>JAJOZX010000997.1:402500-875000 GCA_023014485.1 Bathynomus jamesi | reverse complement strand
GGTCAGTATATTTAAAATTAGATTTTGTGATAAATGTGAAAGGAAGTTGGCAAAAGACTCGAGTTTTGTGTCCCAATATTTCTATTACTTTTTTAATTTTCAATTATTTTTTGCAAATTTAAGTAAACTTTAATGTATTTTATTTTCACTTAAATATTAATGAATTAACATCTTGTTAATACTAACATAGCGTGATTTGTTTTAACTAGTTCTGATCATAGCTATAGTATAGCTTAGCATGTTTAACTCCCACTCCCAACATGTGCTACATAAAGTTGATTTATTACACTAATTTTATTTGTAATTTTAAAGCCTGTTCGTTACGTTGGTTCAAACCATAACTGTGTGCCTAGACCCTTTCCTGGTGCCTTTAACAACGACGTGCCCTCCGCTACACTCAAAACGGTTTCAGCCCCTACTTCTAAAGTTCAGAATGGGCAAAGTCACTCGTCACCGGCATATGATAAAGCTACAGTCACCAATGGGTTTCACTCGACTCCAGAACCCTTCAGTAATGCCGGAAAGGACGGATGTGAATCCAAGAACATTTACACATCCTTCCCGCATTTCGGTATAGACGAAGCTACGTCAGGCCTAACCATCTCCGGAACAGACGTATCATTAGATAAAGAGAATGCGAGGAACTTCCTGATGATGACTTTGGATAGAGAGAACGTGAATACTCTTAATTTACTCCAAAACTCCTCCAAATTGCCCCAAACCATCCCCAAAACAAACGGCTCCTCCTCTAGATCGCACAGCATTCATAATTTGCAACCAACGTTTTCTGGGACATCGCGAAGCACATCGTCATCGAGCGTCGGTAGCACCCACGATCTTCTTGGAAGAGGATTCCGAAAACATTCGTTTGGCAGCAATTGCAGTTCAGTAAGCAGCGCCAGTAGTCATGACGGAGACTCAGAGTCCAGTAGCCATTCCCAGAAAGATGTAAGATTCCCAAAAATGTAACCTATTAGAAGTAGGTAGATTTTACGTTTTCCTGCACATCCTAACTGTTAACCCATAGGTCAAGTTGTCAACTTCCGTATCCCAGTGAGCGTATAAAGGCTTTAATTTACTGGACTTTACAAGGTGATGTCGTTTTCTTCCTACGGTAATAAATAATAGGCCCAGCAATATTAATTTTGAATAGGTAAACAGTTTTTTACTCGCTAATATTTTTACAGGCTCCCAGACCCATTGGATCGGGTCACAATACAGTTGCTGCTCCATTTGGAGAGGGGGTATTTAGTTTACTGTTGTTATTCACTTTATTAGTAACAATTCTAAAATATGAATGTTCTCATCCACTCGTTAGTTCTTTAGTTCCGTGGACCAATAACAAATGTTTTTAGAACTAAACTGATTGTTTACTTAATGCTTCGGTCTCTCTCTCTCTCTCACGAGAGTTAGGGCCTACTGCCATTAGAGAACTTGCTAGGCTTAGATGCATACAATAACAACACAAAGATTGAAATATTTTTCGGCTAACTCCGTTTAAGCTTATGAAGAATTGTCATTTCCATTACAAAGCAGAATGCAAGACATTCCATACTATTAATTAGAGCATGCATTTCGCAGTCACATTTCGTACCATGATTTGAATGAAGAAATGTTTTCTAAGTTTTGTGCTCCGGCTCACTTCACTTTAACCACACTGCAAATAATGTTGGCATTTTAGAGACTCTTGTCATTTGGATTTACAATTAACATTTTTATTATTATTATTACAGTTGTAATACTCTCAACATTTACTTATTTGTAGTTACAGCTGCGAGAGATTTGGTTGAGTACGAATTATTCTTCTTGTATGTAATTACACATACTGATACACCAAGCTTAATTAAATTGAAGAATTAGCAAATTAGAAGGGAAAATGAAGTATTTTGAATTCTGGGTTGTCAAATTTATATATTTTAAGAAAGGTTACAAGCTAGAAACTGTTCTCGAACTTTTGGAATTCGGCGATTGAAGACAAAGAATCTTTAATAAAATTAATTTTGTCGGGTTGTGTTGCGTCACCAAGTTTTCTCTTCTTGGTAACCCATTATGTTGACTTAGTGGGAAAAGCGTCGGGTTCTCATCCTGGATTTCGAGCTTCAATTTTGATTTAGATTTCGGCGACTAGGGGGCTTATTTGGAGGGTGGTAATTCATTCAGATCTCGCGTGAAGCTGTAGCTCCCCTCCGTTATACGACCGTTGCCGTTACGAAAGAGATTAAACAAACCAAAACATTATTATTAGTATGATGGGAAATAGAAATAGTGGTTATCTAGAATACTCTGTATAAAAATTATTTTTGAATATAGACTTTCATTATAAGTTTATTTTGGTGTAGTCAATACATTTTGAGTTAGGTCTGTGCGTTTTTATGTACTTAGACCGTTAAGAATCCTGTTTTAAGATTAATATGGTCGTGAGACTGGTCAACTATGATAGCCTAATATTCTTCTATTGATTTGGAAATTGCTCGTAAACAGCGGGACTCGAACTGTTTATACGAAATTTATAATCATTAAATTATCTTGTTAAAGAAATTGGTGAACGTTCAGTACAACACGCCTCTGAACCTGTACAGTGAAGATTCCATCGCAGAGACACTATCCGCGCAGGCTGAAGTACTCGACAAGGGAGTCCTTGGGTAGGAATTTTTCACTAAACATTCCTTGTAGTTGTGCAACAATAGTTTTAAGACTATGTACAGTTAATTTTTAAAATTTTTCTTTTCATGAAGTTGGAGCTTTGTTTATTTTTGCAATGAATTTAGATAAAGTTTATAATATCTAAGACATGGTTTAAAATAGGGGTTAGACCCTCTGTATGCGAGTACAAGTCCTAAAACGAAAGTGTGATTGTGAAATTGAATGATCGTATGCGAGAAAGACACCCAGCTGCCACTGCAACTAGAATGCAATCCACTACAATTCATTGCAATGGACAGCATCAACTTCAAGAAATACGCGAAAGAGGAAAAGATCCGAACTGATTCGCCCACTTATAAGTTGCTTCATGGAGAGGACGAGCCCGTACGCAAGTCACGCCCGTCCCCTTTGCAGAGCGAGTCTGGGGCCCATCTTCCGTTCCAAGTGGAGGATCAGAAAGGTGAATGGAAGATGGTCAGCATGCAGGTTGAACAGTTTCTTTGTGTGCGTCTCTTATAAGTTCCTCCAAGTCTTCTAACCCCATAACTAAAAGCCTTCGGCAGTCTTCGCAATTCACTCTCTACTAAGAATCGATCAGAAGTTGTCACAGCTGCGATCGGAGTGCGATGAGAATGTGTGTTTTGTACATTACTCTTCCTCTAAATCGGTGTCTTCATGCATGGTTGTGATTGTGCGCGTGTGGTGCCCATACCCGGTCTTGCATGCCTGATTCCCTCTCCTTTCCCCTCCCTCGCGAAGCGTGAACTTCATGAAGAATGACAAGAGCTACGATGGGCACGCTTCTGACGTGCTCCGAATGGTGCAGGAAATGGACAACGAACCTCAATGCGAGACTCCAGGTACGCCAACAAATATCTTGGGCACTCTCGACAGACCAGTGGTGCACGGGTATTCTTTCAAACTCCTTCAGAGGTCACTCGATGATGAAGGTAAGTAGCACGTTTCCCGCCAGCACAGTCTCTCTCTCTCTCTCTCTCTCTCTCCTGCTTCACGGCTCGTGGATAGGGTAGCTTATAGGTCGGTAGGTAGGTTTTCATCGATTCTGATCGCCATTGAACGTCTTTGTTTCTTAAATTGGTTCTAGATTTTTATTTAATTCAAAATTTAGGATAATACTTTCGAACGTCATTCGTTGACAAAGTAATGTTTTTCCTTTAGGGGTATACATTATTTAGCAAACTCGTTCAGATAGTACCCATTTCTCGCACCATCATTGAAATAGATAGCAAAATTGATTCGAGTCTGGAATTATTTTCCGATAGATTGCTGTATAAATTAATACTTAACGAATATAGTGTGTAACTCGGTAAAAACCAACTTTCGTCTTCATTCTTTCATAATGTGATAGTCAGACTTTAAGGTGAAATGTTAAAAAATAACTATGAATTAAGGATTTTTGAATTTGGTAAACATGCTGCAAGTTGATCGTCCCACATTTAGAAGTGTAATTTTAATAATAAAGTCGAAGTTTTCAGTTCATTTTTTAAGTTTGCAGTTTGGGTTAGTGTTGTTGAATAGTAATTTTAGTTTTTGAAGTAAAAAGATATTTATAAATTTAAATTTCGTTTAAAAATGCCTTCACACCTCGCTTACTACGTAGTGGACTTGTACTGGTGCTCAGAGGATCAAATGGTTCTCCATTAGCCGAGACTAGTTTGATTTCAGCTATGCTAGGAGACCGCAAACCAGGCTTTTACTTTAGTTCTGTTCATTGAACTCCGAGTACACGATTATCACTCGATATTCCCCATTCCACAAACGGATAGAAGTAGGTCTACACCCGTCGTTGCCCCTCCACTCGGTCATACAGCAAGCTTACTAGTCTTGGAAAGTGTATGTGGCCTTAAACTACGCATAGACTTTAAACCACGTATTAAAAATTAGTTGACAAAAGTAATTCAGATATAAACTGCAAGAAAGTACATACATTTTTTTTTTATTTTGGCTGCTTTTTTTTTAAGTTGTATTGGAATATTATTTAAAACTTATCTAAATTAGTCTAAACTACTGAGTTATTTTAAAGTATCGTATAAATTTAATAAAGTTCTCTCTCAATCTCTTTCTTTGTCCAAGTTGACTCTATTCTCGGTTCTTTGTTTTGTATATTCCTTCTTCGCTTTTTAAGTCTTAAGTTAAGCTAATCTTTTTAAGTTGATTCACTATAACTTAGTCTTTGACGCTTTGTTATAAGTTACTGTAGTGTAATTTTTTACCCTCCTTTTGGTATTTCATGTGTATGTAATTTTGATTAGTTTGAATAGTTGAATCAACTTGTTTGGGAAAAAGATTTTGTTTGAAGTTTTCATTGCTCTTAAAACTAAAAAACTTTTTTGTTGAAATTTTTATCAAATTTTGCTAGCTGTGAAGTATTTTTTTTTTTATGAAACACTCAGTCATGATTTAAAACAAAAATTGTAAAAAGATCTTTATCAAATGAAAACTTAGACAATTAATTGGAAAGTTTAATTGGAAATTTAATTGGAAAATTGAAAATTAAATTTCCAAAAAAAAAATTACCGCATGTGTGGTGGGAATTTCTTCATCTCTTGCCAATCAACCAACCAACCTTGGTCGCCTTTCAGAGGTAAGATATTGTATATATATATATATATATATATATATATATATATATATATATATATATATATATATGTAATAAATTTTTTCTATATGGAAAATTTTCTTTAACATTAAATTAATGTAAATGTTCTTGAATTTGAAATTTAAAAAAAAGTACCTTTTGAGAATAATTAAAATTTTGTAATTTTAATTGAAATGGAAATTTTTTTCTGTATTTTGTAAGTAATGCAGTAATGTACAGCACTCGCTCAGTTATCCGTGGTTGAGGGGCTGTCCATGATCACGGATAACCCGATTTCACGGTTAATTCAGTATACCGCCAGTGGGTGGGTGTGCAGCAGCTGCTGCTGCCCGCTACCACTGACTGGCCTCCCACCGCGCGCAACCACACGGTGTTCTATTACAGTATAATATACAATCAAGTAGTTTGCACTCGCCACAAGACGAAGTTTATCCGTTCTCAAAAATTGTAATTTTGCGCGGAGACTGACTGACAAGCGCGTTGTGGTTGGCTGGCGGGAGGCGAGCCGCAGATCTGAGCACCATGCCAAACCATGGTTAACTGGGCGTCATGATGGATAGATGCGCACTGGTCAGTATTAATAAATCTTAATTTGATTCACGATCGAGTGAATCACGGATAACCGCGTGAATACTGTACATGTAATTATGTAATTGTAGTATTGAAAGTTTTTTTAATTTCCTTAATTTTTTATTTGCATTTTTTATTTTTAACTTTTTTTTAATTGTTGCAAGTTTATATTTTATTTGCCGTAGCTGTTCGCTAATATAAGTGCTTGTTGGAACATGTTTCGTTGTTTTACCCGTTCAACTTGCTTAACTAAACCGCTAAGCAGAAGACTCGTTGAAATGCTAGTATCATTGCTTCCGTTGCCACTGCCACTGCTGCTGCTACTGCTACTGCTTCCGCAACTTATTCTTCAGTTTCTTTTAATTGTTTGACATCTTAAACAAAGTAATCTTGATTTCTTGATTCCTATCATAATATTAATTAATGTTAAGTTTGTAGGCCTACGTATTAATACACATTTTCAGACTAGTAGCTTCTATAATTATTAGGTAATAGATTGAAGATTAATTACTAGTTATAGATAAGAGTAGGCCCCGTAACGGGTCTAGTTTTATATACACACGCGTACAGACTAGCATTTACCCCTAGATGCAATAGTTTTTTGAAGTTACAAATTCTAATATATTTATGGTTCGAAGCTTGAAGTTTTAAGTTGGAAAGTTTGTTTATGTACGTAGTCTTATTCCAGCCATTTTTAATTCTACAGGAATAAATTCCATTCCGCTTAATCAGTACACACCCCATTACAAATTTTGTCCATATTACACGCATTATTATTATCAGTAATATATATGTAATAGTTTTATATCAATTACCCAGATTGAAATTATTTTACACCACACACACACTCACACACCAACACACACACACACACACACAGTGTATAGTGTATATATATATATATAATGTTTCCGTGTGTGTGTGTGCATATGTATAGTTTCAATTTCCTTGTGCGTTCTCCTGTTTTGATTTATTAATTACCAATTCTTATCATTAACTGTCATTCTAATGAATTATTAATTATTTGTAACTTGTTAGTTTTCAAGTATCAGAACTGTGATCTGATTTTTTAAATAATAATAATGGTAATAATATTATTATTTTATCCTAAAATTTGCCTCCTTTTTTCCGACCTTTCTTTAACTTAACCCGTTGTGGCCCCGCCTTTCTCCTGCAGTCACTCCCCCACCCAAGGTTTCCCTAGCGGACAGATCGCCCACGGGGGCCCCGGAGGAAACATCATGCCGGGGAGAATATTTGCTCCGCCTGCCAGAGACTCATTGTGTAAGTAAACTTTTAACGGAGTCACCCTGATGTTAGGAGGGAAAGGCGGAATGGAGTTTAGGAAGAGTTTCGCGCGAACTCGCGGCAGTTTTTACTCCCCTCCCCCTCCCCCCCAACCCCTTATTTTCCTTCCCCTCAGTTTAATCCCCTCATCCTTTCGTCGTTTCATCATTTGAATCATTCTTATCACTTGAAAATTTTTTTTTTTTCCCTGGTGGGGCTTCGGAAGACCCCTCCACTAGCACCATTATACGCGGCGTACAAGCTCCCCAAACGAAGCCCGGCTCAGACGGGGTTAGTTCCCCCAGAGTGATCACAAGCTTGCGCGGAGTGTGAACGTCCCATTGTGTGAGTAGGACAAGGGGATGACGCCCCCCGTGTAGTGAAACTTTTGACTATATTTCCGTGACTCTTCCGCTGCTCACCTCAGTTGTCAGTTTTATTTTTATTTCACCGAAGAGGCTTCGCGCTTTTTTTTTTTTCTTTTGTTTGTTTTACTCTTGGCGACGCGTCTTTCGATTTCTTAAGTTGCCTGCGCCCCTTCTTTGGGTATAATCATCTCTTACACTTCCGGCCACGCACTGGAATGAAGAACGCTCATATTGTAAGTGTTTTAACGAGTAAATTTTTATTTAAAAAAAAAAAAATCTGTTTGGAAAACCTGGTTATATTTGATACTTTGTATATAGCCTAACTCTTAATTCATTAAATTTTAACTTATTTGAAAGATTAAGCATGTTAATGTTATTGAAAAGTCAAGTTTTAGTAGTCGAATAATAAATGTAACGTGAAATATTTTGCTTTGTTTCATAGTATCATTCCTTCACTGTTTTAAGTTCTGTTTTCTCCGCTTCTCTTTTTTAAGTTCTATTAAGTTTGGCTACGTTCTAGGTCGCAGTTCACTTACGTTGTTTTGCCATTTTTTGTTTTGTATGATAGTTCATTTTCTGCATTAGTACTCCGCTTCCCCTATGAATATATTCCAGACTTTGAATGCATTTTTTCACTTTTGGGAATATTCTCATCTCATTTCTGTATATATATACATACACACGTTTATCCAATTGCATGGTAACTGAAACATTTAATAAAAGCCGCACCATATTATAATTGTAACTGCTGCTAGATTGGAATCCGTATTTTAGAATGTTTTCATTAGAGTTTGTTTTACTATTTTAAGTGAAATAATCGTACGTTCACAGTTTTCACCACGCGGACATAAATAGCCGAGATTTGTGACCTTGTTAAAGTATTTGAGCTTCATCCACCTCCCCATCTTTGTTTTTAAGCGTACGTTTATAGCTTCCTTTAATTAGGTTTTTGTGGTGAAACTTCTCCGTTCTGCCCCCATAAATTTACAAAATTCTTCCGTTCTCTAAAATACGGAACTTCAACGGAGTCTTTCCAGTTAATAGATGTTTATAATTTTAGAGGGTTATATTAGAATATTTAGTTTTTAAATTAATTTTAACATTTTTATTGTTACAAATGAGTAAAAAAATATATTTTTGCAATAAATTTACTTTTCCCACATTTAGAAAATCTCATCTTTGCTGCATTTAAATTCGTTTAAATTTCTCTAAAAAAAAATATATATGCAGGTGCGATAAAGAGTAGTGTTAGAATTGTTACATTTTCATATTGCAAAGCCATTACCATTCTCAATGAAGCTTTTGGAAGTAAGTAAATTCCCGGCATGAGTGCCAGTTGTCATTTTCCTTTTGGCACTTGAGTAATGCAGCCAAAGCGGAGAAAATCTCTTCAACCCACGCTATACGGTCATGCCAACGGATTCGGAGACTACTTCGGGTTTTTGTTTAGTTAATTTGGACTACTAACCATCTATCCAATTAACTTAGTATGGGCGTAATCTGTAACATAGGGAAAACTTTAAATTTACGCAATATTGTACTCTCGCTTACCATTTTAAATGGTTTGTAACTTTTAATTTTTAAATTAATTCAAATAATCAGGGCTGGCAGCTGTTAACGCCCTTCATTTCACTTACAATTTGGCGAAAATTGTAAATGAGCATTTTAATTTTGCAAACCACCTTTACACATTCTATAATTACTAAATCAATTTTTTATTTAAAGCAGAGTTAAAGGATGTAGAAATATCAGTCTGAATTTTTGTGAATTAATTCTTAAATACGCTTCGTTTACTTCTATATATGTGCATTAAACAACTGTAGATGAGAGAAAATGGCTGCCATTTAAGTTGACCGATTTATAAAGCACAACCTAATTTAGTATGAGAAATGATGAAATGCGATATTGTCATAATAATAATAATAGAGATTTATTTTCATGTTAGTTTGGATGTGTATAATAAGATCTGATTCAGTTTGTTTTTATGTAAACTTATCTAAGTGGCTGTCATGACTGAAGTCTTAATTTTTTTTTTTTTTTTTTAAATTGATACGAACTGACAACAGCTTCGTACATTTGAGCACGAGGAATTCAGCGTACTGAAGTGTTTATATATAAATAGTATTTAATAGTACAACGATTTAGGATTAAAATAGATCTCTTAATGAAAACTTTATTTTAATGAAATTAATTTTTTTAACTAGATTTGAATACCCCATTTTTTGCGAGTGCCCTCAGGGTAACTTGTCATACGCAGATTTATTCAGTACGTAATGCATTTAAGTGTTTATTGTACTCTCCATTGTGCGGTAATAGTATCCACGATGTTTCGAAACCTTGGCACGAATCTGAATATTTGTGGATGATATAACCCTCGAGTTTTAAACGCAATTAAACAAAAATCCGAATATCCGAAATTGTTAGCGTGTCGATATAGGAAAAGCACATTGATGCACCGCTCGTAGAAAGGAAATAATGTACGTAAAATGGCCACCAGCCCGTTCTCCCACCTTTAAAGTGATTGTAAATTAATATTGAATTTTAAGTAAACGTATCCTTTAATTCCGTACGCGTGTGTGTTTTCAGTGGTGTGTTTGTGCGCATAAAGAATAAGAATCTCCACGCCGAATGTTTCAAGTGTTCCACTTGCGGATCCTCTCTCAAGAACGTTGGTAAGTTTTTAGTGCCACAGTGCCAGTGCCACCGAGAACGTTAGCGTTCAATGGCACTGTTGATTATTAAAGCACTTTTTATACTTTTGCACAGCATAAATGGAGTGTGTTGTTTAAGATCGGTAGACGTGGATTTTATAGTCATTAAAAGTTTTATTTATTCTGACGAGGGTGAGGATAATGGTTAATTGATAAAATGTAACCGAGACTAAATATCGTTTCGGGAATGCTTTTCCCCTCCGACCTTTTCGTTATTTCTTTTTCTAGATTGGAAATAAAGGAATAATTCTGCTCAGAACTTTCTTCCAGATTTGTTAATTTTCTCTTCTACCGTAATAGCAATTTAAAATTATGAATTTAATTTAACCAAAAATGAATTCCTTGTTTAAAATCCTCTTCAAAAACGACCATTCCTTAAATGTGTATTTTATTCCTGTCTTGAGATAAATCCTTCACGTTACCTACTCGAAAGTGTTTCCTCCCTCGAAGAACGAACCAATGGAGGGTATCGTTAGTGTTTGTAAAGTTGTAGCTTGTACGTCACAGTATACTTCGATGTAATGTTTTTTAGCGTTACATCTAGCATCATCGTACATCATTTTACGTTACACTTCTAGACAAAAATCTCATTGTTAAGGGGTCTCGTAATGAAACATTAGAAATTTACATGTATATGTGGGAAACATTGGATAAAACTTAGACTACAGTTGCGGAAAAATTCTCCGAAAAAACTACGGCTGCGGAAAAAAATCTGAAATTTTTAAAGAAAAAAATTACCAATTTGTAACTTTTTAATTTTTTTGTTTTTGTTTTCGGCGTCTTGTTTCCGCCACTGTAAATTAACTTTGATTACTACATATAAAATGGTCTCTGCATTATCCCTTAAGGCTATTACAACATCAGCGATAAGCTCTACTGCGACATTCACGCCAAACAAGCTGCTAGAACTCACCCCCCCGCCCCGAATCTGGAGCCTGTCACCATTCAGCCGTGAGTACTCTAACAAAGGAAATAATAGAGGGATCTAATGTTTTTAAAGGACTTTATAAAGTGGGGAAATTTTATTTCATATCGGTTCGACATCTTTAGAGGGGATTAATTTTAAAATATCTCTATTCACTAAGTTGATTTCCTTTTAGTATTGAATCATATTTACGATTTTGTTGCAGGGGAGCAGCACCTCCCCCTGGGGCGATATCGCTCCCACAGGCGAGCAAGATGAAAATTCCGGTCGCCTTCCAGCACGATAAGGAACAAGCCCCAGCCCCAGCCCCAGCCCTAGCCCCGGTCCCGGCCCCAGCCCCAGCTGTAAGTACTTGTATAAGGGTTTTAGTAGTTTGTTGGCGTAGGAAAGTATTGAATATTAAATTAAAGTTCGTATTGGTCGTTTCCTTATGAAATAAATTCTTATCGTAAAGTGTTTTTATCAGTTATTTTATCAGTTATGTTGTGTTAATTTGGATTTAGAGAAAGTTCTCTTTCAGAATTGAGTTTTGTATAATGTTCTAAATTTTACTTAGAATTTAAACGTTGACCACAGCAACTACAGTCACGGTTTAAATAGAACACTTGAAATTGCAGTACCATTCGTTCAGATTAAGATATTAATGGATAATTTAATATAAAATTAAAAATGTTTCGGGATCTTTACGTTGTATTCCTGTTAGAAATATTAAGAGCAGCACTTTTTTTTCATGAATTTTCAGTGAAACAGCATTTTGTCATAAAAGTATACACTACTAAGCACAGAACTACACATTATAGGCTGTAATATGTGGATATACATCAGTCCTTTGTTTGCATGACGTCATCAAATTGTGTAGTGATGAAATTGTTCTTTATGACGTCAGTTTGTGTTGTCCTAACTACGTAACGAAGGACCTGTTAAAATTGTGGTTTTAGTCTCCCTCTGGTTAATGATTTCCTTTCACGCAGCCCTTCAAGTCCCCCCTTGGGGGGATAAGACTCACGCCGACGTCCCTGTCTGCCCTTAACACGCCCACTCCCTACAAGGTACTCACACCCACCTCATTTCCTTGGAAATAAACACTTACTCCCTCTCTAAACGCGTTTCTGAAAATCTTTTGAAAGTTAATGTATCGTAATTAATTAAGAGAGATGCTTACTACTAGCAGTGCAATTTAGGTCGAAAAGGCTTCATACCGCAGATACTTACGCTGAATGCGCATTTGGCTTTTCTTTCAGGATTTTATTTTACTTTTTTAAATGCAGACTAGAGTATTTTAACCCGTTTACTACTACAGTTGTTCGAAATATTCCTAATATTTTACTTGAAATTAAACCATTAAACTATAATAATTGCAGGCGTTTTCATGTACACGCGGCTTCATATACGGAAGTGGGACCTAATTGCTCGCTGTGGTTAATATCCCCATTCACTTCATTTAATAGTAGAAATCCGTACTCAAATTGAGAGACTTTCATATAACTGATATTTGATAAAGAAACTGATAGAGACAGAAGGGAGATTTGCATACTTAGTGTTTATTTGCATCTAAATGGGTGTCTACATTATGGAATCAAAGAAAAACAGTACTCTCGTAGACGTTTTACAAAACACTGTATATTTATTTTAACACACTAATATACTAATACATCCGCGCTGTTTTTGTGATTTTAGGTAGTCTATAATTAATGAGGATAGTTTTTTATAGTTTATTTAAAGTAAAATATGACAAATTTTGAATCAAACTGGGAATAGAATAAATTGAATGGGCATTTTCATTTTTATCAGTCTTTATGGTAGGAATGTTAATTACCTTGTTTGGGTACATTAAGTTCGTTTCATGACGTGTTTACAGTAATGCATATAGAGAGATTTAAGTAAAAGTAAATATTGCCCTCGTTTTTTTTTTTGTTTTTTTTTGTTGTATATCGATCAATAGCTCTTCCTTTTAAGATACAATTTTAATATTCAGCTTTTTACTTCTGGTAGTATTTGTATAGAGAATTTAGATTAGATATTTTAACTCTAGTTACTGCCCGTGTTGTAGTAATAATTAACAACAGCATAAAAATTTGTTTTCTAGTTTTCCTAATCTTTCTTTTTAATTTTCGTTCCAAACTAGAGAAATATTAATTACTTTTTTGTAGTTTCACCCATCAAAAAAATACAGTATAAATTCATTGTATTTGATAAAAATAAAATGCGCACGACACGCGCACATGCAACACATTTTTATGTTTACGTTTATTCATTTTCCTTATGTTGTTCGTTTTCCCACTTTTCCTTCTCAACCGTAATTTTTACATACACTCTAATCCACACTCGTACGCAGCTCATACGCAGCTCATACGCAACTTATCGCAAACAGTTTCTGAAAACACACTTATAGAACCCTGACTGTATTTCTGATTATTTTTTTGTGCTTGGCAGCATCATTTAACACTTAAAGGTTAATTTTATTTAATGTTATCCAATATTATTGACTTTTTTCGTTGACAACAAAACGAATTGACACCAGTTTATTTTTTTAGTATGTTTTGTTAAAATTGTTAAAGTTCTAAGAAACATTTGTTTTCATTAACAATATTAATGAAGTAACTCGTCTTCAGTGCTAACTTTGTTTTATTTACTAAGCTGAGGATAGATTCAACGCTGCCTAATTCTTTTAATATTAAGTTTAAAAGCTGAAACTTTTTTTTAATCCTTATCATTTATATTTATGCATATAATTTTTATTTTCCGCAATTTTATATGGCTTTTTATGGGTTTTTAAAATTTATTTTGAATAAAATGTTGAAATTTCAGAATTGATTCGAACTACATTAAATTTTGTAAACCCATAAAAAATAGTGAGCTTTACTTATTACTTAAATTTAATCCAGTCAAGAGGGAATTGACTACCAGCGCTGTATTATTCAAGGTGTCTTCGAACACCTTGATAAACCCCTCTAACTGCATGTGCCTTTGTTTCCAGTCTGAACCAGAAGTCCCAGAACCGGTTCCGCAAGAAATCACAGAACCCGCACCAGAACCCGTAACTGAGGTAGTACTAAATTTAAACAAGATAAGGCCAATTCGGCAGTTCTTTCTGAAACTGTTTAGCTCAGTATTTCTCTTGTCTCTAAATGTATTTCAAAAACTCTCCTGTTTTGTTTCTTCCTTGCTTGAAACGTGTTTGTTGTCCCTTGAGTATGGAGTGATTAAGCTTAAAATTAAAACTTGAGGAAACTACTGTCATCTGACTTTTTCAACTACCGTTCCTCTAAAGCCTTTCTTTGAGAAACCGATTCGGTTCTCTTGGGATCTTTGGTAACTTTGGTAAATAACTAGGTTACGCAATAACACTGGTCTACAAATTTTGAAAAAGTTTGTGCTTCGGAGATAAAATGTTTCCTATTATGGATTTTGGGGTGCTGAAAACGAATATGACCATAAAAACAGTCGATTGGCTAGTTTCCAAGAAAATTTAAGTTACACATTTTGCGTACATGTATACCATATATTGATTCAACCCGTCGCTTCTTTGCTTCTCTTTTATTCAACTTCTGGAGCATCTCTTGTTATTGTCCAGCAGTAGTCTGCTAACAATGATGTACTCCATTTCCCCTGGTAGCGTTTCTCCATCGCTGAGATATCCTGGTGAAAACGTTCACCATGTTCATCGCTGAATGCTACGCAGTTGGCCGGAAAAAATTCCAGGTGCTAATGGAGGAAATGTATCTTTAAAGACATATTGCAGCCCATTTTTTGATAGGACAACAACAGGTTTTCCACCAGCTCCCTGTAATTGTCAGCTTTGGTATTTCCGAGAAAATTGGTTGCTACTAACCGGAAAGCATTCCACGCTGTCTTCTCACCACCTAGG
Source organism: Bathynomus jamesi (assembly GCA_023014485.1). Lineage (NCBI taxonomy): Eukaryota > Metazoa > Arthropoda > Malacostraca > Isopoda > Cirolanidae > Bathynomus > Bathynomus jamesi. The sequence continues at coordinate 860,005 of JAJOZX010000997.1, read as the reverse complement.
ATATGGTCGAACTACTCATCTCTAAGAAGCTCGCCGATCTGTGGACCAACAAATACACCCTCCTTGATTTTTGCTTCACTGAGCTTTGGGAATTTATCACCGAGGTACTTAAAAGCTGCCCTCGTTTTATCCATAGCCTTAACAAAATTTTTCATGACGCCGTTTGATGTGTAAGGGTGGTAACGAAATCTTGCTAGATTCTACAAATGGAGGATACTGAACATTTTTTTTTCCAGGTTCCAGTGAGTGTCGGAGGGGCCAATCCTTCTTGATGTAATGAGAAGTCCTAGCCCGACTATCCCATTCACACAGAAAACAGCAATACTTAGTGTAGCCCGGCTGCAGTCCAAGCACGATAGCAACTTTCAAGTCACCACAAACCTGCTACTGATGTTTGTCATAGTTTATGCAGTTCCAAAGTTGCTTCATGTTGTATGTTTCCTTCATGTGGACTACATGACCAACTGGAAACGATGGCAATACGTTGCCAACATGCAACAAAACAGCTTTTAGACTCGACTTCGATGAATCAATGAACAGTCTCCACTCATCAGGATTGTGAATAATGTTGAGAGCGGCTATCAGACCATCGATGTCGTTGCAAGCTACAAGATCACCTTCCATGATGAAGAATGCGACAATCTTTTTGATGGTCACGAAACTTACACACACTAACATTTTCAGCGAGGAGATTCCACTGCTGCAATCTGGAGCCCAACAGCTCTGCCTTACTCTTTGGTAGTTCTAAATCTCTGATAAGTTCGTTTAATTCTTTCTGAGTTATCACGTGCGGTTTAGAAGATGTCAAGTTATAAACAAATTCAGGGTCTTGTGAAGTTGAAGGCTCAAGTTTCGCAGGTTCCTTCATTCTCCTCGTCCTCTGACTCCAGGGAGAATGAGTGTGAGGGCTCAGGAACGGGTAGTCCTTCGCCGTGAGGTACCGGGCGTATAGCAGAGTATATATTCGGATATTGTAAAATCCACTTCTTGCAAATACCTTTCTTGACTGGAGGCACCATGCAGAAGTAACAATTGCTGACGTGATCTGTTGGTTCCCTCCACACCATTAGCACTGCAAAAGGCATAGATTTCCTTTTCCGATTCAACCACTGGCGAAGGTTTGTTGCACAAGTATTGCAGCATGTGTGTGGGGCCCAGCTCTTGTCCTGATCTCCAATCTTAGCCAAAATAAAGGTGATAGGCTTTCCTAATCACGGCGGTTATAGCACGCTTTTGTGATGCAAAAGTCAATTCTCCACAAACATAACGGAAGTTATCTACGCTGTTCACGCAATTACGAGGCATCTTTGTTCAAATTAAGCTGAAAAAAATTCAGTTTCAAAAGCAAACACTAAAAAGAGTTTGACAAGGGTGCACGGTATGACTTCCGAGAATGAACTGATGCTGTGGCGTAATATGTAGACGCCTGTGACACATCGACGCCTTGACTCTACTGCGCATGCGCGTAGTTATTTTTTTTTAATAAATTAACGTAATTACATTGCATTTTAATAATTTTGAATTAGGTGAGGTTAAGTTAGGTTAGGTTAAGTTAGGTTAGGTTAAGTTAGGTTAGGTTAAGTTAGGTTAATATTCCATTTATATTAATATCAAAAACATTGTGGGAAGCAATATGTTAAAATGATCCAATCTATTTTTTAATAAATAATTTACAAATACATAATGTAATAGATAAATTTAAAATTACATTTTATTTTATATGTATATATTTACATTAATTTATTAAAATAAAAAAAATATAACTACGCGCATGCGCAGTAGAGTCAATGCGTCGATGTGTCACAGGCGTCTACATATAACGCGACAGATGGAGTTAGTAGGGTGCAGGGTTGCCTGATATCTTTATAAATAGAGCCAATTGGCAATTTTAGGCATTTTCGTATTCAGTGACCCAAAATTAGTAAAGATTGACTACTTTTATTTCCGAAGCATTTTGGCTGTAGACCAGTGTAATTAAAAAAGTGATAGATAAAATTTATCGAGTTTCTCCTCAGTGAGTGTATAGAAATTTACTATTAATTGTTAATTAGTAACTAGCGTAAGTGAACTGGTAATGAGTTGGATAATAATAACTTAAAGCCATCATTTGGCGTCTTAAATGAATGCAAGAGAAGTGAGGCTGATTATAAAGGAGCCACTCCGCTCTTTTCAGCCAATCTTCGTCCCTCAGCCTGAGGTCGCACCTCAGCCTCAAGTAGCACCACTACACGTAGACGAGGTGGTGGAAGCTCCCCCCATTCTACCTCCAATCGAAATGGAGGGTCCACCGCAAGAGGTATTGTGTGATAGCGGTTGAGAGTAACTTGTTCCCTTCGTCAGTAGCTGAGCGAATGTAAATTGCGTTTGGCTCCGCCGCCTTTGTTACGTTAAACGATCACTTCTATGATAATCTATGAAGATGTGGAAATTTTTAACGAGATTTTGTGATGTTTATTCTTCGAAGTGACGCTTAATCAGACCGGTTCATGAAGGTTTTGTTAAGAGAGTGTAATTTGATGACTAAAATTAATTAATCTCTACAAAGGATTATAACCGTAATGAAGTTAATTTACAAAATTTGTTAAATGTTTTCCTAAGAAAGGGTTAATTAAAATAGTTTGTATTTAAAAAATTTCCACTGAACTTCATCTTAAAGCATTTTGAGTTGGAATTGGTGGCTAGATGGATGGATTGACTGGTTGATGATTGTCCTCTCAACTTGCTTTAAGTCGCAGAAGGGATTAAATTGTACACGAGGATCGTCATTAGAAGTGAAAGTAGTTGGATCGTCCGTTTTGCTTGTTGCAAATCGCCGGAATCAGTTTTCAAGTTTGAAGTCGTCAGACACGCCCTTGCAGCTCCGCTTTGAAAATATTTTTTTCCTTCCCAATGTTGAAGATGCTTTTCTGAGAGAGGAATGATACGATGAAGTTTTCCGTGGCTGCCATTGTACCTTTGCACCCCAGATTGTAGTACTTAAGAGTACTTTTTCGATTGAGGGAATAAAGTTTCCAGTTTAAGATCAGTAGTTTTATGGCTGATTTATCGCCCGCTTTTTATCCCCTTTTTTATTAACTGAAACTGAAGTAGTAAGACTTAATTTTATTCATTTTTTGCATGATTACGCTCCTTCGTTGTTTTTTCATAACATTTTGGTAAATGTTCGTCAGATGCTTTCATACCATTTTTAGTTTTATTATTTAAGCTTTTTGCAACCTTTTTATTTTGTCCAGCGCTTATATTTCTCAGGATTTTTATTTTTTTAATACTTTTTGTGTATATATTTCGTCGGTTCCTTTTCCTAAATAACGTTCCCTCCTTCGGGTATTTCAGGAGACTTTACCCCCCCTTCAGGAGCCATGCGAGTCTCCGATTGAGGAAATTAAAGTTGAAACCGAATATAAACCGGTTGAGAATGGTTTTGTTGAAGAAGCGCCAATGCCGGAACCTGTACTGCATCCTGTACAGGAGAGAGAGCCTATTGTGGAGAGTCCAAAATGTAATGCAGAAGAGGTGGATAAGGTAGACTTCGAGGCTGAAGGGGCGGTAGAACCTGAAGAACCCACGAAAGAGCTGCCAATCACCAACCAAGTAGAAGAACCATTGTTGTCTCCTCCCGAGGAGGGAGAGTGTGGCATTGAGAAGCCCGCATCGTTCGAGCCAGAGCAGAACCACTTTCCGGTAGAGGATGTACCGGAACCGGCGTTGCCGGAGGCAGTACCCGAGGTTAAAGAGTCGGAATTTAAATTAGAACCGACGTTTGCATTCGAACCTAAGATGCCTGACCTCGAAGCAATATTTAAACCGGTTGTGCCGGAAGCAATATTTAAACCGGTTGTGCCGGAAGCAATATTTAAACCGGTTGCGCCGGAAGCAATATTTAAACTGGAAGAACCGGCTGCTGTAACAGAGCCGCTCTTTGAGCCCAAAGGGACGTTGTTTGGGACTGAAGGAGTGTCGAATAGTTTTTCTCAATTTCATTCCGAGGAATCTCGTTTCGTTGAGACGCGATATTCTTCTTCTTCGTCGGTAGTCCAAAAGAGCTTCGTCGGTGATGCGGCCTTTGAGGTAGGTTTTGCATGACGCCACTGGGCGCGTGAACTGAAATTTTGTTTGCTTCGTTGCCGCTTCAGGTAATCCAACCGAGTCTTAAAAGGAGAGCTCTTGCTTCCCTTTAAGCTCCCCCCCCCACCCCGTGGGGGTTTTGGCCATTCCTCAAACCTTACATAATTCTCTCCTCTTCAATTGCAGCGTTCTCCGGTTCCTGCTCCCGCTCCTCTCAAACCCTTCGCTCCTGCCCCTGCTCCTGCCCCCGCCCCCGTGGCAGCCGCTCCAATGAAACCGGCTCCGGCCCCGGCCTTCCACTCCGCAGCCAACCCACAGGGCTTCGGGGCACCAGCCGGTGATGTCAACGTGAGGTCGCACATCCCCAGGAAAGGTAAAAAAAAAAAATTTAAATTTAAAGGTAATGCGAGAGGGCGACATTATTATTATTATTTTATTATTATTATTATTATTATTATTATTATTATTATTATTATTATTATTATTATTAATAATAATAAACTGCATTGCTCATTTCTTTCTCAAATTCATTCCTAATAAACATTTATAATCTCGCCTTCCGTCATTGTGATACAAATTAATATTTAAGATTAGTCTTAAGTTATGTATATTACAGTTTTTAAGAATTTAAATGTTTAGTTAGTTAATTAGGAAATACCATTGCTCAGCATTTTAGCTCCTACTTTCCTTTACTTTACTGATGAAAAATAAAATTTGCTGAAAATTAACCTACCACGCTTGAATTTACCTTCCATGCTTTGGTGCAAGGAGAAAAATTTAGGTTGTTTTACACGTAGGAAAAAGTGTCGAAAGGCGGTGGGGAACATAATAGAAAAAAAAAAGTTTTGGGTGCATGAATCCTTTAGCAATTTAAAATACTAGAAATGTACCAATCTATCGGTAATATTTAATAAGTTGTCTGAGGTGTCTTGCTGAAGTTTATTCTTGGCGGATTTTAAATGTTTTTAAAGCAAGATCCAGAATTCTTAAATCAGTTTATTAACATACTTTTAAAGAGTTAAGTAGTTGAGTTTTCGATTACCATTAAATAAAATGCTTCGTTGTAAACTTGACGTTAATCCTAGTTGCTTATTAACGAGAAGAGGGAAAGCATTTATTTAAAAAAAAGGTGAACATCCATCCTGGTTTTTGGAGTGATGCTGGAGTCACTTTACGCTAGCAGCAGCAGCAGCAGCAGCAGCCAACACAGACTATCGCCACATCCTTTATATCCATTCCATTCCTCTCCAATAATGGCTCTTAACGCTTTCTCTCGATAAAGATTGTCCTTCTCGAATATAGAAAGCTTTGATGAGAATGTTTCATCCAACTTAAATTATTCGGTCTCCTAACTTCAATTTATGCATGGTTACACGTAGTTTATTCCGTATAATTCGTTTGAAAAGTAACTAGTTATAAATTCTCTTTAATTTAACTGGTGTAAAAGAGCCATCCATTTGTTTACCAACTCCGTTAGTAATGCATGATAAGTATAATTTTTACGAGAGATTTTGTTAGATTAAATTGGGTGTTTACAATTTTGTCCACAGTATATACTATAATTGAAATTTGTAATGAGTAGATTTAGCGAATGTATATAACTGTAGTAGGAATTTAAAATGTGTGTACACAGTATTCGATACGTTGCATGAATTTTATTGCCGGAAGTAGTATCTTTAAGAGTATTTAGCATTGAAATTAAGATCAGGTCACTTTATGCATTTTAATTATTTTCTCTTTTTGTTTTCCGTTCAAATACATTTCGTTCACCTTTGCCGCTAAATTGTTTTGTCCCCTCAAAAATAAGATGTGCAAACAGCCTCTTATTGGCCTCCGCACAACTTTATACCCGAAGTTTCCGAGCCTGCTCCCTTTTCATCTCCGAAAAAGAAGCCTGCCACAACTAAGCCCGTTTCAAAGCCCCGCCCTATTTTCAAACCCCTTCCAACGACTAAAACTCTGCACACGAATAAGCCCTACACTATAAAACCCCTGCCAACTTCTAAACATCTTTCAGCCCCTAAAGCGAAAGGTCCCTCTTTCCCCACGTCTCGTTACTCGAAACTAAACAAGAAAAGTCCCCCGAGAAAGACCAAGGTTTCCTCCTCTCACAAGTCACCTACCAAACCCACTGTGCGCCTCTACTCCGATCGCTTTCCCAATCCTGCGCCTTCCTACATACTTCAGTTTTCCGCTGTTATCGAGAGTTCCGCCACAACGGCAGGAACATCGGCAGAGGAATCTCAGCTTTATAAGCTGAAGCCAATTGGCACAGGACAGAATGAAGCTTCCCGTCTAAATAACGACAGTGCCCCATCACAAGAAGGCAATTTAGCCGCAGCTAGTGATGTTACCCCCACTGTGATTCGTCCTAGAGTCAAAACGAACATATCACCAATTAAATCAAAGCCCGTCCAGGAACCAATGCCCACAGTCAATTTTAATACAAAACCTGATCCTAATGTCACTTTCGAAGCTGCGCTTAGAAAATACGCTTCTTCCTTCCTAGATGCTTTTAACAGTTCTACTCCGAAGGTCATGAAAAGTGCTCCAGCACCCAAATCACTCTCTTCTCGTGGCTACAAAATTGTGAAGTCACCAATTACTAAGAGTGCCCATTCAATCGTTTCTAAAGTAAAAATAGAACTGCCTGAATGGACCCCAGTTGAGCCCGTTAAACGTATAGTTATAGATATTGATTCATTAAAGATAGTCAACGAAATTGCATCGCAATAGGGTTTAACATTTTTGTAAACATGCCCCGAGTTCTTTCGTATATGTTCCTTTTAATAAATAAATTATAATTGGGGGGAATTTTATATGCTACAAATGACATATAATTAACAGTTTGGTTAACTAGGGATTGTTTTTCGTACACTTAAATGCATTGTGATTTAATAATTCATAAATTCAATCTCAGCCAATAAGTTAGAAATTATGAACTGAACCTCAGTGCACCTAAATAATTTTAATACATTTAACACGCTTACTAACAAAGATTACCATTTGGAGTTAACTGGAATTTTTGAGATTATTTAATTTTCAGCTTGAATGTATAACTAGAAAAAATTAAATATGAATTCGGAAGTTAATGTTCCTCTTAAAAATTCTTTTCCATTTCACTTATTTACAGCTTTTGTGCCCTTTGCCGCGTGTATAATTAAGAATTAAGGTTTTGAGGTGTCGTATGAATATTTATCGTGTACCTTCGCTACAGTGTATCATATTGAGTTCCTTTTAAGGGCATGTTCTATTCTGATAAAGCCAATGCATATCGCCTGATTATCATTTCGCTGGAGTGATGCTGGAGCTATTAACAACTAGTCCTAACCGATCCTCTCAAAGAATCCTACCATGAACATATTCTCAGTTTATCCTTTACTTTGCTTAACCTCTTTTTAAATGCTTTTCTGCTTATTTTGTGTAATGCATGACATTATCCATCTCTCGCTGGCAAAGTTATTTGGATTGGACGGAGGGAGAATTACGCTTTCAGTTCACTTTTTAAATAAACACCTTGATTGCCTTTAGTTTGGATGACGATACTTAATAACTGGTTAAGATTATTGCATGTTAATTAGTAAGTGGTACGGCAAGGATTGAAACATTCCTTTTTGGGGTAGCTTTCATGCTTGCTCAAGCGATAGTTGTCATGCTCTAACCATTACTTTCTGGGCGTAATTCTAATTAGGGTTCTCTCTTTTTCTCTCTCTCATTCTCTCCTCCGCCTTCCTTTTAAATGTGTCCGCGATATTACTTTTCCTTTCCTTCTGTTGGTGCTTCTGTTTCTACCCCCTTCTTCTTTCATCGTGCCACCTTCAGGACAGCACTTTGAGTGGCCACCACGGGGAACGGTGCAGGAGGTAGAGGTAGAGCCTCAGCCTCACCCACCTGCCTGGGCACCAGCTGGAGAAATTCCTTCTGTCCGTCGCCCCATAAAAGCGCCCGGTCCTCTTCCCAAACGCCCCCCTCTCCTTCCTACTCCCCCTCCCCCGAAGGACTATGACACGATTTTAATTAAGAGTTCTTCCTCCACTCACTATTCCTCCACTCAGCACGTTTCCACTAAATCCCATACCGCTCCTATCCCGAAGCCTGCTGTCCCCAAAACTCCCCCAGCCCCAGTCGCATCGCGATTCCCCAAACCCGTTCCTGCGCTCATCAACATCACCTCTCCTGCTCCCCAAAAACCACAACCAACCCCTTCTTTGAGTGCTTCGAAACCACCACCTCAACCACAGTCACAACCACATCCAGAACATCATCCACCACCCGCGCCTGCTTCTAACATTTCTTCTCACCCATCACCCATTGTCGGAGGTAGCCAAGCGCCTAACAAATGTTCAGTGTCACCCCCGAGACCGGTGCCAGTCACTGAGGCAATGCCTTCAGTCAAGTTTGAGTCTGTGCCAATGCCTAAGCTTTTAGACACACCCAAACCTTCGCATCCTCAGCCTTCTGCTCTTCCTTCCTCTACACCAACATCCAAGCAACAACTAGTCGCTGGTTTCAAGTCTGTCAGTGCCCCTGTACAAAAGACCGCTCCGAACACTGCTGGGTTCAAGCCTGTCAAAGGACCAGATTTTACCCCCGCTCCACTTCCTGTCACGTCGTGCCTTCCAGCATCTGCTCCGGCTTTATCTGAAAATGTTGCCCCTAAACCAGTTCCGTCCAATCCCCCCGCTCCTGCAGGTGACGTTCCAGCTCCGATGACGTTCACTCCGGCTCCTGCCCCGGGCCCGATCCCAGGCTTTGGATCAAACATGATGCCTAAACCAGTGCCGCCTCCAACTGCGGGAGGAAAGATAGGCCCTGGGGGGCCCGTCAGAGGCGTTCCTCACCTGCCTGGTCAGAGATCGGCACCCCGACGTGGTAGAGGAGTAATGAACCCGTCCTCCGCTAGGATACCCGTGTGTGCTATATGCCAGCGACAGATCAGGTGGGAAGGTGCTTGCCACCCTTGGAACCACCTCCCACAGGTGGTGCATGCTAGTCTCGCTCTCCTTTTTCCCCTTAGTCTCATTCTGTAGTTGTAAGTAGGTTCTTAACCGTAGATTTTCTTTACCTCTAATACTTAATATTTCCTTTGTTTGCACGAGTTTTCTATCGAGTGTAGCTAAATATTTATATTGTAACCAGGCACTGTGAACGCTGCATCATCTCAAGGTTCAGAAACGCCAACATGTCACGTCTGTCACGCAGAAATGAGGTAATTTACTGACAATTTATATATATATATATATATATTATATATATATATATCTATATATATATATATATATAGCGCCAGGTCGAGAAATTTTTTATTTCTTAGGTACATAGTGTGAGGTGGTTCAATCATAGTAACACCCTGGTAAAATATTTTTTAATTCTGAGGAACCCCCCCCCCCCCCCCCCCCCCCCCCCCCCCTACCGGTTTCAGTTTTTCAGAAAATTTGTAAAATTCGAGATAATTTCCGATTTACTTCGAAATTTTTTTATTACAAAAGTTCGCTTATAAAAGTTATTTATTTTTTAATGGAAAAAAAAATACAAAAATACAAAAATGCATGAAAAGAAAAATTTAATACATAAATTTTTATCTATTATTGGTAGAAATTAAGAGACCGAAATTCAATAAAATTTTTGACCTAAAACTAATGTTTTTTTTATTCCTTCCATTGACCTTTCCACTCAGAAGTAGGCAGTTCTCTTCTAGACTCTAAAGTATTTAAAATAAATTTATGCCGATTAATATAACCAATTCTTTCCTGGCTAGATTTAGTTACTAAGTTCACACCCCGTTCAACACTTTGTCTGTGACATGCCAAATTTCTTTTATATCTTGAACAACTACGTTATAGCAATCATTTTTATTTATTTTACCATGTGCCTTAGATTCTTCCTCTAACAATAAAATGGAAGTGCCTTACATCATCAACTTTTGATGGCGTCATGGCAGATGAAAATTTTGCTGGATATCCAAAGGCTGCATTGTGGCTTCTTTTTCTAGTAGCCATAATTTAATTTAATAAGATTTTAACTATTTTATTTATTAGATATTTTAAAATTAAATAACGTATTTTAATACAAACTTGTAACATTTTAGGTACCTAAATAGGAATCTGGGAAGGAAAAAACCAAAAATAACGTAATATTAGGTCTTATATCCGGTGCTGTAGACCCTACCCCCTAACCCCCGATCTCAAAAAAAGTTGGTGAATGGTCTATTCTGATGTAATTCGTGCCGGGGAACCCGATTTTGGCCATCCGAAAGCAAAAAAAAAAAATTTAGGGTCGATTTTTACGATTTTCGATTTTTTGCCTATTTCCCACACAAATTCATATGGAAAAAAGTGAGTATCGGTAAGGGGGGGGGGGGGGTTAGCGAAGGTCCCACAGCCTTGATTTTTGGTGTGGATACTACTATTACAAAATGATCCTCACAATATGTACCTAAGCAAAATCTTGACCTTGACCCGTTTTCGACCCGGCATATATATATATATATATATATATAATATATATATATATATATATATATATATAAATTTTTATTTTATTTAGGATCAACCCGTGTTCAATCCCTTTGCACCATCTTGCCTCACTTTTGGGGGCTTTTTTATGGTACCCATTTATCTACCAGCCAGTGGAAGGATGAACAGCCGGGTTGAGACCTGTGCGCCGCCTGCCTTTGCCAGGAATCAACCTTGTATCCATCATATATAGCTTGTAATTTTATTTGAAAGTAGATCCACTAAGGAACATAATTTTATAGGATTTAATTCTTTTTAGAACATAAGCTTCTAGATCTTAGTAACGCAGAATATTTCCATTGATTTTTAATGGTTCTTTTTCATATTAACCAAGAATAAAGTAGCTTCTCTGGTTACCGTCCATTTTTAGAGTTTTTGCCTTCGTGTATTGCGCACAAAGATAATGTAAATTTGAGGATTATGAAGGTCTTTCGGGATGACTAAGCTTTAAAATTGGAAGTCTATTAAAAGATTGTGCAGATTGGAGGTATTTGAGTCGCGCTGCCGTGTGTACAGTTCTCATACCGTAAGTTGTTGCTGTTCAGTAGTAGATTCGTATGTTTATATAGTTTGTGTTTGTGTTCGTGTTCGTGTTTTGACAATTTTGAACCCCTTTAATTCTATTGTCAGTTTTAACAAGTTATTTCGTTAAAATTAACACAAACCAGTATGAAAAGTATTTTAGTGAAGGTCGTTTCTACAGAAACATTCGCCCTAATCAAAGGTTGTATGTAGAATAATCAGTAATAGTCTTAGTTTTGATATTTGTACTTTCGTTTGAATTAATGGCTTCGGTTATTTGACCTTCCTTGCAGGTACTTACATCGATGTTCCGCTGTAAGCTTCTGCCTTTTGATTATTCATGCTCAAAAAAACTTATTACCGTCTTAAATACTTTGTAAAAACATTAACTTTTACTGTAAATATTTCCTTTATTCCGTTTTTTATAAGCGTAATTAGGGCCAAAACTGAATGTAGGTAAACGTGTCTTTTGTAATTAGCTAAATTGATCATATCAAACGCGGAATAAAATAAAATTTTAGAATGTCAGAGTATATTTTTAGAAATCTGCATTTTGTTTTGAGGGAAGTTAAATAAAGTAAAGGTGAAAAGGTATAAACTATATAAATGTAATCGCTGCGAGGAATAAAGAAAGTGGGCATACAAATAAATTAAATGTGTAAAATTCAACGGTCCGAACCGGTTTAATTGCATTTTGTATATATAATAATTTGCACATTTATTATATTAATGGAACAACGCTACATCGTGTCAAAGATGGACCACAATAAATCCACAAGAATCATCCGAATGTTCATGTGTGGCGTTCTGTATGGTGTGAGGATTGTTGCAGCAAATGGATAGTTACATTATGCTATATTTGATGAATGGGTAATATTAAATTTAAACATGGCTACTTACAGCAAGATAACACGCATCATATGCGAGCATGACCCACATTAAGTTCTGTACCGACCAAATCATTTTGAAAGAGTGCTGTCCATCAAATTTTCTTAATCTATCGTTACCAGACATCTTTCTTGTTGAAAGTCGGTTAATGGAACAATGCTTACGCCAAAGAAGACTGCAGCACGTGAATTAACATTCGGGTGATTCGTGTGGATGCGGAACGCCTTCGACATCATTCAGCGTGCATTCAGTTGTGCTTAAAAACGACGGGGATCAATTGCGGCACCTGCTGTGGTTACGTGGTGCATGCAGAGTTAGGGGGCTTTATCATGGAAAACTTCAACACAAGTTCACGTATTAGCTTAAGTCGTGTAACCCCTTTCAGTTCTTGTTCATTATTAACAAATTTCGTTTTATAATAGGCCTCCATATTATAAAAAAAGTTAATTGAAGAATCGCTTAGGCGTAATTAGAGATGTTTCCCCCTACTGTAATTAATTTGTACACGGTGGTCCATTATTCTTAGAACTTGCGATGTTCTCTAAACCTTTGGTCTGATTCCCTCAGAGGTCCATTCGTGTCTGCCTTGGGTAAGACCTGGTGCCCAGATCACTTCGTCTGCGCCACCAGCACCTGCAAAAAGAACCTCATTGACATGGGCTTCGTGGAGGAGCAGGCAGAACTTTACTGCGAGCACTGCTATGAGAGCTATCTTGCCCCCATCTGTGGAAAATGCGACAAAAGAGTCAAAGGGGTGAGTCAACACAGAGCACCAACATAACAATGTTCCCTTTTAACAACTTCAAGTATTTGGGTTTAAGTTAAAGTTGTTGATTGCAATTCGATTTATTTAAACCAGGAAGTTTAAAGTTAAACCAAGCTTTGCAGTGTATTACTTTCATCGTTGATAATTTTATGCAAAAAAAAAATAAACGTGGAATTTTGTGTATTATAGATGAGACAATATTTTAATATTTATGAATTACTCCTGTAGGACTGCTTGAATGCCGTAGGCAAGCAGTTCCACCCCGAGTGCTTCTGTTGCGCCTATTGTGGAAAAGTGTTTGGGTCGGGTGCATTCTATCTCGAAGATGGATTGCCTTATTGCGAGACAGGTAAGTTTACTTCATTTGGGATTACTTCTACTGAAATTACTAATAGGGCTTGTTTAGTTTTCTATGTTGAGAAATAATTTGGTTTTCATTCATACGCAATGCGGCAGTTAATAACTTTGATTTAAGGAACTTTACTTACTACAGTAATGGTCTTCCTGCAGATTGGAATGAGTTGTTCACCACGAAATGTGTTGGATGTAATTTCCCAATCGAAGCAGGCGACCGCTGGGTTGAAGCTCTCAACAACAACTATCATAGTCAATGCTTTAAATGTTCCGTAAGTCATTTAATCGTAGGACTTAATTCTTTAAAATTGAGTCGGAGGGGCTTGTTTTTTTTTTTTTTTAAACACCTAACTAACCGATAAACCAAATTAAAGCACAGAAGTGATGCGGAGGTTTATTTAGATTTGAAAAGTGTAACGCTTGCAATTGTTTAAGTGGAAACAACGCCTTCACTTTCCATATTTCGACGCTTTCTGATTTAGTAAACCTTTGACATTATTTCAATTGTTAAAGCGCTGTTGGATAAAAGATAACACTCAAACATTTCTTTAGGCGGTTTCCTCGCTTGTCACCGTCTAATTCTTGAATGATTTAATTTATGGGTGATTTTTAGACTAGTACAAGGAATTAAGCCTTTTATTCTCGCGAGTCAAACGGGATACTGCGTAACTTATCGTTCTGATGGCCACACCTAATTTTTAATGGTGAAATTGTTGTCTGCCATTAAGTTATAATAAATCCATTGTATTTAATGCTTTAACATTGTTCACCTGCATTCAATATTAAGACTTAAATATGAAGTAACATTCTGATGTGTTCTTAATTGTAAAAAATATCAACTTATAATTGGATGGTTGAAAGCCAGTGTGATCTTTCGGCAGAAACGTAAAAATACTTGTCCTTTTTTCGCGGGTGATCTATTTACACTGATCACTTTGTAATACGTTCAGCGAGTTGGTAGTTATGCCTGAAGCGTTACTCGCTCATTCAACGTATTATAGTGACCTGTGTACATGACTCGCTCCGGACCACAAGCTGCCAAGCGCCAAAATTATAAAACAAAAATGTAGTTAAAATTTGTCAACTCGCAAAATGCCGTAACTTTTGAACCAATAACTATATTTGATTGATTTCGACCATACGTACAGGTCCACCATCTGCTCCCTGACTCACCCACGGGATAGAGGAAGGGTGGGGGACTATATTGGTATAAATGACTCAATTCTGGCGGTTGGCCGATTGTGGTCCGGAGCGCCTCATATATTGTAGATCACTCTGGCTTTCAACCGTCCAATTATTTGAAGGATTAGTAAACGGTAACGTAGTGTGTGCACGCTTTAAAAAAAAAAATCCTTTACAGAAAAGACGTGGTCATATTATTAAGGTTTGCCTGTAGTTGGTCGTTCTGGTTCACTTTATATATAAAAATTTGACCGAACGCATTTTGAAATTAAATTTCAAAATTAAAAACATTGGCAAAATTTCAGTTTAAAAAAAAAAAAAAATATTAGGATTAATTGTTAGTCTAAACGCGAGTCGTAGATGTTTTGAATGAGGTCGGTGACCGTAGATGTTGAATGCGTGATCTGATTCACAGAAATGAATGGAATTATTTATTGTTGAGAATACTAAGAAAATCAAAGTCCAAGTTGTCCGCAGTATTGATTAAAGTTCTTGGGGGGGGGGGGGGGGAATTTGACATTTAAGATCCTACGTCATTCATCAACTCTAGATTGCTTACATAGTTGGCAGTGATTACTATTTGATTTGATATTTACTATAAATTGAAGTACTGTACTTGATTAAGTACTAAATCTAAAGATTTTTCCGTTTTTAAGCTACGAAATATAAATTTGATTACCCCATTATATTGTAATGTGTTGCAGTTTGCTTCGAATTTGATGACTACAGTGTGTGCTTTTAACTACTATTGAATGTAGCAAAATAATCATATTGGAAAAGAAGACAAATTTATTTCTTAATTGTACCCACATTTCCGTCCATAACGCAGGCCTGCGATGATTTTATCAGAAATATTTTATCACACTAGTAATTTTTCCACGCTGATTCCGAAAGTAATAATCATTTTTCGCCATCACGTACAGATTTGTCATATTACATATGCGAGTAATTTTCATTAAAATTGACTCGATTAAATTTTGATTAAAAACTACTGCCTATAAATGCTTCCAAATCAGAAGTGACGTCATAGCGTCTTCTAGAACATTCGAGAAACGCACCGCTACTATATAAGTGATTGACAAGCCACGAGACGAGTCAGACTGTCTAGTGCGTGCGTGCAAGGTTAAAGCTTTATTATTCAAAGGTGCGCGGTGACTTTCTTTTGGAATTTATTTGTCGCTATGGCAACCAGAGCGTGTAAATAGCCCAAACATTGTTATATTTGTGGAAAATTTACTGTGAAAAAACAAAGGCGAGATATTACAGACTTCAAGAAAAAGCATTCTATACGTACTTCGGAATGGAATTTGGGGATCAAGACAAATCATGGGCTCTACTTTGTCTGCTATAAGACCAGTTGCTCATGGACCTGGTATACCTGTACTAGAGATGGAACCCGGTTTTTAACAGGTGGTGAAAATTTTTAATCATCACCGAAACCGACGATAAGAACCGGTTTTCACATTTTTGCGCGAGTCTCCGATCACTTTTGTCCATTTTCTATGAAACAAACGTTTAAAAACATCGTAATTACGTTTTGCATCGTTTCGTATCGTTTTTTGTTTATAAGTGTAAATAATTGATGCTTGTCTTGAATGTTATGTGGATGATTGCACATTGAACATTGATCAGTTAAGATTCTAAGATTTAATACTCCATCATGTCAAAGAAATCAAATGCTTGGTATCATTTCACTCGTAAGAATAAAGAAGCAGCAGAGTGTATGACACGTCACAAAGTTTAAAGTGTTGTGGAGGTTCTACTTAGTTTATCATCCCACATGAAAAATATTCGACATAAACATCGACCAGATTAATCAGCCATTGAAGAAACAAAGAACAGTGGAAGAGTTTGTGCGAAAAAAAGTCCATAGAAGAGGAAATTTCGAAACTTGCGTGTGTAGATGGACTGAGTTTCCAATCAATTGCCAAGTGAATTCATTCAAGAAAGCTTAAGAAAGATAAAATACGACAAGCCTCACCCAACTTCCCATAATGGTGTCAGAAAAATGGTGCTTAGTTCTTATGAGAAAAAGAAACATGAATTGGTCAACTACTTCAAGAATCGGGTGAGACAAGGAATCCGCTGTTCATTAACTATGGATGAGTATACATCTTTGCAAAACCAAAGATATATTAATGTTCATGATGAAAATCAACATTGGTCTCTTGGTCTCATGAAAATAAATGGCTCTCTCGATAGCACCAAAACTATTGCAATCGTTAGGAAAAGATTGGAAGACTTTGGCTCGGACCTAGATAAGCATATCGTGGGTTGCACAATCGACGGTGCCTCAGTAATGGTCAAATTTGGAAGAGAAATAGTACTGATCACCATCAATGCATTGCACAATGCACATGCTATACATCTCGCGGTTTCGGATATCTTGTATTCAAAAACTGCTGAAAATTCAGTTGAAGGGGAAAGTGACCCTACCCCTGAAGATGAACACTGCACACGAGTTAAGCGAAGATGAGTGAAATTTTATGCACGGATACAATTTTTGAGTCCGACATAGATGACGTAATTGTTCTTCCAAAACTTCGAGAAGATTACTTAAAGTAATAAATTAGGTGAAAAAAATCTGCCGCATATTTCGAAAGTCTCCTTTGACAAAATCCTGCAATCTCTCATTTTTCAAAGATGAATTTAATGGAAAGGAAATGAAGCTTATCCTTGACTGTAGAACGAGGTGGAAGTCTTGTATCCATGATAGAAAGATTTTTGAAACTCAAAAATTGCATTCCAAAGGCCCTCAGAGTGATACGCTCAACAGAGACTATTTCAGATGGAATGGAGTGTTCTAAAGAGCCTCTTTGACAAGCTTCGTCCACTAGAAATTGTTTTGAAGCGACTCTGTTCCGAAGATGCAAATTTGCTCAAAGCTGAATCTCCCATAAAGGTCATTTTGGATAAATTTGAAAGCAAAAACAATCCTTTTGCTTTTGAGCTACGTCAGTGTCTCATTGATCGCTACTCACCGAGAAGACAAAAAGCTGCTGTCGCCTTGCTGAGTTTTCTCCACAATCCCGAGGTCTTGAAAAATGAATCATCAGCACCGTTCCTCTTTCCTTCAAGACAAGCACTTAAGAAGTATGCGGATCATACATTTAAGAGGCTTTTTCCAGAAGCTTGCCAGATTTCAGAAACAGACGACCAAGTCCAATCAATTGCTTCGAAACTCGAAGATTCACAATGCATCTTAGGTCGTGAAGTAAATGATGATCAACTTATGAACGAGTACATGTGTGAGATGAACAAACACCTTTGACGTAAACAATGAATTCAAATATTTTGAAGCTACTTTGAATAGAAGCGAAAATTTGGATCGAATGTACGAGGCGTTGCTTACAATAAAAGCCACCACCGTAGAGTCCGAGTGTGTGTTCAGCTGCTGGTTTATTCGTCACAAAGATTCGATCAAGAATATCAGATCAGACACTTAATGCTCTGTTTTCTCAAGTGTTAATTAAAAAAATCAAGTTCGATAATAAACTTTAATTCAAATGTTACACACACTTGATTGAATCAATTAAAACCTTATTTCTGTTTAATATTTTGATCATTTACCTCCCTAAAAAGCATACAGAATCCCACCGGTAAAAACCGGCTTTAAGAATATAGCTACGTAAAAATCGGGTTTACACTTCTGTTATTTTCCATCCCTGTTATTTTCCATCCCTGTTATTTTCCATCCCTGTTATTTTCCATCCCTGTTATTTTCCATCCCTGTTATTTTCCATCCCTGTTATTTTCCATCCCTGTTATTTTCCATCCCTGTTATTTTCCATCCCTGTTATTTTCCATCCCTGTTATTTTCCATCCCTGTTATTTTCCATCCCTGTTATTTTCCATCCCTGTTATTTTCCATCCCTGTTATTTTCCATCCCTGTTATTTTCCATCCCTGTTATTTTCCATCCCTGTTATTTTCCATCCCTGTTATTTTCCATCCCTGTTATTTTCCATCCCTGTTATTTTCCATCCCTGTTATTTTCCATCCCTGTTATTTTCCATCCTGTTATTTTCCATCCCTGTTATTTTCCATCCCTGTTATTTTCCATCCCTGTTATTTTCCATCCCTGTTATTTTCCATCCCTGTATTTTCCATCCCTGTTATTTTCCATCCCTGTTATTTTCCATCCCTGTTATTTTCCATCCCTGTTATTTTCCATCCCTGTTATTTTCCATCCCTGTTATTTTCCATCCCTGTTATTTTCCATCCCTGTTATTTTCCATCCCTGTTATTTTCCATCCCTGTTATTTTCCATCCCTGTTATTTTCCATCCCTGTTATTTTCCATCCCTGTTATTTTCCATCCCTGTTATTTTCCATCCCTGTTATTTTCCATCCCTGTTATTTTCCATCCCTGTTATTTTCCATCCCTGTTATTTTCCATCCCTGTTATTTTCCATCCCTGTTATTTTCCATCCCTGAGTCCTGTACCAACTAAACCAAATACTCTTGACAACTTCATCTGATTCGGTGTCTGATGACGATGGAAACGATGATATTGATTGTTTTCAAACCGGAACATTTGGTGAACCCTAATTGTTTACACAGTCAATTTAACGATTTGGTAAGATATTTGTCTCCCGAACGATTCGTCAGCTAAATACAAAACACGGTTGGCTACTTTGTGGAGACTTAAAAGCGATTTGTATGTTGTTAGGTCAACAACCAGCTTATACGAAGTTTCCATATTTTGTGTGTGAATTGGGTAGCCGAGCAAGAACTCGGTACTGGATAAAAAAGGAATGGCCACGCAGTCAACCTGACACCTGGTTCTAAAAACACAACGTGAAAGTTTGGTTGACACGAAGAAAGTCCTTTTACCTTCGCTTCGCATAAAATTGGGCTTGAAGCAATTTAAGGCCTTGGACGAAGATTGAGATTGTTTTAAGTATCTGTGTGATAAATTCCCGACTCTTTCTGAAGCAAAATTGAAAGTAGAATTTTCGTTGGTCCCCCAGATTAGAAAACTGACTTTGGATGAACACTTTGAAACACACTTGGAAAAGAAGCGTGGATTGCTTTTAAGGATGCAAATTTTTGAGGAACAAGGACCCAAATTACCAAAACATTGTGAACAACATGCTAAATAAGTTCAGATAGTTGGGTTGTAATAAGAGTTTAAAATTACATTTCTTACATTCACACTTGGATTACTTCCCTGAGAATCTTGAAGAACAAGAACTGTTTCACTAAGACATCAAAGAAACGGAGAAGAGATATCAGGGAAGGTGGGACATCAGCATGATGGCTGATTACTGCTGGATGTTGAAATGGGATACTCCAGAATTATTACATAAAAGTAAAGGAACAGCGCGTACATTCGAGACAAAAAGGCATAGATAGATCTCACAAGAAAACTCGGGACAAATAAAGATGAATATGTAATTGACGTTAATAGTCTTTCTTTTTAATTTTTTTGCATTTGTAATTATCATAGTATAACAAAGCGAAATAGATACCTAATGTAAATTGAAATAAATATTTGTTTTTTCCCTTTTCAGTTTGCAGAAAATCGTTGTGATAGAAAAAAAAAAAAAAAAAATAATAATAATGGACACCATATTCGAAATCAGCGTAGTTGAATTATAGAAAATCGGTTATTGGTGAGAAAACAACTGTTACAAAGTTCTCATTCGCAGGCCTGTGTAATTATTGAAAAATTTAACTTAACAATCGATTCAAAAAGTTTTGGTGTTCCATACGGATATTTATTAGTAAGAAACATCAGAATGTCACACTAGGACGTTTTGAATCGATTGTACAGGTAAAATGCTTTTAATAATAATAATCCCGTTTGAAACTTGCCTAAAACCTGCGTAGAAAATCCCCCCAATGCGGGTTTAATTTTTACTTAGCGTCATCGTACGCTTTGACCGAATCGCCCCTCGAATGAGGTCTTTATTGGAATTGTGTTTTCAGGTGTGCAAATCGAATCTTGAGGGCAAGAGTTTTTATGCCAAGAACGGCCGACCTTTCTGCAAGTCCCACGCTGGTCGCTAACTCATTTTCGCACTCCTTCAGTCATTTTTTTTTTTATTCTTCTACGTTTACTTTCCGAGATCATATGTAACCTATTTCCTCACTTTAGGGTCACCATTGTCAAGCCGGTTGAAAGCGTTTAAATTCAGTGTTTCTCTTCGATCATAACGTGAAATTATAAAATTAGGTACGAACTGAAAACTTGGTATTAGAAAGTTGCTAACTTATTAAAAGGGTGTAGTCCCGCATAGGCTTGATTTATTTTTATTTTATACATGGCTTGACACAGTGACCTCCCCCCTTCGTCGCTTTAATTCAAACTAATCTTAGATTTGGCTGATTCTCGAAGCTTTTTTTTTTTACGTTATTACAAGGTTTTAAACTGTATATGAGTAAATGTGCTTGTGATAGTTAAGATCGCTTGCAGTAAATTTATATTTTTTAGGAATATTTGCAGATTGTGGTGCCACTTTCGTAATGGTTGGAAGTTAATGAGATTTATTTTTTACAGGCTTATTTCTAATCTGAATTAAAGTCCGTCTGCACAGATATACATTTAACATGTAGACAAACTTTATTATCAGTTGACTATTATTTAGATTTTTTGTTTTGCCTATTTAACATTCAGCCACTTCATGTTAGTTCTTTAGTTAATTATTTCACTTAGTTCTAGAGCGTATAGATCGTTCGAATGGCTGTTGCATATTAGTTCTTTAGGCCCAATGTAGTTTAATCCTAACCTGTAACTAGCATTTAACCTGCAGAAATGCCACAAAAACTTGGAGGGCCAGAGTTTCTTCGCTAAAGGAGGAAAACCCTTCTGTAAAATTCACGCCCAGAGAGGCTTTTAAATCCGTACTGGAATAGAAGCCTTTGTACAAGCTAAAGACGACGTCTACTCGATTAATGAAGACAGGCTTTTAAAGCCCAAGAAAGTATTGAATGAAGCTAATCAGGATTACACATCGATATTCGATTGGATTGTGAAACTAAAGTTCTACTTTACGCTATTTTAACATAATTTACCGAAACGATCGACTGCAAAAGTGTTTTAATGCGATATATTGAATCGTTTACATTGTATTATGTAAGGCCATTTTTACGCATTTTAAAACATTCTTCTGGAATGAATTGTTACCATATTTTTACAACTAGTCAAAGTGCCTTTCATTTTAGCTAACTTTTTAAAATTTTTAAACGTTGCCATTGTACTTAACGATATTTTAATGTTTTATATATATATATATATATATATAGTGTATATATATATATTTATAGGACGAGTCCTATATTTGTGATTTTATCACTTAACCATTTCTTGTCAAATCTCAAATTTGACAAGAGCAGATTTGATATATTTGAAGTGTTCTTACTGTAGGTTTTAAGACTGAATGTAATGTCCGAATATGAGCCAGTAAATAATGCGATTATTTAGCCAGAATAGCACACTATTATGGTGCTTATAGCTAAAATATGTATAATGTATGTATATATATATTATGCTAGTCTTAACTCTATATGCTTATTTTACTCAGCAGTTAAATGAAACGAAATTTCCATTTAACTTTCACGCATTTCATAATTTGATTTTTTTAATTGTAAGGAATGAGTGGTGGAATGCGTAGAGAAATCTCTTAAATGGAAAAGAGACTTCATTTTTTCTCAATTGTTGACTGAATTAAGAAATATATTCATTCGACACGTTATTAATACGAATATTGTAGATAAAGAAATCAGAAATATGAAGCCAATTTATTCATCATTTGTTTTAATATGAAGAAAACGTTGAGAGATTAAAAGTTATTATAATATCGATTTTATTTTTACTGTACATATTTTACTTTTAAAAAGAATTGACCTTATGATTTGACTAAGCATACGCTGCTATTATTATTATTATTAATAATTATTATAATATAGATAACGAGATTTTTATAATGTTCATATCAGCATGCTTGGAAAAATTGCGTACATAGAACTGTTTAATTTATTGCCTTATTTCTGTTACTATTTTTTGCCTCAGAAAAGCAGTCAAGAAAATAATCTTAGCTCATTTCGTCTGATTCAAAAGTCGATTAAACTTTTTTTTTTTTCCTTGTTGTGCCTCAAGCACCGTTGCCCCGTTTAAAAAAAAAAAAAAAAAAAAAGGGCTGGTAAAATAGACAAAAAAAAATGTCGTTGATATCTTGTTTTATTGTATCCTTATTAGATATATTTGGGATGCAGAATCAAAAGTAATCGAGTATATATCTTGCTATACGAAGAAATTCTCACTTTTCCCTGCAAAACCGCAACACTTACCCGGTTTGAAGTTCTAGTAATTTTAACCAAACCTTGATTGTATTTTTCTTCAAAGAATTTTTAAAGGTAAACCATCGGGGGACTGCTAATATCGTGATACGCACGTTCGTGTCGCGATGGGCTTGGTGTATCCTGAAGATTATCGCGATTCTGTAGGGAAAACAACACGCGGATCACCACCGGGAATAAGGTGCAACCCCAACCAAAGTGACATCTAGTACGCCAGGTGAGACTCCATTTATACACTTGACAAATTGCTTTCATTCATGTTTCTCGTTAACGCTTGTGCTGTACTTGTATGAACTCCATTTATTCACATTAGCTAATTACTTCCATCCTCGTCTTTCTATACCTCTCACCTACACATTTTAATGTATACAATTTTTTTTTCACTCCACACTTTTCTCGAACACACTGATTGCTTCACTGTACTCTCCATTCCCAATGTACATCTTCGTCAGCCAAATATCGCTACATCAAAGAAAAACAAAATACTGTACTATGTACTCGCCAATACTGGAGTAGGCAGGTTGGTCGGAATGTGGGTTAGAACCGCACTGCTTTAATGTACGGTTTTTTAAGAGTTTATACTGTATAACGAAACTATAGAAATAGTTATTGATATAATTAGACATAGGGTCTCTTCACCACGAAACAAAAATTTACTTTAAATATATTTTTGTAAGAATAAGCAGTTCGTGTGTTTAGAAGAAAAAAGTTACAGAAGAATTTGTAATTAACTTAAGATATATGATCATGCTAATTCATCTATACTAACCTTTTTGTTGATATTGGATATTGTTTATATCGTGCTAATAATAATGTCCAATAATGTTTTCAAATAAAAAGTGACTGATTCTATAAATTTTTTTTTTTTGCCCCCACTTACTGTAACATGGATTATTAAAATGAAAGTAACTAAACCCAAAATAAGAGTATGGATCATCAGTGACCAAATAATCCAAACCACCACCACCACCACCACTACCGAAAAATGACTCACGGTAACTTAAAAATCGTAGAGAAAATTTTTGAAGTAGCCGTAACCTAAACTAATCAGAAGTTGTACTTCAGATTAATTTAGGCAGAAATATTTAGGTTACGGCTACTTTAAGTTTTTCTACACAATTTTGTTACCAAAATATTCTATTTTTTTGGTAGTGGTTTAGACTAGATTATTGTCAAATTTGGAACAAGTTCCAACCACTTATTCATTTTACTAAACAAATATTGCACTCAGGACTAGTTTAGATAATTAAGCTACACAAAGTTTGCCACATTCAATTATGACACCACAGGTACTTAGATAGAAGCTTTGGTGAAATGGCTAATGCCTATTCATAAAAACCACTTCGATGTAACGAGGAACTACCTATAAAAACCACTTCGATGTAACGAGGAACTACCTATAAAGACCACTTCGATGTAACGAGGAACTACCTATAAAGACCACTTCGGTATAACGAGGAACTACCTATAAAGACCACTTTGGTATAACGAGGAACTACCTATAAAGACCACTTCGGTATAACGAGGAACTACCTATAAAGACAGTGTACTTATAGAGACTTCATTGATATAATGAGTGCTTACCTAGAATCAACAGCTTGATATGACTAATGCCTAGTTGTAAAGGACACCTTGGTATAACGAACTTTTATTTATTAAGCACCGTAAGAATTCATTTAAGAACAATTCACTCCAAGTATAAAACTTTAAACCTCGATGTAACGACCTGTTGTTTATGGCGACGGCTTGTTACAACGGACAACCTGCTATAAAGACTATCTTATTCTAAAGCCCATTCCGTTTATAACGTTCACTCAATTCTGGAAGTTCTGTATGACGAAGATATCTACTGTTAAGGACAATACGAGGCGAATGATTCACAATCCATAACATTTAACATACAAATACAATCTTGTACACTTAACCTAATGGAATCCCAGGTACCCGCAAGGGTAACTTAATGGTAGAACGTCGGGTTGTTGATCTGAAGGACTTGGGTTCGATTCTCGGGTCGGATCCAATGTAAAGCTGTAGGTCCCCTCCCTCGTACTATATAACCTGGTTGTTAAGGAAATTAAACACACATTATTTACTTATTGAACTAGCCTATTTACGCCTAGCCCATATTAGGCCTACGTAGTAGACTAGCAACTGTAAATAATAAAAAAAAAAATGATAGTCGTATGACTGAGTGAACCTCCAATTTTACGTGGAATCCGAACCACAGGTCACTTCATAATCTGAACGCAGAGGACAGTCTCCCACCCAATTACTATCCAGACAAATGTCGCTTAACTTTGCTAATCAACGGAAAGTGGTGTTACAACACTGGCCACGACGAAGCCCAAGATAAATGTAAAACAACAAAAAAACATTATTGCGGATCATTTACAATCCATAGCCACTTAACCTAACATACAAGTACAATCTTGCATATATACTGAACTTAATATAAAAGTAAGGCCAACATAGCCACTTAACCTAGCATACTGCTTGATTATTCGACAATTTTATGTATATTGTTATTACACGAGACATCTTATAACACTTATTATAACAACTTAATAAGCATTATATAATCTTTGCTACATTGCAAAAATAATGTATTGTAAACCAGCAGTTGTCTGAACCAAGATTACCGTAGACGTGAGGTACATAGTATCTGTATCTGAAAGCCAGGACATTGTACAATAACACAGAACTGTTTTGGACCCTAATAATGAAATTATATATATTCTTCCCGATTAACATTCGGCTGGGGTAGGTAGGTAGGTTTACGCGTAGTAAACAAAACTGACTCCGCCATTTCGGTTCCTTACATAGCATACGAAAAATAGTATAAGCAACAGTTTATTCATAGCAGTTTTTGTATAGTTCCACCACAGATGGGATTTTTTTTTTCCCCCTTTTCTCTGATTTACCGCCGATTCGTACCTAAAGAGAGCGGTACATATCTCGGCGAGGCAGTGAGTGGGTGATGTTACTGTGCTGGGGGTGGTAGACTAGGGGAGTGAGTAAGGGTCAGTCGCTGGATAGTGGGTAGGAGGGGTACGGTTTTAGATGCGATGGAGCAGATGGGAGTAAGGAAGAAGAGTCGCTTCCGTTGAAAAGTTGGGGCCGTCGGGTATGGGATTTTCGGCCGAGAGAGGGAAACACCTGCGACGAAGAGCGGACAACTTTGGGCATTCCACCAGGAGGTGTATGACAGTGATAGGGGTATGGCAGGTAGGGCAAAGCGGGGCTGGCGATTTCGCCATAAGGTGTCCGTGGGTGTGGCCTAGGCGGAGACGAACTAGGATTACTTCTTTATGGCGGGACCTGTGGAATGAGGAGGCCCAGTATCCTATTTGTGGCTTGATCATGTGGAGTTTATTTTGTGTGGCCTGGTCTCATTCCCGCTGCCATATGGAGCGGAATGTCGGGAAGAAGTCGGAGAAGGGGAGGGGTCGGGAGGAGGCCGGCAGTGAGCAGGCCGTCTTTGCTGTGCGGTCCGCCGCCTCGTTACCCTGGATGCCGACATGAGCCGGGACCCAGCAGAAGGCGACTGTCTTGTGTTGGAAGGTCGTTAAAAAGTGGAAGGTTTGCTGGATGGTACAGACGAGCGGGTGAGGAGAGTTAAATCTTTCTAGGGAGAGAAGTGCACTTTGGGAATCCGAATAAATGACGAAAGAGCTGGCAGAGTGGGTGCGCACAATATCGACGGCCTCCGTAATCGCGAAAAGTTCCGCCAAAAAAAACCGGAGGCCTCGCGGGGCAGGCCGACGCCCCGGGAAAGCGACTGGGACAGAATCACCGCTGAGGAGGCCACACCGGCTTCCGAGCGGGAACCATCTGTGTAAATGGCGACTGCGTCCGGGTGTTCGGTTGTGTGTTCGCGGAAGAGTGACCTGTATATCATGGCGCTTGTGGTAGTCTTCGGTAGGGCACACAGATCTTTGCAAAACTTGATAGGGGTGAGGATCCAGGGGAGGTAGATGCTGAATGAAATGGGGATAACTGAGGGGGCGGGCATGTTGAAAAGATCAAGGAAAGAGCGGACCGCTTCAGTGAAGTGCCAGCTTCGTCCCTGAGGTGGTAGTTCTGAAACCGCCGTGCCCAGAAGCGAAGAAGGTAGCCTCTGTGCACGGAGGTATGTCCTCATGAGGAGTAGACCCCGTCGGAGGGCGAGAGGGAGATGATCGCATTCCACATGGAGGCTGGGGAGGAGCGGAAAGCACCGGTGGCGAGGCGGAGGCCTCTATTAAGTACCGGGTCCAGGATACGGAGGCGGGCGTTGGAGGCTGAACCGTAAACTGCGCTACCATAGTCCAGCTTCGACTGTACTATGGAAGTGTAAAGGCGAAGAAGAGAGCGTCGATCTGCACCCCATGTGGTGTGAGAGAGGTGATCCAGGAGAGCGAGGGGGCGTCGAAGGGATTGCTTTAGGTGCTTGAGATGGGGAACCCAATTGAGCCGTCGGTCTAGGGTCATGCCCAGAAAACGCGTGGAGGGTACCACCTCAAGAGGACTGCCGTATAATGTGACAGAGGGTAGAGGAAGGGTTGTGGGTCTTCTTCTACTGAAGACCATACACTTGGACTTAGGGATGGAGAGGCGGAAACACCGACCGATCGCCCACCTTTCCACCCGGTAGATGGCGAGCTGCATTTGCCGTTGAACGACAGACGGTTCTCGCCCTGCGAAGTAGATTGCAAGGTCATCCGCGTAAATGGAAGAGCGGATGGTGGGTGGAAGGCATTGTGAGACCTGTTCATCACGACGGAGAAGCAGAGAACACTGAGGATGCTTCCCTGGGACCCGTCCTCCTGCACAAAGGTGTCAGAGAGGACTGAGCCCACCCGGACTTTAAAGGTCCGGGAAGAAAGGAAGCCCCTGATGAAGGTCGGCATGGCTCCGACGAGGCCCAGATGTCGGAGCTGACCGAGGATCATTGCTCGACGGGTGGTGTCATAGGCCTTCTGGATGTCAAAAAAATTGACAGTACGAACTGTCCATTGTCGAAGGCATCATGTATGTCTCGGCTGAGAAGCAGGAGGGATCAGTGGTGGAGCGGAATTGTCTGAAGCCGGACTGGGTAGGACGGGAAGGAATTGCTATGTTCAAGGACGAACGATAATCGCGTAGCGACCATTTTTTCGAGGATCTTGCAGGCACAACACGTCAGGGCGATTGGTCTGTAGTTTGTGGGGTTCAGGGAATCTTTGCCCGGTTCGGGGATAGGGATGACGTGGGCCTCCTTCCACCTAGAGGGGAAGGCGCCCTCTATCCATATGCAATTGTATAGGTCTAGCAGGAAAATTTGTAAGGTAGAGTGGATGTGCTGGATCATGCCGTACGGAATACCGTCCGGACCGGGACAAGGGGATCGTCGAGAGGCCAGTGCCGCCTGTAGTTCACGCATGGTAAACAATCGGTTGTAGGTGCTGTCTATGGACGGTGGAGAGGGGCTATCGTCAGGGGCGGGTACGGAATTGGCTGCAGAGGAAGAAACGGCGGCGAAGGTAGAAGCAAGGTGGTTTGCCACCGACTTCGGCTCACATAGGAGTCCATCGTTAGTCCGGAGGGGACATGTCGCCTCTCGACACCCCGTACCTTCTTCCAGATGGTAGCCGAAGGTGTGTTGGCGGTGATGCCGGACACAAAGGCACGCCAAGAAGCTCGGCGCGCTGTCTTCATTGTGCGGCGGGCGATGGCCCTGACCCGCTGCATCTCCGTGCGATGGATGGGGAGTCGCGTCCGGTAGAAGCGCCGAGTTGCCTTCTTTTTGGCGCGCACGGCCTCCGCGCACTCCGGGGTCCACCAAGGCACCCGTCGGGCGCAGGGGTAGGCGGAGGATTGTGGTACGCTAGTGCTTGCGGCCGCTAGAACGACGGTAGTAACCCACCTTACCGGTACCCGA
This sequence comes from Bathynomus jamesi, assembly GCA_023014485.1. Classification (NCBI taxonomy): domain Eukaryota; kingdom Metazoa; phylum Arthropoda; class Malacostraca; order Isopoda; family Cirolanidae; genus Bathynomus; species Bathynomus jamesi. Next base: position 831,512 of record JAJOZX010000997.1, on the reverse strand, counting down.
ACAGTCTGGTCAGGTCGATTGAGGGTGAGTTGAATGGGGAGATGGTCACTTCCATGGTCCTCTCGGAGGACTTGCCATGTGAAGTCTAGGAGGGCATCAGTTGAAACGAGGGACAGGTCTATACAGGATGGAGTGCAGGTGGTGGCATGGTAGAATGTAGGAGAGCCATCGTTGAGGCACTCGAAGGAGAGCTCGGTCATGACAGATATCAGGGTTGGGACCATATAGGTGGAGTGTGTGTCGCCCCACAAGGGGTGGCGACTATTGAAATCGCCCAGTAGCAGGAAGGGCCTGGGGAGTTGTTCTACGACTTCCACCAGGTCGTCGCGGGAGACTTGAGCGTGGGGGGGAGGTAGATTGAGCAGACGGTGTACTGTCTATCCAGGGAGAGCCGGACGGTAGTCACCTGTAGCGGGGACCGGATGGAGAGATTGTAGAAGGGGACTGCGTGGTGTACGAGGATGGCAGCTCCCCTTCGAGTGCAGGTAGGAGGCGGGGTGGCGATGCAAAAATAACCAGTAGGGCAGGGCATGGGCCTGGTCCCCAGGATTAGCTCCTGGAGACAGACACACACCGGACGGGAAGTGGCAATCAAGGAGTTAAGGCCTTCATAGTTCGCAAATATTCCTCGACAGTTCCAGTGGACTATTGTGGTTTTCGGGGATCCATTAGTTGATGAAGGGGGATGGGTAAAAGTGTAGGCGCTAGGAGGTTGGAGTGTGAAGGGAGATCTGGAGTTCGCGAAATTGAAGGCTGGGTCGGGAGCATGGCTGGCTATCTACCGTTCACCAGGGAAGGAATCGGTCGGCCTGTCGAACCCCGCGGAGGTTGCGGGGTCGAGTCGGCCGAGCGAGACCGGAGGCGTGGATCACGGCAGGCAGAGGAACATCGTGGGCTGAGAGGGTCAGAAGTGCTTTGACGGGCTTCTATGGTCGGGCCAGGAGGGGGCACGTTAACCCCAAAAGTGGCGCTACCCCGCTTGTCCGGGGTCTCACGGCGGACCCTAGGTGGTGACAGGGGGTACCAAAAGGACCGGGCGGGTGGGAGGGAGGGCGTACTCAGGGTGGCTGACAAGGAGGGGGCGGGGATGTTGGGGGGGTAGTACTATGGGGGTGGAAGGAAGTGAACCAGAGTGGTCTCGTGGAGGGGTGGAGAAAAATGGCACCAGGAGGAAGGGCAGATCCATGAGACTCGTGGGCGTGGGCGCGGCCGAGCTTCCCTCGGTCACACCGTGCAGCTGCGCCAGGGCCGCATCCACTGGATCCTCGGATATTGTTCGGACTGGGTCTCGTCGTACGGGGCGGGTCGTGGATTTCAGCCACTATTGTCAGAGTCTGTGGGGGTAGAGTGGTGGGACTTCTGCGATGGGGAGAGATGGACATAGTAGACGTGATGGGCGGTGTGAGGGTCCGAGCCGTCTTCTTGGTTCTAGGGGAAGAGGGAGAGAGACGTTGGAAGGCCGGAGGGTCTGGTGACACGCTCCGGCGTCTCCGCCTCGACGGCTTGCTCCGGGTGGCAGGTTCGGGCGTGTGCAAGGAGTACTGGGAAGGCAGGGTTTGAGGTGGATGGGACCTGGGTGTCCTGGTCCCAGACTCCTGGGGGATTCGTGGCAGGTGAGGTGCGGGAAGAGGAGGAATGGTGGGGGGACAGGAGACCGTCGGGTCCTGCGAGGATTTTCTTTGGGGGGAACATGGAGCAGTGGCTGGGGGGGGGGGGTTCGGCGGCAGGCCAGGGCGGCGTGCCGAGATGATAGAGCCGAGAGCAGTGGCATAGGACACCCCCGGCCTCACCTCCCGACTCCGCACCCTGTCTCGTGCCTCACGGGGGCTAAGGAAGCCCGTCACTTGTAGGCCTCGGACCTCCTTCTCGAACTTGAAGAAAAGGCATTCGCGGGATGAAGAGGGGTGTGCGCCTTCACAGTTGGAGCATTTGGGTGTGTTGGGGCACCTGTCAGGGTGAGCGAGTCGTCCACAGTGAACACACAGTTGATGCGGCTGCCGACAAACGGAGCTAACGTGTCCAAACTTATTGCATTTAAAGCAACGGGTCGGGTCTGGGATGTATGGGCGGATAGAAAACTCGCATGACGCGCGGTCTCCCATACCCCATGCAATGCGGCCGGGGAGGATTAGTGTATTGAAAGTAAGGAGCAGACGTGGGGTGGGGGAGGGGGTGCCTCCCTGTCGGGATGTGAAGCGATAAATCTTAGTGACTCCTTGAGGTGCGAGGTCCTCCAGGAGCTCGTTCACTGCGATCGACAACAGGCGGGTGGCGTAAATAGTGCCCTGACTCTGGTTCAGGCGAGGGTGTGGGGAAACGGACACTGAGCATCCAAGGACCTCAGTGACGGAGAGTAGGGCTTTTGTCTCTGCGGCTGAGCGTGATTTTACGAGGAGGGAGCCATCCCTCTGTGGGCGTACGTCATAGCGGCTGGAGTTGCTGTGGGTTCGGATCGCCTGGAACGTCCGTTCAGAGTTGGTCGGGAGGGACCCAGATGTAGGCCGAATCACCAGGAATTTGTGGATACTTGGAAGGGAGAGGGAGGCTGTAGAGTCGAAATGGACTGGGATATTCAACGATCGATAGGACGGCCGTGAATGCCGGCTCCCCCGTCCGCCGCGAGGCTCTCTCCGTTGGGAGGTGGGCTGACGGCGGGTGAGGGGGGCATATGGGGAGAGCAAGAAGCCGGGTTGTGGGGGCAAGTCCTCGGTGGAACTTGACTTGCCCGAAGGTGGCTGAAGTGGGCTGGGGCGAGACCCCTGCTCCAGAGAGTGTAGATCCAAGGGCATAGTCGAGGGACGGACTGGGGTCGGCAACGGAAAATGAGAGTACAAGCGTTCCGCTTCCACAGGGGGGGGTCAACCCCATTAGGTTGCAGTCTTCCAGTGGTAAAGGACTCGAGGGCCTGGTTGCCCACCACCCGAGTGTTGAGAGAAGGAGTAGTCCGGGAATGAGAAGCAGTAGTCGTAAGCCGAGGGGAGAAGTACCCATAGCGAAACAAAAGAGAACTTCACCCCCCGCGCGCATCCAGCCACCCACCGACTCCAACAAGGGAAAGGCGAATCGTGGGCACACTTGGTCCCACCGCCGATAGATGTTACGGAGGGGAGATACACCCGTACCCAGTCCCTGTGCCTGAAAGGCGGCCACTCTCATCCAACGCGCGGTGAAAAGCGGCAGGGACAGGGTTTGGGTTTGGTTGGAAAGCGACAAGGGTGCAGGGCAACCACCTCCCACACCCAAGGGCAGTGGCGGTTCCTCATATGGGCAATATGGGCAGCCGCACAGGGCGGCATTTGTGGAGGGGCGGCATGAGCGCCTGCAAAAAAAATAAGAATAAAAATAAGAATAAAAATAAGAATAAATAAATAAAGAAATAAATAAAAAATAAAATAAAATAAATAATAAAAGATCAATAAATATATTTTTATTAATAAAAAACCATCTATTGCATTTTCCATAAACCTTCCCATAAAAGACCTAAACAATGCAAAATGCTTCCAGATTAATATTATTGGGAATAAAGGCCCATACTTTAACATATGTAATGTTATTTTTCTGGGTTTGGTTAAATAGTGAAATGTATATTATTTATTACAGAACGAATCTTCACACTAAGCCACTAAGGTCTGTCAAATAACCGCAAATGGATAAGAAGAGGTCAAAGCTATCAGGTGCTCAGTTTAGAAAAAAGAGAAAGAAGAAGAGGAGAAACGAGCAAAAGATAAAGGTATAGAGCTATGTCATCTACTCTTCACTGCTATATTGCACTGCTATTTTGTGATATAGCTTTCTGAGTCATTTGAAGTGTACTATTATGTATATAATTAGCCATTAACCAAGGAGGTTGTATTATTCATTTGTTTCCTATTCTAAAAGTTTAATAAATTGTGCTTAATAACATGTTAAATTAATTGTACTAGCCTATTCATGCATTGGTCTGTTATGTTCTATTTTACTATTTGCAGGGGCACTTTTGAAATATTTTGGAACACCCTCTGCCACTAGCCAGGATGAGAAGCCGTCTACTTCTGCCATTATTGAGGCTGAGGAGCCATCTACCTCCTCAGCCTCACATATGTCTCCACAAATGCAGTCTGATCCTGAGGATGAAGACCCATTTGCTTCTACTTCTCCCCGGCAGGACTCTTCAGGTGAGTTTGTGTGCACATATGTCTGTGAGTGTGTGCGTGTGTGTGTATGTGTATGTGTGTGCATCCCTGCAAAGCATTTTGCAAACAGTTATAAATTATAATGTTATTATCACTGGGTCTGGGTTACTGGGTATGTGTGGTGTTTCACCACCATAATTCCATAACACCACCACCATAACAAAGTGCTGTGAATAATGTGTTATCTAACTTAGGTGTGTATACTAATGAGTAATGCTCTTGTTCTTTCTATTAGAAATGCCTGGAGCAGAATCGCCTCCTGAGGATGAGTCTCTGTCCACCGACCCTGCTAACTGGCCTTCAGTTCTGACTGAGATAATTCGGAACACAACTGGTTTCCAGGAGACCGAGTCAAGTACCATCTGACTTTTGTATTCCCTAGAAACGACAGTGACGGAAGAAGTTTCCACCATCAATACTTCAGGAAGTCATTGGTTAGTGGGGAAAATATAACCAGAAGTTGGTTGGTCTATTCCTTAAAAAACAACAGCCTTTTCTGTTTCTGTTGTACATTATTTTCCAAGAGGAAAATAAATTTAACAAGTTTGGGACTCTCGGACTGGAAGCATGCAAGCTCATTGCTCACATCACATGACAACAATTCAGAACACCTAAATTCTATGAAAATCTGGAAAGAACTGGCAGTGAGGATGAGAAAGGGGGAGACCATTGACAAGCAGGAGATGGCACTTCTGGAGGCTGAGAAGTTGAGATGGAGAGCGGTGCTGACACGTCTCACTGCTATTGTGCATTCTCTGGCAGTTAGGAATTTGGCACTAAGGGGACATACAGAAAAATTGTTCTCACCATCAAATGGCAATTTTCTGAAAGAAGTTGAACTGATGGCACAATTTGATCCTATAATGCAAAAGCACATTAACCGTGTCCAAAAAGGGACCTCCAGTCACACCAGCTACCTCGGCCACCACATACAAAACGAACTCATTGATTTGTCGAGCAGCAAGACCATTTCAGCAATGGTGAGCGACATCAAACAATCAAAGTTTTTTTCAATAATTCTAGATTGCACTCCAGATATCAGCCACACTGAACAGTTGTCAGTTGTGAGTTGTGATTCGGGTTGTGTCACTGGAGGGGAAGCCCCATATAAAGGAACATTTCATGGGGTTTTTGGAGGCAGAGGAGTCCACTGGTCAACATTTGGCATCTCTGATTCTGAAGAGACTGGAGGAGCTAAAAGTTCCTTTCATGGACTGTAGAGGACAATCATACGACAACGGGGCCAACATGAGGGGAAAAAACAAGGGTGTTCAATCCAGGCTCCTAGAAATTAATCCCAGAGCTCTGTTTGTTCCATGTGGGGCTCATTCTCTGAATTTGCTTGTGGCCGATGCTGCTAAGGGATCTATTGATGCCACAAGTTACTTTGGCATCTTGCAGAAGCTTTACAACTTGTTTTCAGCCTCCACACAACGATGGGCCATTTTGAAAAAACATGTGAACATCACATTGAAGATGTGGTCTGATACAAGGTGGGAAAGCAAGATCAAGAGTGTGGAGCCCCTGAGATATCAGGCAGCTGCAGTGAGAGATGCACTGATCGAGGTGAGGGACCACACCAAAGACTCTGTAATAAAGGTCGAGGCTCAATCTCTGTCAGAGGAGGTTGGGTCATACCGCTTCGCCATTTGTTCAGTGGTGTGGCATGACCTGTTGTGCCAAATTCAGCATGTGAGCAAGCAGATGCAGTCTCCTAGCATGCACGTTGATGTTGCAGTAAATCTCCTAAAAAAAACAGAGAGAGGTCTCCGCAATTACAGGGCAACAGGTTTTGTGGCTGCACAAATGGCAGCCACAGATATCTGTGAACAAATGAATGTGGAGGCTGTGTTAAAAAAAAACGGCTGAGGTCCACAAAGCGGCACTTCTCCTATGAAGCATCTGATGAGCCCTTGATTGATGCTTTGAAGAAGCTGGAGGTGACATTTTTCAATGCAGTGGTTGATGCTGCAACATCAGCCATTCAGGAAAGATTTTCCACGTTGGAAATTGTGGGAGAGAAGTTTGGAGTGCTGACACATTTCCAAAATCTCACATTTGAGGAGCTGACAGAACAATGTGTGAACCTTAGTACTACACTACACTTTAAGGGACAATCTGACTTGGATGGCAGAGAGCTTGCACAGGAGCTGAAGAACTTGCCTGACTTGCCATCAAAGACCATATCCTTGCTTGAACTGCTGACATTTATCCATGAAAGGGAGCTCTCTGAAATATATCCAAATTTGTGGACTGCTCTCAGAATTGGTCTTACTCTTCCAGTCACTGTTGCTGAAGCAGAGAGGAGCTTTTCAAAGCTGAAGCTCATCAAATCCTACCTGAGGTCAACTATGTCACAGGAACGCCTTACCGGTCTAGCCATCATCAGTATAAATCATACAATTGCTGAGCAGATTTCATATGATGATTTAATTCATGACTTTGCATCAAGGAAGGTAAGAAGAGTCAGGCTTTAGATGGCAGTTGTGCTGTGGTGCAATTTATTTTGTTTCTTGTTCAAAGTGTAGCATAATAATTACCCTCTCTTAAGTGTCTTATTCTATTTATGTGATAGAGCATTTGTACAATTTAGAAATTTGATTCTCTAGTTTATTTATGGCAGTTGTGCAATTTAATTTGTATTTTTCCTGTTCATAGTATCATAATTACATTCTCTTAAGTGAGTTATTCTATTTACGTGATGAAGGATTTGTAAAATTCAGAAATTTGAGTCTTTGTTTTGGTTCTGAAGTTCCAACAATTAGTCCAATAAAAAGTTATTTTGTGAGAGTTATGTCTGTCCTTTATTTTGGGGGGATTCGAATGTGTGTGTGTTGGCGAACAGGGGGGGGGCGCTGAAGGTGAGGTTCGCCCAGGGCGTCATGTAAGCTAGGACCGCCACTGCCCAAGGGCCAAGGAAGGGGTCAAAATCAAGGTCCAAAGAACGACGCCAAAAAAACAGAAAGAAGCCAGAAAGAATGGGTTAAAGGAGAAAGAAAGAAAAAGAAGCAGGAGATCAGCCGGGTCCCCAAACGGGTCCAATGGTCCACGAGGGCAGAGAAAGCCCTTACACCGAAGAAAGGTGTATTCCCACATTCGCCACAGAGGGACGCGCCCTATCGCTCCGGACAAAGCAAAGGGACAGATGGGATGTATACAATGCAGTACAGTAAGTTCTAAAAAGAGAAGTTTTAACTGATTCTGAACACATACCAAATTTCCTTACTAGCATGTTACCCTATACATACAGCTTTTTACGTTGGCTCTCGCAGTAAGTATTTACATGTGTCTTTGACATGTATAGTCTGAACACTCATTTCAAAAGACCCTTACCCAAAATAAGTTTCGGCTGAAAAGAAAGTTTTACAGAGGGATAAGAGTTAACCCAAAAGGGTATCGCACAGAGAAGGCTGCCGTATTCACATTACTTATCATCATTGATTCTTCCGGCAGGTTGTTAGTGACTAGCCCTACATACATACATTTCACCCAGGGTATCGGTTAGTTGATGGTTTCTTGTCACTAATTTTATCGAACCTCTACTTAAGTATTACGGTGCGCTTGAACATGCCATCTAAGAGCACCCTTGAACCTAGTACAAAGGAAAAATGAAGAGAATCTCTAGCCAGAAAATTAGGCAATAGCAATACTTCCAGTAAGGAATTCTGGAAGGATATTAATAAAATTAACAATAGTACTCTTACCTTGCCAGATGTAATAGAGGGTGTACATGGTGCAAAAAACATTGCACTGTGGAAAAATCGTTATGAAACTCTATTTAATTTTCTCGGGGTGGATATCCTAAATATATACCTAAATGTAGAACGCTCTGAGGAGCTACTAATTAATGACTCAAAAATCTGGCAGGCTATTCATAAGTTACATGATAAAAGTTGTGGCCTAGATGGCATACAAACAGAACATTTAAAATGTTGTAGCCCTCGTATAATACCTATGCTTGCAATGTGTTTCACAAGCTGTATGATACATGGGTATTTATTTGCCACAGTCCATTTTGTCAGTTGTATTGTTGCCAGTTGTTAAAAAAAAAAGGGTGCTAGTATCTGTGATAAGAATAATTATTATAGGCCAATAGCACTTGCTAGTATACTTTTTACGGTGTTAGAATTTGTCATTTATAATAGGATAAGTACTTACTTCCAGACTTATGAAGTTATGACAATCAGTTTGGCTTTAGAGTGAAACATGGTACCGACATGTATATTTATATGCTAAAGAAAGCCGTCCTAAAGTACAAGATGTCAAGTCGCAATGTATAGTCCTGTTTTTTGGATGCATCAAAAGCATTTGATAGAGTTAACCATCACAAACTTTTCAAAAAACTCTTGTGTCGAGGGGTACCTAAATATATACTTAGGATACTTGTATTCTGGTATACAGAGCAAACCATGTTTGTAAGATGGTAAAGCACTGTATCACCAGGTTTTAAGGTAACTAATGGTGTTAGGCAAGGGGGTATATTATCACCCTATCTTTTCTGTATATACATGGATGACCTTACCAATGAACTAAAAACTGCACATACTGGCTGTGTCATTGGAAAAGAAAAAATTAATAATTTAATGTATGCTGATGACCTTTTTCTTCTGTCAACTTCTCCCCATGGGCTGAGAGTACTATTAGAGATATGTGAACAATATGGTATAGAAAATGACCACCTATAATGGGGCAAAGATTTGCATTTTGATTTTTAGGTGTATCATGAGGGTCTTTTGACACATGCAACTACTCACGAGCTGCGAGATGAACTTGATATTGAGAAGCAACATAAAAAACTGTATGTGCAGGGTAACATGCTACGCTAGTAAGGAAATTTGGTGTGTTCAGAATCAGTTAAAACTTATATTTTTGGAACTTACTGTACTGCATTGTATACATCCCATCTGTGGTAGAACTATGTATACAAAAACTGCTATGAATAAACTCTGTTATAATAATATTTTTCGTAAGCTAGGTAGGGAACCAAAATGGTGCAGTGCCAGTTTTATGTTTATTACGCGTAACCTACCTACCTACCATCCAAATGTTAATCCGGAAGAATATATATAATTTCATTACTAGGACCCAAAACAGCTCTAATGTTATTGTACAATGTCCTGTCTTCAGACAGTGTACCTCTCACCTATATGGCAGTCTTGGTTCAGACGACTGCTCGTTTACAATACCTTATTTTTGTAATGTAGCGAAGATTATATAATGCATATTAAGTTGTGTTATAATAAGTGGCTATGTTATAATAAGCGTTATAAGATGTCTCGTGTAATAACAATATACATAAAATTGTCAGATAATTAATCAAACAGTATGCCGGTATGCTAGGTTAAGTGGCTATGTTGGCCTTATTTTTGTATTAAGTTCAGTGTATATGTAAGATTGTACTTGTATGTTAGGTTAAGTGGCTATAGATTGTGAATGATCCGCAATAAAGATGTTTTGTTTGTTTGTTTAAATATGTACTTGAGCGGGTGTGCTGGGTGGTTACATAAGGGTTCGGCTTCGTTGAGGCTGACGGATAGACTAGTTTTTCTTCGTTTACCTTTTGAACGACGAACCAAATTCTCAAATAAAAAATTTCGTGACAAAAATAAAATTACCTACAACACTTTCTGATCTAACCTTGCGCCAGCGTCCGTGTTTCAGTGGGTAACCCGTTCCCTGTAAGCGAAGTGAAGAGACGGAGGTCGGTGGTTCAAACCCCGATGATGATGATGGTAACATCAACACGGAAGTTGGTACAATGCGCCGCCGCATTAGTTTGCCTGAGCGCACTACTATTAGAAATTTACGAGAGAGAACAAATTCCAAGAAAATATTTCTCTACAACATTCCAAGAAAAATTCTCGTCTAGTTTTCGTTCTCTCGTTTAAAGTTTAGACCAAATACTATTTCACATTTTGATGCGAGAGGTTTCCGTTCCCCTCGAAAAATACAAAACAATAAGACCAAAAGTGTCTCATCCGGAAATAACTGTTCGAAAGTCAGCCATATTTCGACAGCCGACACTGTCGAACACCATGACTGTGGTCAAGAGATGGGCATAAATACTTTAAAATGTACTTAAATACTAAATACACAGAAATTTATATTTAAATACCAAATACATTACTGTAAACTGGAATGTAGCCTAATTAAATACATTACTTAAAAAGTGGATCTAAATACATCCTAAATACATTCCATTTTCAATGTTTATTATTGTTATAGTAGTTTGAGGCTTCTTATCCGCAACAAAGGCAATCTAAAGAGAGGCAATAGAAAGAAGGGACTACATAAATCATAATAAACATAACTGGTACAGTTACATGAAAAATAATTCTTGCTTTACAAAAAATATGAGACGAAAATACTCCCAATAATGGGAAAAAAAAACAAACGAATTTCTGCAAATGTATTAAAGAATGTATTTGAAAATATGTATTTATAACTATAAAATATATCAACAATAATGTATTTAAATACACATTTAAATACCTGAAAAATTTATTTATGAAATACATTACTGCCCATCTCTGACTGTGGTCTATACTGACAAATTTTATATCGAGAGAGATATGAATGGAAAAAAATTACGATAATTAAAAAACTTTGGACTGTTGTCGATTTAGACCTGGAGTCTAAATATACAAGGTGTCTCAGAAGTCTAAACTATGGTGTCAAAAAAAAAAAAAAAAAAAAAAGTAGTCTCACCACCACCTAAAAAGTTTCTCTTGGCCAAAATGCAACGTCCTATAAAATTTCAGCTCATTCAGAGGTGATTTAGGGGTTCCCAAGTCCCCCGAAAAATACCCCATAGGCTCTTGACCAATCAGAACTCTTGTAAATCAGCGTGGCTGATGTCGAGCAGCTTCTCCATCAGTTCGCTGAATTTCTTCCGATTCGACGGGTCTTTTGGGTTACTCCTCGTGCTGTGTTTCATTAAACCGATTGTTGGCTGTACAGGATCTACAGATCTACAGAAGCTAAGGCTAACAAAGACCATAAGATCCACCTTAAGGTTAGCCCGAGAGAAAGAAGAGAGTAGGGGGGTTAAAAGAAGAGAATAAGGAGTTAAGTAAGAAGCAAAACCTATCATTCGTGGGTTAACATTCATTCAGGAAAAGAGAGAGAGAGAAAGACTCCATCATCATCATCATCATCATCATCATCATCATCATCCGCCGGCCACTGCCGACAAGTCGAAAAATAGTCGAAGAGAATAGGGAAAGGGTGAAAGATGAAAAGAAGTAAAATAAGAACGCTTACAAACCATGCAAACATAGTCTTAACTCAAACATTGTCATACCATGCAAACTACAGACATGCAAGTAAAAAGAGGATAAGGAAAAAAAGTATGAAGAGTATAACAAAAAGTGGGTTAGTCTACGGTACGAGCTACACCTGTAGGATATGCTGTTTTTGACGAATGGGAAGTGGTGACTTGATCCCGAATTGCACAAGTAGGTCGTGTACCCTCCGGGCGCTTTCACGAATCGTCAGTTTTTGTTTGCAATGATGATATACAGGGTGTTTCACAACCGGTCTGCCATACTTTGCGGGGGGTGATATAGAGTAAAAAAGTTAATACAACATAGGTGCTATTTCCAACCGTTGCGGAACTACGGACGTTTTAAGATGTACAAACAACAAATCCCTACTTGTGTGTAATTCGATAGATGGCAGCACTGGCTGGTAGCTTCGATTAACAAAGTTACCACTACCAATCGTCAGTTTTTTCTTTCAGTTGGTTCTGATTTGTGGTACGACACTGTGTTGCGCTCGCTAAGGTGAACAATCACAAAATGAATCAACAGTTCACACCCGCTGAATACGCTGATATCCATTTCATTTATGGATTCTGTGATGGTAACAGCAGAGCGGCAGTTGAGGAAGCGCATACTGGACCTAATACAACGTAGCCCAACTACCAGTGTTTGAAGAACTTCTAGACGAATTGGTGAATCCGCATCGCGTGTATGGCGAACCATACATGATGAGGGTTTGTATCCTTATCATTTGCAACGTGTGCAAGCTCGTGCTGGTCCAATATCGTGTCTTCCCAAGATCTCCGGACCTAACCCCGTTAGATTTTTTATGGGGCCTTATGAAAGAGATGGTCTACGAGACCAAAGTACAAACGAGAGAGGAACTCTTGCGTCGGATTATGGATGCCGCTGCTTACATACAAGAACACCCCGAAATGATTCAATGGGCAGTGAACTCTTGTTTGGAACGAGCAAGGCTGTGCATTGAAAACCGAGGCGGACATTTTTAACATTTATAAGGTGTATCTCATAAAATGTAGCAATAAATACATCAGATTAATATTCTCGTTTTTTTTTCCTTGCACCTTAAAGCGTCCGTAGCTCCGCAACGATTGGAAATAGCACCGATGTTGTATTAACTTTTTTACTCGATATCACCCCCCAAAGTACGGCAGACCGGTTGTGAAACACCCTGTAAAAAGTTTGGTAACGGTTCAGAATAGGGGTGCCACCTCAATTTTTGTGTTTTTTCCACCAAAACATGCTAAAACCATTGGTTTCCTGTTGTTTAGGATGAATGTGACCATCGCCATTACAGTAAATTATTGTTTGAAGTGATTTCACCCTCCCCAACCCCTCCTACAATCTGGGGGGACCACCGTGGGAACGGAGGATTTTGGGTGAGAAATCACAGCACAAGCAATAATTTACTGTAATAGCGATGGTCAGATTTATCCTAAACAACAGGAAACCAATGGTTTTAGCATGTTTTGGAAGAAAAAACACGTGTCATGAAACACATCAAAAACCATGAGAAAAACCTAACCTAACTAATCTAAAAAATATAAAACCCTGTACCGATCAATTTGTGATATGTGATCTTTACGGGGGCTCCGCCCCCGTACCCCCGAGACTTAAATTATACAAATTGGACACACTACATTTGAAGGGAGAACACCATGCGAGCTCTACTAGCGTCACCACACATCCGCACACACCGAAGCCATTTTCAAACCGAAGTGAATGAACGATACGATAGTAGGGTTGCCAACTCAAAATTTCCTGGATTCATACCCAAAAATATGTTTTTCGTAATTTTCTAACTTCGTTTTTTTGACTATGCGACACATGCAATCAACGTATTTTTATGAGAGAAACAACTTTGTCTCTATGGTATTTTTCGAAATTTTGCTTAAGTGGCGCCCGTATTCTGAACCATTACCAAAAGTTTGACAAGACATCAGGCCCTGATGGAAGTCTCTCGGGTGTCTTCAGTGATTGTCTCTCGGGTGTCTTCAGTGATTGTCTCTCGGGTGTGTTCAATCAACCAAACTTCGTTGGAGGTACGTGTCGCTATTGAAGATGACGGGGAGGACATGTCTGAAACAAAACAAAGCAATACAAAACCCCGGACCTTGATTTTAGCTCTCTTCTTCTATTGGGAGGGGAGGGGGGCGCTTTTGCGGGAATTCGCCCTTGGCCCCTCCTCCTTGCGTAAAAAAAAATTGGAAAGCTCCCAAGCAGGCCAGCGACACAATGACTGGAGTTGGACGTGCCAAAAATCAAACGTTGCAAAAGAAGTTCTTGTAATAAGGGAATTTTCGAGATTTTGACTGGCGATAATTTTTTGTCTATTTATCTGGTACCATCAAACTACATGTTTTTCGAATCTACAGGCAAAGTTCTTCTTAATGGTACCAAATATGTTGAAATGCAATGAGTATTCAGTACGCAAGAGCTCACTGAATTCTGATTGGTCAAGAGTGTATCGAGTATTTTTCGGGGAATTGAGGGACCCCTAAATCACCTCTGAATTAGTTGAAATTTCACAGGGTTACATTTTGGCCAAGAGAAACTTTTTAGGTGGTGAGACCCGACAATTTCAAAATTTCGATTTTTTTTAGGGACACCCTAGTCAGGACTCATAGGGAAAATAGACATTATATAATACACATTATATTTTTAAAGTGAAACAAACATTTCTAATGTCAGTTTTACATATTTCAGGAAAGAAAATACCCTGATGGCTCAGTATACCAATCAAGAGAAGGTGGAACTGGTATTGCTGCATGTTTCCGGAAAAAGCCAGAGGGAGGCATGTCAGTTATTTCACGAACATGCCTCCCTCTGGCTTTTTCCGGAAACATGTAGCAATACCAGTTCCACCTTCTCTTGATTGGTATACTGAGCCATCAGGGTATTTTCTTTCCTGAAATATGTAAAACTGACATTAGAAATGTGTTTGTTTCACATTTAAAATATAATGTCTATTTTCCCTACGAGTCCAGACTTCTGGGACACCCTGTATTTTAAAGAAGCTTTCAAGTCTCGCGATCAGTTTTCGCTCACGGACCCTCGATTCGTTTGGAACAACTATACTCTGAAGCTGGAGTTCGCCAGTACGTTAATCGTTTCTACTAATTCAAATGCCAGTAACGAATTAAAAAAATCGTCGCTTTTATTTGGAAAGAGTACTTAAAGGTTAGTGGAGACATCGATGACTGATATCGTTTTTCTGTCACAAATTTAGAACTTTGCGTTTCCACCCGCTGTGATAGCGATGGACCTATTACTCATTTCGTCGACAAGACCAAACAATCGACATTAAAAAACTAAGCTAACTTAATCTAACCCACAATATACTTGTCAACAGAATGTAAAGTCGATCAAACGTCGTTAATCGGATAGAGATTAATCAAATGCGAGCTGTAACCACATCCTCGACAAACCATTTTTATATTTTCTTATTTCAGAATAACAGACCTATGTAAGGTGTGGATAACGTGTATTGTCAGCATGGCCGTCGATCGTGGGTGGGACAGGGGCACATGTCCCCTCTACATTTGTGTGGGGGAGACAACATACCAATTGTCTATCCCACTTTTTCGGTGGTCTGTGCAGAAGAATGTTTTTGAAAGCAATAAAAAACACGATGTTTCCTTTCCATATTTGGAGATTTTTTAACAAGTTTTGAGAAGCGATCGACGCCCATGCTTGTCAGTAAATGAATGTCCCAACGAGTTTATGTATGGATCGACGAGCTGTCTATTAAACGAACGTTTGTCCAAAGAACAAACATAACTCACTCACGTCTCTGTAGATGAGGTAACTGAGGTTGTCTTTTATTTATGTGGAAAGGAGGGGGTCAAGGGTGGGTGCCCGCAAAAATGCCCCCCTTATAAGAGAGAGAAAGGGACAAAATTACGGTGTAGTGTGTAAAATGCATGTATGTGTAGTGAGGAATAGAGGGAGAAGTGTGTGTTTAAGAGCATGCTGGACTGCTCACAGGGTAGATGAGACAAAAAGATCGGTTAAAGAGGACAGTGACAGGACAAACGGGAGTTCCAGCACTCCCTGTCTCCTGCCTAACGTAACCCCGCGGAGTATTCCCTGGTTGATTGGCGCCTACAATCTCCTCCTAATAACCTGGTTAGGTTTAGTTTAAGTTGGATAAAGAGTCTATCAGAGTATTAAGTGGTCAACGATGTGGTTGTAGCTCCTCTGAATGACAGCGCAAGTTTTCGTCCTCAAGTTGCTTTAACTTAACCGAACCGGGACTAACGAATGGATGGGGTGGGGAGAAGAAACTTAACATCGATCTCTGTAAATGCCGAAATTCACTCTTAAGTCAGATTTTTGTTTAATTTTTTGTCCGTGACAATGTAACAGTAAATAACTGGGACGATTAATTTTTCATTTTTTCAAATTTTTTATCGCTTAAGCTTTCGTTAAAGTAAGGTTTTACTCCAAATTCGAAATTCATACAACTGATAATACTGTACCAAGGTTTTCACACATCGAATTATTTGTTTTAGGTTAGGAACTTAGGTTAGGTCAACTTAAGCTAAACTCAGAAAAAATAACTCGAACAAGAAAATCAGAGATATTAATTTTCTCAGAGGTATTCGTTATATAAGTAGCACGAATTTAGTTCAATATGTAATACCTAAAAGGTTGCTTAATACATTTGGAGAGGCAGAATGGAGTTCAGTTGTTTGAGAAAATCGATAATAGATTATTTTTCGACAAGAGTAAATGAAGCATAAGAGAGACGTTATTATAAACATCACTTAAAATACATATTTTGAACTAAGTTTACAAAGCAACTCTTTCATAAATATAAATTAAAAAAGTCTAATCTATTTGAAAGAGAAATCAGGAAGCCAACTGTGAAAACCTGCGTAATGTTTTTTCTAGGTAAAAGAATGAGGTTATTGGTACGAAGTTATATGGTAGCTGGTTCTATCCGCCTCAGACCAAATTTGACAAAGACTACCGCCTTCCAGACAGACACGATTGCGCAGCCTTGTTGCTCATGATTTGTAAACAGATTTTAACTGAAAGAGTCAGTCCGTTTCTGTAACTCTGACTGGGTGCGTGTAACGATCACGATAATAAACACACCATTTGTTTTGTCACTGATGACGTAATTGAACAACACTTGAATAGTATTTACTGCTACATATATTTCCTTGATTTATTAAATATGTTTACGGATGACAAAGAGTTAATGGAAAATGAGGTATGATTATATATATCCTACACTCCTACAGGGGTTGGACAAAATAATGGAAACGCATTATTGTTGCCGCTTTTTCATGTATTATTAATGGTGTTACATATTTTGCGAAGTTGACATGTGAATGCATATAATAATATTGAAAACATCTTCCATTTTAATATGCTGATATTGGTTTTTCCTAGACTTGCAGAATAAAAAAAAATAAAAAAAAATGATTGGAAAAGATGTTACCGACTGTGAAAGGAGCGTGATAGTAGAAGCCCGTTTAACCAAACGGGCTTCTACTATCACACTTAGTACCAAACGTCACGAAAGAGGCCCTGTGTCTCGAAGAATAGTTTTCATGGTTATGAATACATGGAGGGAAAAGAAAAAAACTACGTCAAATAAGCAACAGTGGACGGAAAGCAACACTGACAGAGTGTGACAGTAGAACCTTATTACGAGCTGTGAAGCATGAAGTAAAGACTGCTGCATCAAAACTTTGTTCAGAACTCAACAATAGTTTGCGAAGACCAATATCAGTCAAAATGTTATGGGAACTGTAGTAAAGTCCCTCATAACACCAAACGGTGTAACAGCTGGAATAAAGTTAGAGTTAGGCAAAATAACAGGAACACTTGCGTTCATGTAGTGTAATTTTTTCATTTCTTTCCATGCATTCATGCTCTTGGGGTACTGTTCCTCGAGATACAGGAACAATTTCAAAATTGTTGTTTCTGAAACACCAACCAGACAGGCTCCTACTATCGTGTACTTTTCACAATCAGTGACATCTTTTTCAAGTACCCTTTTTTATTATAATCTGCAAAAATAAATGAAACCAATGTCAGCATACTAAAATAATGATGTTCTCAATATTATATGCATTTACACATCAGCTTATATTGAATAGAATTATTTATTTAATTTAATTTGGCCCTTAAACTTTAAGCTTTATTGGTCTTTACTAGTAAAGTATATATATTATGAGATTGAACTGAGAATGGTCCCCTGAGGTTTTTTAATGATATACACAGACTCTTACATAAATTACCCCCGAGATGCTCAGCTTCGCAAATGTTTGCTACCCGCAATGTCCCGAGCTTCCCGGAGGTAACAAGACGTGCTCAACACAGTCTAATGCAAAGAATTAAAAAATCAACCAACCATCATCCAAGCTATCCATGAGTCCTGCCATTTCTCCCCTATGCTGTTTAATGTGTATATCGACGAATTAATTGCTTCACTTAATGAGGCAACAGTGGGATGTTGTACAGATAACACAAGGATAAATAACTTAGTTTATGCCGATGATATGGTGTTAAAGGTCCTCTGTTAAAGGTCTGGATCGGCTACTAAAAGTCTGCGAAGTGTATTCGCAGAAACATATTCTTTTTAATGTTACAAAAACTAAGGTTATGCAATTTCATCCTAAAAACTGTAATCAGCCAGCTGATATAAGGTTTAAAATGAATAGTGAAGTAATTGAGGAAGTACAAGAGTTTAAGTATTTGGGTCAAACTATTACCAGCTCCTTGAGTGATGACTCGGATATAAGAAAATCTCGAAGCCTGTGTGTTAAAGCGAATATGATCATAAGGAACTTTCGATTCTGTACAAGTGAAGCAAAAGGACACTCTCTTTCATACTTTCTGCAGTAATATATACGGACAGCAACTGTGGGTGAATTATAAAAAAGGTTCTGGCAGAACTCTAAATTTGCTGTACAACAGGTCTTTTAGACTCTTACATAAATTACCCCCGAGATGCTCAGCTTCGCAAATGTTTGCTACCCGCAATGTCCCGAGCTTCCCGGAGGTAACAAGACGTGCTCAACACAGTCTAATCCTAATGCAAAGAATTAAAAAATCAACCAACCCGATCATCCAAGCTATCCATGAGTCCTGCCATTTATCCTCTAAGCTATGGACTTCTTGGTACGAAAACGTCTGTCTGTAGCTCCACTTAACTTCGACAGTGCAGTATTAGTTCTAATCAATTGTATATATTTCTATCCTTAGTATATGAACTGTCATTGTATTAATAATATTTGTCATGTGGACTATAGTCTGCCAATAAACCTTTTCATTTATTATATATATATATATAAATATATATAATATATTATATATATATATAATATATATATATATATATATATATATATACACACACACACACACGAGGGCCACTCAATATATTTTACCCCACCTTTTTTTTTTCCTTTCCAACCTTGTAAGTTCCAGAAATTTTGTACACAAGTAGATACATACCTTTTTTACAAGTTTTTACTTTTCCACATAGTCTCTATCCTTTTCTACGACTTTCCTCCACCTCGAAACAAGCGCCTTTATTCGTTGCTGGTAAAAGTCCGCTGGGTTCCGCTGGAGCCACCTCTTAACCTCCACAACAACCTCATCGTCACTCAAACTCAAACTTTCTTCCACGAATAGCATCCTTCATTGGCCCAAACTAATGGAAGTCTGAAGGTGCCAGATCCGGGCTGTATGGACGGTGGGGTAACGCAGTCAAGTGCATTTTTGTGATAGCCTCTTGTTTGCAAACTGTTGTGTGGTCTTGCGTTATCGTGCAAAAGGACGACGTCTTCCAGTTTTCTCTCCGGTCGAACTAGCTTTATACGTTTCTGGAGTCTCTGTTGGGTAGCAATATATGCCTCCGAGTTGATTGTTTGTCCTTTCTTCATAATGTCCACCAGAATCACCCCTTTCATGTCCCAGAAGATGGTGGCCATAACCTTTCCTCCAGAGGGAGCCATTTTGAACTTTTTCTTGCGTGGGGAGTGTGCGTGATGCCACTCCATGGATTGGCGTTTTGTTTCAGGTTCAAAGTGGTGTACCCAATTCTCATCCCTAGTCACAATTCGTGAAAGGAAGTCATCCCCTTCTGTCTCGTATCGAACCAACGACTCTGAAGCAATTTCTTTTCTTTGGGCTTTGTGATCTTCAGTCAGTTCGCGAGGAACAAACCGTGAACACACTTTTGAATATCCCAGTTGCTGAATTATCATAGTCACACTTCCTTCACTAATTCCTAGCTCCAGTGATAGCTCCTTGTATGTGACGCGCCGATTTGATCGAATGATGCTGTCAGCACGTTGCACAGTGTGAGATGTCACAGCCGATGCCGAGCGACCGCTACGTGGCTCATCATCGAGGCTGGCTCTCCCTCTCTCCGATAATCTCACGTTTAGACCAGCGTCCAACTGTGCTTCGATCATCATCATCATTATCTCCGTAAACGTTTTGTAGACGTTTTTGAATATTTCCAACTGTTTCCTTCTCTGCGGTTAAGAACTCGATAACAGCTCTCTGTTTACGACGCACATCACTGTCAGACGCCATTTTCGAAACTGCGTTAACCATCGGTTTTATACAAGGGCGTTTAAAAGCGGCTTTGTACAAGGAGGGGGAGGTTCAAACTGGAAAATCCGGTTATATGAAGCGCAAAGACATTTCAGCCCCATGGCCTATTATTATTTAGCTAAGAAAAAGGGTGGGGCAAAATATATTGAGTGCCCCTAGTGTGTGTGTGTGTGTGTGTGTGTGTGTGTGTGGGCTACGTCGTGGCCAATGTCGTAACACCGCTTCCCGAAGATCAGCAAAGTTAAGCGATATTGGGTCTGGGTAGTAGTTGAATAGAAGACCGTCCTTCGCCCCCAGATTATGTAGCGACCCGTGGTTCGGATCCCACGTAAAGCTGTAGGTCCCCTCCGTCATATGACCTTAGATGTTGCGAAGGAGGTTAAACAACCCCAATAAAAAATAAAAATATATATAATATATATATATAAATTTCACAAACAATGATGCAAACCCACCCACCCACGAGGTGTACGACTGAATACATGAAAGGTCTCGAAATAATTTTTCCTTTTCCTTGTGGGTTTGCATTTTATATATATATATATATATATATATATATATGTTTTAGGTATGTGTCAACTACATAGTAGTACTTATTATTATTCATTGTTAGTGAAGTACACGTTTTGTACCTCAAAACACCTACAAAATTATTATTAAAAAAAAAAAAAAAAAAAAAAAAAAAAGTCCCGATTAAGTTTGATTACGCTTGGCTAAGTCAATTTTAGTTACTTTAGGTTAGGGGAAGGCTGTCCTCTATGACCAGATTATGCAGTGACCCGTGGTTTGGATCCCACGTAAAGCTGTAGGTCCCCTCCATCATACGACCTTAGATGGTGCGAAGGGAAGTTGAGCACACAATTTGGACGTAGAAGACGGTCTCTTATTTAAACAACAACTTTCCAGACCCAATGTCGTTTAACTTCGCTGATTGACGGGAAGTGGTGTTACGACACTGGCCACGACGTAGCACTCAATAATGTTGTGGTGTGGTATTGTCAGTTCGTAATCTTATTAATCACTGATTTATAGTTCTTTTTTATCAGTACAGTAATCAAATTTTCACAGTTTTCTGGCCAATCTAAGATATTTCAGTGACGTACACGAAAGCAGATTTTATTTCTTCAATGATTCCTTTCAGGTATATAAAACTTTATTTAAGGAGTGGTTTGGCTTTAATTAAACAATGTATATCTGGTAGGGTCAACTTTGTCATTCCGCCGCCCCCTCCGCCCCCAACTATTTTGCCTTTCCTAAATTTCAGGCATATTCATTGTCCTTCAGTTTTGTTTCCCTGTGATCGTCCATTGCTACGTTATTTAGTTCAGAATATACCTTAGTGGGTATGCGGGGCAAAAGAGCGAGTGGTAGAGGGGCAAAGAATAGTATCCATGAAATGATCACCATTTAGTATTTTTATTGATCTTAAATGAGCGCTACTAAATGCCTATAAACAGGTTCTTCCTGGAGAGACGAATGAAGACTCTTCCAAAGATGCTATCTACTATAAAGATTTTTTGCCGACTGTGAATACATCTGCATCATCCTGCTGCAGGAAAGGATACACCACTTTCAGGTATATATTTATCCCATGAACGTAAAACTTTTAAGGAATAATGTTTTTAATGTACATTCACAATGCAAATGATATGTTATATACAGGGTGTCCCAGAATTAACTATCTATTTCAATGAAATCGGACAAATTTAATAAAAACTGACATAATTTTGTGTTTATTACTAAATTATGATACAAAAACAAATAGATTTATAAATCATAAGTCAAAACTTTATTTACTTGAATGTGATAAGCCTTTTTCATCAGTGTCGAACGCAAGATTCTATGAACTGTTGTCTTGGATATGTTGAGTCTTCGACCGGCCTCCCTAACCGAAGTTGTTGGTTCATCCTCAAACAATTGTCGTACCTGTTCGGTACTGTTACGTGCTGTCCTTGGGCGTCCTCTTCCCACCTCGTCGTGTACGGATCCAGTTCTTTTAAATTTGTTCACAAGTTCACGAATCGCTTTGTCTGTAGGACCGATTCTGTGGAATCTTCTTGTAAATTTTTCTCTGATTTCATTACATTGCATTCCTTTGATACGGGATGTTACAACAAAGATGCGTTCTTGTGTATTCATTATTAATAGGGTTCTGAAGAGAATGAAAATAAAACTATGAAAAACTATGAAAAAATTATGAAAATAAAATTATGAAAAAAATTTAGAAATTTATACATTTTTAACACATATTAAACATGATAAACATAAATAAAAGTGTGTTTTTAAAAAATTTGTCCGATTTCATTGAAATTGATAGTTAATTCTGGGACACCCTGTATATATATATTTTTCATTTATTCGTTATTTCTCTTCCGCGTGTGCAGAAACGTTCCTTAATATTATGTCGTTTCTATTCATTTATATACTGCGTGGTCATTGCAGTTAAATGCATATATATATATATATATATATATATATATATATATATATATATATATACAGGGCTTCCCAAAAAAATATACACACTTTAAATACTTATAAAGGCAGTGTTTATTAAAATACATTTCATTTTCAAAATGTAATAGAATCTACAGACATTATTTAATTGTTTTGTCAACGCCTGTTTTCAAACTGACGTCCGTTCTGGTCCAGGCACTGCTGATAACGCGAAGCAATGGAATCGCAAACATCACGAAACATTTCGTTTGGTATTTGTGTGCATTCTCGTTCAATGGCTGCTCTCAATTCAGCGACTGTTGCAGGTTTTATAGCGTAGACTTTGTCTTTTAAGTATCCCCAAAAAAAGTCTAGTGGCGTGAGGTCTGGTGAACGCGGAGGGTATTCTACGAAACCCCTTCGTCCAATCCACATCCACATCGTGCCAAGTACCACTCGCAATACTCCACTCTTCGGTCCGGATCATCATCTTCATTAATAGCATGGACTAATCTTGGAATGTAACTTTTCCATTGACAGCGCTTCAAAATGCGTTGGACAGACGAATCTGAAATTCCTACCTCACGACTCGCTTGCCGCACAGATTTTCTTGGACTTTGGTGATACGTTTCCAGTACTCTTTCTTGCTTTGTGGGCTTGTCGATGTCCGTGGTCTTCCGGAACGCTTCTTGTGGACATTCTGAACAGTTCCATCGGCTTCAAACTTATCTCTAATTCGAGTGATGGTAAGTCGCGTTGGTGGATCTGTTTGAAACTCCCTCCTAAACTGTCTTTGCACTTCAACTGCGTTTTCACACTTCCAGTAGCATTTTAGAATGAATTTCCTTTGTTCAAAGCTTAGTCTGACTGCCATTATTAATTCTAATGGGTTTAACTTGGAAAGAAAGAAACATCAATTGAGCTATCAGCTGTTAAAGTGTGTATACATTTTTTTGGGACGCCCTGTATATATATATTATATATACTCAGAATGGTCCCGTGTTTAACATATAAATATATATACTCAGAATGGTCCCCTGTGTTTAACATATATATATATATATATATATAATATATATATATATATATATATATATATATATATATATATATATATATATATAAGCATTATTTCACGAAAGTAACACGTGAATAATATTTATGATGAATAAAACCACTTTCGTCTAATGACATCCTCAGGAACACTGAAGTACATAAAGAGTTACGTACTTCAGTGTTCCTGAGGATGTCATTAGACGAAAGCGCTTGAGCACCATTCTGTTTCCTTTCCTTCGTGGTTTATTCATCATATATATATATATATATATATATATATATTATATATCTCATTTCCAAAAGGTACCAAGTCCATTTTTGGTCAAAGTTACCACTAAAAAACAGTTCATATTCATGTGCATCAACGTGTGTTATCGATTAGTTTTGAAATGTATTATATCCCTTTCTAGGGTCGTGTAGAAATTAAAGGAAAAGGTGGGGGGGCTCAACCCAACGATGCAACCGTCGAGCGGGGGAGGGTGGAGAAAATTTTGGAAATACAGTAATCAGAAACGCGTTCTGGTGACATATGGAGCATATAACTAAGTACTATATAGTTGAAGGAGATTCGCATTCATTTTCTGACAAACATTTTTAATTAAACACTTGAAGAACAATAAAAACTTACTTTAATAAGTACTGAATTGACAATTCAATTGTTAAATTAGTTTTATGGAATTTAAGGGAGGCGCCCCCTACTTTCATAACGGACATAATATGGCTTTGTTTCCAAAAGGTACAAAGTGCAATTCACTGTTTCCAAAAAGGTATAAAAATCGACCAACAGCGTCCTCTATAAACTACAATGTTAGTATAATTTTATGTACCTACATCTACAGTGAGATAACTGAGGATGTGTGGTGAAGACCTCGCATGCTAAGTCGAACACATGCATGACATGGCATGGGCTCAACAGTGGTGCGTGGCTCCTCATCAGGATGACATTTTGGCTTCATATAATGGATTGAACTGGTAGAGGTAGTGAAGTAAAATACTAATTTTATACGGCTGTTTTTTTGCGTTTGTTTCGTGCTATCTATCAGTGTGCGTGTGCGTGTGTGTGTGTGTGTGTGTGTGTGTGTGTGTGTGTAACTATGGAAACTATCACTTCCTTCCATTACCCACCTGAAGCATTGGCGCTCACCCTATTACCCATAATTTAACCAAAAGTTGAAGTAGTTTTTTTTATAATCATGCAATTGTCTTTAAACACCACTCTTAAATAAAATATATATGGTTTCCATTACTCCCCTGGATATCCCAAATTACTCCTTTGGGGGGTAATTACCCACTGGTTGAGAACCCCTGCTCAAGACAGGGCAAACGCTGCTCCTATTTACAAAATGAGGAAAAACGAGCGATTGGAAAAAATTATTTCTCCGAATAGTAATTTTAGAGGATGTACAATGTACCTTTCAGAACTGTTACGAATAACAAGAGTGGAAAACCTTTGTGGTGAAATAGAGAAATAGCTAAAATGATTAAAAATAAAAAAAAGGGTATTTAGGGAATTTAAAGGTAGTGATAGTATTTTAGACTTGGATAATTATAGGCAGTTAAGAAATAAGCTAAATAGTTTGATTAGGAAGAGTGAAAGGCATAGTGAAATAAATCTAGCTACAAATAGCAATAAAGATCAAAATAATTTTTTTTAGTTTTTGTAAATATAATAATAAAAAGCATGATAGGATTGGCCTAATAGAACATGATGATAGGATGTTTGAAAAAGATTAGTATATTGTTGGTATTTTTGATAATCATTTTAGCTCTGGTTTTTACTGAAGAAAATTTAAATAACTTTGATTTTAGTTCTTTAGATTCTGTAAACTCAGGCATTCTTCATCATATTCATATAAGGAAGGATGATGTTCGGCAAGTGATTCATACCTTGAAGTCAAATAAAGCTGCTGGGCCTGATAATATATATATATGCTAGGATTCTCAAAGAAGAGAAGGAAAGCTTATCTGAGGCACTAACTATTTTGTTTGCTCGGTCTATTATGATAATTATGCAGAGGCACCAGATGAATGGAAAAAAACAAATGTAATACCCATTTATAAAAAGGGTAGTAAGGGGGTAGGAAATTATAGGCCTGTTAGTTTAAAATCATTGTTAGGAAAGATACTAGAAAGAATTATAAAGAATAATATAATCTTATTTCAAGTTCACAACATGGATTTAGATCGGGAAGGTCTGGTTTGTCTAATCTGATTTTTTAGAATTTGTAACTGATCAGGTGGATACTGGAAATGTAGATGTTATTTATTTGGATTTTAGTAAAGCATTTGACAAGGTTCCACATAGGAAACTTCTATATAAATTGAAAGCTTAAGGGATATTGGGATCAGTTATAAATTGCGTAGAAAAATAGTTAGAAGACAGACAGAACAGAATCTGGGTGGCAGAAAGTGAAAAGTGGAGTACCACAGGGATCAGTTTTAGGTCCATTACTCTATTTTATATCTAAATGATTTAGAGAAAGGAGTAGGTTGTAAAATTTCTAAATTTGCAGATGATACAAAAGTAGTTGCCCCAGTTACAAATATAGAAAATTCTTATAAACTGCAAAAGGATCTTGATAGATTAGTTGCATGAGCTTGTAAATGGCAGATGGAATTCGATGTTCAAAAAAATGCAGTCAGGCATTTTGGTAGAAATAATGAAAACTTTAGTTACGAGATGCAAGGGAACTGATTAGAGGATGTTAGACAGGAAAGGAATCTTTGCATTATAATTGGTAGTGATCTCAAATTTTCTAAGCAGTGCTTAGAGGCTAGAAATGAATAAAATAAAATGTCAGGAATGTTAGTTACAAGAGTAAGGAAGTCATCTGTAAATTATTAATTCTTATGTTAGGCCTCACTTAGAATACTGCATTCAAGCTTGGTCCCCACACTTTAGACATGATATTGATATGCTTGAAGGTGTGTAAAGACGTAGGGCAACCAAGCTTATCCCTAACCTAAGAAGATTGGAATACAGGGATAGATTAAAGGAACTTGGTATGTTTAGTTTTGAGAGACGACATACGAGAGGAGATATGATACAAATGTTCACAATGTTTTCAGGTTTGGACAATTTAGATGTACGCAACTTTTTCTCACTGGAGGATGATGGGATAACTCTTGAGTATAAGAAAATTAGAAAACAGACTTGTAGACTTGTAGACTTTATCTACGAAAATACTTTTTCAGTCATAGTAGTAGATTTTTGGAATGACTTGCCATATGGTGTGGTTAGTTAATTTTAAGAAAAACTTTGACACTTTCACGAGTGAAAGATAGTTTGTAGATTGTATATAGTGTATATTCTTAGCTTTAGTTATGTAGGCTACTTTGGTGGTGGTAAATATTTATGTTAATTAACCGACTTCAGATTGACATTTTGCAAGATTTTATTATTATTATTAATAAAATGTAGCTCATGACTTGGATTACCTCGATAGGCTCCAGTGGTTTCATGTTTTCCAAATGAAATGTAATGAGGTCACAGCTTTTAAAATGTTCCGAGAGAATAGCAAGACAAAAGAGGAAAGAAAACATCAAAAGTTACTGCAGTGGTCGAAAAGTAAGAGTTTTACCAGTAAAGACAAGATTAGTCTGGATTTTTACAGATTAGTCCACACTGGGTTTGTTTGGCGCGCGCACACACACAGAAATTGACCCCGCAATAAACAAAACCTGCAAGGCATGCTGGGTGTTCAATTATGGGGAGCTATTGAAGAATAGGGACCCCAGCCTTCTTTAGTTAGCTTTATAAGGCTAACTAACGAAAATATCATGACCTAACCAATCGTTAAGGCGGTTAAGGGCATACAGTTAACTTAACGATTGGTTAGGTTAGGTCGTGATATTTTCGTTAGTTAGCCTTATAAGCCTAACTAAAGAAGGCTGGGGTCCCTATTCTTCAATAGCTCCCATTATGGCATGGGGTTGCTGCACTGGGTATGACACTCGAGACTGTAAAATTCAGTAGTATACCATGAAGAAGGACAACCACCACTACATCGTGAGTCCACAATTCACTTACCAACCAGATAATGATCAAAAAACCCGAATCCAACCTTTGCACGAATTATTTGAAGCATAAAGAACGAAATATGCTGACCATTATGGAATAACCTCTACATCTTCCTGCTCCAAATTCAATCGAGAATTTATGGACATTGTTCAAAGATGAATAAGAAAAGCACTTTCTCTACAACATTATCTTAAGGAAAACAGACTCGCAGATTCTGCTGAAAACCCTCAGTCGAAATGCATTCATGGAATACTTGCTCACAGATTAAGATTAAGTCTGGATATTTTTTTTTAATCAGAAGATCACACAATGTATTGTATAACAAAAGGAACTAATCCCAGAATTTTATTAGTTATTATTGGTTTGCATATAACGGAAGGAGCGTTATTAGCATTGTAATAATGAATGTAGATCGCAAATAAATCAGAGTAAGAATCCAAATCGAAATAAATCGGGTCTTTTCCTCAGGAGTGTAACTCCCTTCCATATTACTTCACCTAAAACGAAAGGTCCCAAAACACGACCTCAAATTGAATATTTGTTTCAGTTCTAATGTATTACTTTGGTAAATTTAATATATATCTATATATATAAAGGAGTAGCGACCAAAAAAGTGTCCGTCTGTCTGTCACGGGGAGGGTAAGGGGGTAAATGGGGGAGAGAGGTGGGGGATAATGGGGAGGGGGTTATCCCCCAAGTGGTATAGCAACCAAAAAAGTGTCCGTCTGTCACGGGGAGGGTAATGGGAGAGAGAAAGGTGGGGGTAAATGGGGGAGGGGGTGGGGGTGAATGGGGGAGAGGGGGTGGGTGAATGGGGGAGAGGGTGTGGGGGTGAATGGGGGAGATGGAGTGGGGGTAAATGGGGGAGATGGAGTGGGGGTAAATGGGGGAGTGGGGGATAATGCGGAGGGGGTTATCCCCCAAGTGGTATAAAGGGGGTTTGGAGGGAGGGAGAATGACCTCCCCAAAGGGGCAAAGGTAATGGGGGGGAGGTGGGGGTAATGGGGAGGGGGATAATGCGGAGGGGGTTATCCCCCAAGTGGTATAAAGGGGGTGAGGGGGTTTTGGGGGAGAAGGAGAATGACCTCCCCCAAAGGGGCAACCCAGGCACCAAAGGTGCCATCGCCGTAGGCGAAATCATATGACTTAAAAGCTAATGCAGGGGTGGGGGTAATGGGAGAGGGGGTTATCCCCCAAGTGGTATGAAGGTGGGTGAGGGGGTTTTGATGGAGAGGGAGAATGACCTCCCCCAAAGGGGTAACCCAGGCACCAAAGGTGCCCTCGCCCTAGCGAAAAAAAAAAAAAAAAATAGAAACAATTTGAATAATTAAAATTTAATACAATCAGCCCACCCCAAGTAAGTGCTGAGCATAATAACAGCTAGAAAACACCAACTTAGGGTGGGGGGTAAATGAGGAGAGGGGTGGGGGTAAATGAGGAGAGGGGTGGGGGGGTAAATGGGGGAGAAAGGGGTGGGGGAGATGGGGGAGAAAGGGGTGGGGGGTGTCTTGGCGAAGCCAAGCTGGCGATAGCTAGTATATATATATAATTACCGTTTTTTGTAAAAAAACTAATATAAGTAGTTACAGGCCTATATTTTAAAATTTTATCAACACACTTACGCTTACTAATAAAAATACACAATATATAGTGTTACACGAAGCCACAAGGAGTACTACAATACATTCCTTAGTAGCGTATAAAGAATCTCTAAACTGAAGAAATATAAATTGTATAAATTAAGCAGAACTAACAATTAACTGAAGTAATTATCTATAACTAATTAATTAAAGTTACTCATTTAAAGGGATTTCATACCCCAATACTGTACCGTCATTCGCGTATTTTTAGTCACTGATTCTATATGTCAGATTCAAAACAAATCTTTAAACGTTTTTTTGAATAAAACGTGACTGCGTAATAAGCATGAAGGAAATCGATCTTATGAATTGCCTTTTAATGTTTTTAGACTCTACGAATCGATCGATAGATGTGAATACTGAAAGGTTAAACAAAATTAGGAGTCTGCGATAACACTTGTTTGCTTGGGTGCCCAGTAACCCGGTAGCTCTTTCTTCAACGATGTCAATAACAAAATTTTGCATTAAAATTTCAAGTCCCTGGTGGCCAATTTGAATAAAAAAAAAAATGGATATACGTATAATTTGGGTTTATAGAATTATTAAAATAAAGTCAACATAATAAGATGGTTCAATATATAAATTATAAGTACAACTTAATACAGAATTATTATTAATTAATATAGAGTAGATTACGATACATAGTTGATAATATTTCGAGATTAGCTAGTTAGAGAAAATGTAATTTATGGGTAACTTAACTGAAGCTTTCCCTTTTTCGTGAATGCAAGGTATTTTTATACAATTACACTTTGAAATAAGTACAAATTACCATCATAAAAAAAGTGTTTTTTGCGTGTTCAATTTTCCATAAATATACCTTTCAACCTTTCAAATGTTCCTTGCGATGATTCCTTATTTCACGACAATGAAGACTTTATTTTGTAACGAAAATTTTAAAATTTCAAAGAATCGGTGAGCCAATTGGATAAATTTGACCGATGCCGATGATTCGGGGAACCACTAGTATTAACCCTAATAATAGTAATATACGCGTCTATCGTTCAAAAAATGCAACTTTACTTCAAATGTTTAGACATGTTTATCGTAGATTTAGTTTAGTTGTCGAAAAAGGAAGCCAAAATGCGTGTAAATTAATTGATTAGTTACTGTTGCTTTGATAGTTGTTTAACCTTCTTCGCAACGTCTCGAGTCATATGACGTAAGGGGGACCTACAGATTTACGTGGGATCCGAACCACGTGTCACTACACGATCTGGATGCGGAGGACGGTCTCTTATCCAACAACACCCACTGTCATTTAACGTCGTGGATCGACGGGGCTTTGGTTTAATTCAAATCCATTGTTTTGGCGTTTCTATAAAGTGGACATAATTTTTATTTTAAGGAACTTTATCATTTTTCATAACATTACGAAATAAAATATTAGTTTTATATTAAATTTAATCTAAACCAGAGTTTCGCCAGCGTCCGTAGCTCAGTGGTAACATAGTTTTCCTATAAGCGAACTGAAAACACCGAGGTCGTAGGTTCGAACCCTGATGATGCTGGTAACAATAATACGGGAGTTAGAGCAATGGGGCGCGTTAGTTGGCCCTCCCGACTCATCATTAGGAGGCGTCTTTCCTAGAGGACGAGAGAAGGTTAGCAGAGGGGAGTGGAAAGGTAAAAGTACGGATATTTTTTCCTAATTTCAATCACTATACCGTATTACTGTACTCGGTATATGAAAAACCTGTTTAGAAAACATGTCACACTCAATAGTCCAATACCAAAGGAAACATTCCTTTATAATGCTAATTCACACAGATTATGACACCAATAAATTAATTTTATGAATGCCATTTCCTGGTGAAATAAGGAGAGGGTAAAGGATTGACTTCAGTTTGAAGGGAGGCGTTGGATAAAAAAGTTTGAAAAAACGCCGTTCTAAACAGCTCTTTCTGATGTAGTAATTCTAATGAAACAATTTACTACCGTTTATCTTGGCTTCATTTTCTACATCCATTATTAACATGGATGATAATATAAAAATGAAGTTAGACCGGTTTTCTATTTAAGCATTTTTCTCTTTCGCAGCGAAATTGTCCAAGAGACGAATGAATGGCTTCGTGATCAGAAGATAGAAATTGTAAATTGTGAAGTTATCGCCGTCAGTCATCTTCGTAATACGATGCTTATTCGCAATTCATGGCCTTCTGCCTATTACTTAAGGTATATAAATATTGGTTACGCCATTAGAAGGAAAGTACTGGAGGGCGGGGAGCTAAACATTTTAAAATTGCAAACAGCTGAGTGACAATAGTCCAAAGGACGATTTACGCTGTACACTGGACAGTGAATCAGTTTTTTAAGCAAGATTGAAAATAAAATTTAAGTTAATTTTCAGGTATTCGAGTTAAGATTTATTTATTTTATTTATTTTTGAAAATAAAATAGGAAGCAATTTTCTATTTTCAGAAAGCGATAATTAATCATTCAAATTTTTTTCTTTTATTATTTATTCCAAAGAATATTTTTTATGCGAAACAATTAATTTTTTGATTATTTTAGTAAACATCAGTCAACACTCACGACGTGTCTCATGTGCCCCGCAAATATCAAAAAATTGCAAAATGTCCCTCATTCAAAGTTAATTGAAATATTTTCGAAAAATTAAGTTTTCTGAAAAAACAATGAACATAAATTCTCAAAAATTATTGTTAATTGTGCAAGTTCTGGCGTCAAAATTTAAAAAAATTTAAGCCCTTATAACCAACAGTACTTGAGAAAATAATACAAGTAAATTAAATATGCCCAATAACGACCGAAAGAAGAAATTTTGGAAATTAAAGAGAGCTTTCAGTCAGAGAACAGTTAAAAATTTAGGCACGCTATGAAAAATAATGAACCCTCTATTTCGAACGGTGTCCCGCATTACGATATAGGCAAAGTGGTCACAGTACCCCAAATATTGAGCCTACAATAGTCTTTAGGGAAGCCTACTAATGGTAGCCTAATTATTGCTACGCTACAGACCGAATGTTTTTCTAAAAAAAATCATTAAGTAAAATGCTTCAACAATTGACAGTTCATAATTTTTTTAAGGGCACAAAATACCCAAATTTACAGAATACCGACAGATGTTCATTCAATTTCTGTGAGAAATATCCGATATACAGGGTGTTTGAAAACTTTCTGTACAAATTGTAATGGGGGATAGGCAACACCAAGACAAACCCTTTTCGTCTATAAGTGTATGTCCGCTGACGTCACCATTCGGCGCGAGAGGGCGCCGCTGCAATTGGCTAAAAGGTGAAGTGGGCTAGACTCGCGCTTGCCGCGGGCATTCTTAAATCGGACGTAGTACGCGTAACATGTTTATTTAAAGAAGGTGCTGAAAGTTGCGACCGGTAGCATCAATGCATGCCCGACAGCGTCGAAGCATTGACCGACGTACACGTCGAAAGATTCCCGGCATTTCGGGAACAGTTCCAGCGGCGACAGCGATTCTTGCTACGTCTTCTTCTGAGTAAATGGGAGTCTCGTACACGAGGTTCTTCATGTGTCCCCACAGGAAGAAATCGAGGCATGTTAAATCGGGCGATCTCGGTGGCCAGGCTACGGGCCCACCCCGGCCTATCCATCGGTCCCCAAAAGTGGCGTTCAGATAATCCCGCACATCGTTGCTGGAGTGTGCTGGGGCCCCGTCGTGTTGAAACCACATTCGTCTACGAATAGCCACGGGAACATCTTCCAGCAGTTCCGGCAACTTTTCTTCAAGAAATATCCGATAAACCCGCCCGTCGAGTCGGGCAGGCAGAAGGTACGGCCCAATCAACTTGCCATGGACGATACCCGCCCAAACATTGACGGCGAACCGTTCTTGATGAGCATGCACCCGTGTAGCATGTGGATTTGCGTGCGCCCACACGTGAGAATTGTGCATGTTAAACACACCCTCACGTGTGAAACAGGCCTCATCTGAGAACAGCACATAAGCCGGAAAATTAGGCTGCACCGCTGTCTGCTGCAGAAACCAGCGTGCGAATTCCACACGAAGAGGGTAATCCCGAGGTTGTAATGCCTGGACTCTCTGACGATGAAACGGATGTAACTGCTGCTCGTGCAACACTCTCCAGACCAGGTCGTGGTTCACACCGAGGATACGTGCAACACCTCGCGTGCTTGCGCTTGGATTGTCCTCAAATCGCCGTAGGATTTCTTCTTCCATGTCAGGAGTGCGCACGTTTCTCTCCCGACCAGTGTCATGCATGTTTGCATGGAATGTTCCAGTTTCTCGCAGTCGCCGATACAAATGCGCAAACGTTTGGTGGTTTGGCACACGTCTGTTTGGGAAGCGCTGTCGGTACAACCTCACAGCAGCTCTTCCGTTTCCATTGGCAGCCCCATACACCATATGCATGTCAGCCATCTCAGCAGTCGTGAAGCGCTCCATGTTACGCGTACTACGTCCGATTTAAGAATGCCCGCGACAAGCGCGAATCTAGCCCACTTCACCTTTTAGCCAATTGCAGCGGCGCCCTCTCGCGCCGAATGGTGACGTCAGCGGACATACACTTATAGACGAAAAGCGTTTGGCTTGGTGTTGCCTATCCCCCATTACAATTTGTACAGAAAGTTTTCAAACACCCTGTATACTCGTATATTTAAGCCGAAGATGGGTTCTAATACGCTGTATTTTGATTAATACTCGGAATCTATAAATTTAGTGTTTTCTTTATAAATATTAAAAGATGTACGTGAATGTTAGCAAAATTTTCGAAGCTACATCTTTTTCATAGCTTTCGACCGAATTTACGAATGTTAATGAAATTTTCCCGAGAAATTTAAAAGTACTCTTATACTTACCTTCGTTCAGAGGTCTTCGATTGTGGTGGAGAAATATAGCATTAGAAGCGACAGATTCTGAGGGCTTGGCGAAGAGGCGTTTCCTCTTAGGTTTCAGAGACTTTCTACCGAAGGTGGACGGGAAAAGTGTTTTCAGTGGACAGTTTGAAAATGCTCACGAAATCTTGATGAGAATTAACGTCTACATTTCCAGCAAAACTACGCCCACTAAAGTTCTAGCACTCCAAACCTTGGTAAGACATTTTTAATGTACATAATTTATTATGTATTACAACAATATCAGTTTCAGTTTGAATATACTTCAAAGAAATGCTTTTATATATATATATATATATATATATATATATATATAATAAGTTTTATTAGCAGGATAAATATATATGCTTAATCTTTCACCTTATTTCATTCTAAGCAGCAACTTACAATGAAAAACACTTCGACAAATAAAAAAAAATCTATATAAATTTTTTTAAATGCAATAGTCTTTTTTACCTGAAGGATTCCGTTTCTGAAGGATACATGGACATAAATGCAGACACTGAGGAAAATAATGTTGCTGTATCTCAGCATGGGTTTACCAGGTACTGAAAAATATGTAGTTTTGAAGTTAAATTGTAATATGAAAAACCAGTCATCAATTTAATAATAATACATGGATGCCTGCAAGACTGAAAGGGTTATACAGCAACAAAATCTAAAGAAATTGCGATGTTAAAAATAGCCCTTCATTTCTACTAACTATTTCAAAATATTCAGTATTAGTGGCCAATGTAAATTATTCATCCATCCTTCATCCTAAGAAGGATTGTTGAAAAGTAAAAATTAATCCTAAATTACTGAATAATTTAGTAGTATTCTTTGAAGAAATAAAATGTTTTAGAACAGTGTAACCCAGAAGTTTCTTATTATCTATTTACATTTGCAGATTCGTAAGATTCCTTCGCGTATTTTTTCTGACGCAGTATCTTAAGATACCTCGTCCGCAATCATCCTCTCTGGATTTTCCTAGACTTGATATTAAGGATTTCACAGTCAAGCAAGTAAAAATTTTCTTTTTAGTAAATGCAAAAAAACTTCACTTTCTTCTACGCGAAAGTCACAATATGAAATTAGAGTGGGTTTTTATCATTTTCTTTTTAGCTTTTTAGATATTACTAGCGGAGCGACCCGCCGTTGCCCGGGTGGAAGTTGAACTAATATATATATATATATATATATATATATATATATATATATATATATAGTGAAATGCGGCGTATGTTGAAATAAAGCAAATAAAATCAAAACAACTTAATCTATACAGCGTTTTTCAGAGTGTTTTCTCTCCGAGGAAATCTAACTGCCCATCGAAAGGCAATAATCCCTCGGTTATCCCCCGCGGTACACTCCCGGCAACCAATCAGTGAGAATCTACAGCGTGCCACATCCCCCACCCCCCGGAATAAGGGAAAAAACTTCCCTCCATCATTTCTAAAGTCAAATCAAGTACCTCACTTAATTAATTACCCTTTTGAGTCAATATTTCGTGCACAATCATTTACATACCATTAGAAACATGGCAACGTCAAATAAATTCCTACAACCTTGTGGATACTGTAAAAAAGAAACAGATGAATCAATAACAATCCGCTGCGGCCTTTGCCAGGCCTTAGTCGAATTTCAATGCCTGAGATGGAGTGACGAAGAAATCTCCTATAACAGGCGCTAAACAATTGAACGGAATCAAGTTCTTCTGCGAAAGCTGCATAATCGAAATAAACTCTCTTATAGTCTTTAAAACAGAATGAGACTATGAGGAAAAGGCAAAAGAGGAATTTATGAATAGCGAACAGAGAAAAAAAATAGAAGGAATGAAGATAGTACAAGAGGAAACTGCGAAAAATGAGCAGGAAAAAAAAAAAGAAAGCCAGTAAACGGGAAGCAGAAATA
The DNA here is from genome assembly GCA_023014485.1 of Bathynomus jamesi. Classification (NCBI taxonomy): domain Eukaryota; kingdom Metazoa; phylum Arthropoda; class Malacostraca; order Isopoda; family Cirolanidae; genus Bathynomus; species Bathynomus jamesi. The sequence continues at coordinate 795,577 of JAJOZX010000997.1, read as the reverse complement.
AAAGAAGCACCAACAGAGGAAACAGAGGCACAAAACCAAATCCAAAGATTTCAATCAAATGACATTAGTAGCAATAGGAAAAAACAAGTAGACAAAGAAATCACACTGAAACCACCAAAAACAAAGGCCCCAAGTAAAATGGGGAAGAAACTACATGTAAATACTATGTGAAAGGAATTTGCAGATGAGAACAATGTATTTACGAACACCCTCCCTTGTGCAACTACTACTACTACTACTACAATAATGGTCACTGCAAATTCGATAGAAAGTGCAAATTCTACCATCCGGACATTTGCAAAACCTACGCAACATATGGAACCTGCCAGTACGGGACAAAATGCTACCATCATCATCTCCCGACAAGTTCAAAGGACAAGTTTCAAATGACAATAGGGGGAATGTGAAAAAAAAATATGTACACAAATAGCAAACAAAATTTTTTCAACATCTCGGACACAATACATGCTAAGTCTTATATAGCACATGCAGCTGACACAGCTGGGAACCCTCAAACCGGACCGCTTCTTGGCAAGAAGCTACCAGAAGAGGCGGGAACGGATCCATCTCTGAGGACAACAAGGCTACAAAACATGCGAGACCAAAGGACAACGAACTTAAAATGCACAAGGGTCAATGCAAAACAAAGAACAAACATTATCCTGACAAATATTCAAGGAATAAAACTGAACTCGCTAAACAAAATTTTGTATCTGAAAGGTTTTATGAACGAAATAAGGGCAGACACCGGATGCCTCACAGAAATACATCTTAAAGATTGCCAAGGAAACTGCGAACACTGTATCGATAAGAAAGAATTGCATTTCGATGGATTAAACTTACTAAGAGCGGATAGAAAAGCGAGACGTAAAGGTGGCTGTGCTATTTACACGCACGAGAGGCAAATGACAGACGGTAATAAGTAAATCCAACAGCTTCCTGGAAACCCTTGCAGTGAAAATAGAGAAACTAAACGTGGTACTGATAGTCATCTATAAACCTCCAAATCTCCAGATAAGGGGGGCATAAGAGAGGACCAGGAGCAAGCAAAAATGCTGATGGCTCTCACAAACGAGTTTATGCTAACACAGGAGATAACAGAAAATACCTAGATCTAGTATTCACGAATAACACGAATTTGATTGCTGATATAAAAATAACCCCAACTATCGTATCTCAAACCACAACATAATCGAGTTATCAACAAATATGGCGATAACATTAAAAGACAATACACAATACGCATACGGAAGGAAGCAGCAAATTTGGGGTTTTTAAATTAAACTCCAAAAATATAAATTGGGAAGAAATCAGATCACACATGGCTCAAATAGAGTGGAAAACAGTCTTAGAGAATAAAACAACGGAGGAAATGTTAACAACCTTGGAAGAAAAGACTAAAAATTTTAGAAAAAATATGCTCCGAAAGCAGAGCCAAAAGGAAAGAGGAAGTGGCTAGAATGGCAAAAGAAAGAGTTGCGGCAAAGTTAGCTAATTGTGGAGACAACAATGCCAGGAAAGCAATACAAGAAAAACTGGAGAGTATCGATAGGGAAATACAAACCCTGATTAAGGGCCATACGGAGAGGGAAGAGGAAAAGGCGGTAGAAGCAATAAAGGAAAATCCAAAATACTTCTATAGATATGCGAAAAGGAAAACAAAAACGCGCGCTACCATCGGGCCTTTAAGGAAAGGAAATAACGAACTAGCAGACGATCTAAAAGAAATATCTGAAACATTGAGAGCCCAGTATGTATCTGAAACATCGGTCTTCAGTACCCCAAAAAGTGACAAAGCGATACCTGACAGCAGTGGCGTATTAAGGGGGTGGGGCCCAGGGAACAGCTGTTTTAGGGGCCGATGTTTATAATGATATCAATGATAAATTTGGAATGCTCAACAATATCTGTTTGTCATTGTTATGCATAGAAAAGAATATTTTGCAGAATTTAAATACTGAGCTTGTGATTGGAAAATTTAGTGATATGAAGCAGCTCAAAAAAACTTTTGTATACTGGTGGTGGATGATTTTGTGACCAACTTTGGTAGATTAGTAGTGGACTCGTAGTTGGGTAATTGGTTTGGTGTAATTGTAGCAGCTTGGTACTTGTGCGAAACTCGCATTATTTGATTTAGAAATAAATGGTTTTATTAATTTACACGACTCGAAGATTTGTCTTGTTGAGGGACCAAGAATATTTTGGCCCCAGGGCCCAAAAATCCTTAATACGACACTAAGTACATGTATTGTTAATAAAAAGCTATAGAAAAGGACCCACTATTCTTCATTGCCCCGGGGCCCCGAGGTGTCTTAATCCGCCTCTGCCTTGAAAGATGCATTCTTCGAAGAGAAATTGCAAGGAGAATGTATAACAGACTTTGATTTTACCCTAGAAGATGTAGCGAGAGCTATCAGACGAATGAAATCACATTCAGTTGCAGGTCCGGACAAATGGAACGCACTACTGATTAAAAACTGTAGAAATGAAATAGCTACACCCTTATACTGGATATGAAGAAGATCCCTAAACACTGGGGAAATACCGAGCATCTTGAAAAGAGCGAACATTGTCCCTATATACAGGGTGTTTATAAAGTCCATATCTATTTCAGTGAAAACGTAGCAAAAAAGGGTAAAATTCAATAACAATATAATAAAAAGCATACATTTACAGTAATGCATACTTGAGCATATGATTCTACATGAGCACCATCAGTATCTCTACAGAGTTAAAATATGTCAGCAGCAGTGCGAACACATTTTGGAGCATGACAGGGGTTATTTTTGTAACTGCTGTTATAATACGAGCACATAAATGTTGCAGATCTGTAAACCTCATTTGATAGACGTTTGATGTGATAAAGTCCCATGCAAAGAAATCCAAGGGCGTTACGTCAGGAGATCGAGCCGCCCAGGGCCTGTTGCCTCCACGACCGATCCACCGATTTGGAAATCGTTCACTTAGGTACTCCCGAACAATGTTTGCGTAATGACAAGGTGCTCGTATCGTAACAGTAGTTACAAAAATAACCCCTGTCATGCTCCAAAATGTGTTCCGCAATGCTGCTGACATATTCGAACTCTGTAGATACTGATAGTGCTCATGTAGAATCATATGTTCAAGTATGCATTAAATGTATGCCTTCTATTATATTGTTATTGAATTTTACCCTTTTTGCTACATTTTCACTGAAATAGATAGGGACTTTATAAACATCCTGTATAAATAGGCTTACCACACGTCCCGATTTGACCGGGACAGTCCCGGTTTTGAGCTCTGGTCCCGGCCGGCTTGTAATTCTGTCCCGGTTTATAATTGTGTCCCCTTGCCTTTCGATTTTCTATCTTTTTGTTAAAAATCTCATGGGAAAAGAAGAATATTTCGGTTGTTAATCTTTAGCAGGTAATTGAATTTATCTTTTGTTTACCTGGAACATCAGCTCCAGTAGAACGATTGTTCTTTATCATGAACACTGGACCAGAGTCTCATGTCAGAAAGTACCGTTCAAGCTCTGCTCTGCTCTGCTGCAAAGTTAATATTGACTTGACATGTCTGGAATTTTATGGAAAAATTAAAAATGCTAAAAAAAATTTGAAGTGTGATTTTTAGTGAAAAATATGAATGGTTTTCAAAAAAATTAATGATCTGTTTGTACTGTACAATAAATTTAAATATATACTTTTTTGTTCACCCCCATTTTTTTATACTGCGGAAAACACATATGTGATCTTCATTTCCAAAATGTTCCTAAATGTCCCGATTTGGTTGCATGAAAATATGGTAAGCCTATGTATAAAGGAGGGGATAGCTCTCAAGCAAAGAACTACAGAAGAGTGTCATTGACGTCCCACATCACTAAAATATTTGAAAGAATAGTCGGAGAAAATCCGACTTCTTGGAGACATTGGAAAGATTCAACGAAAATCAGCACGGATTCCGATCAGGAAGATCATGCCTATCGCAACTTATAAAGCGCTATAACAATATCCTAGATGCACTTGAAGCAGGGGCGCATTTACAGTGTGCGGGGCCTTGGGCAAACTATTTCTCGGGATGTATTATTTTAGTGTGTTAATGAATGACAATATTTTGTAATGGACATAATAGATATATTTTTTTAACACAAAACACACATGCGGAAGCCATTCGGCTTATTAATGTGATATTAAAGACTATAACTTAACTATGTACACATACAGTGTATACAGCTACACTAGTAGGCTACACAGTTGTAATGCACTTAATAAACATTTACACAGTTGTAATGCACTTAATAAACAGCTAAACTGTACAGCTTACTGTACTGTAGATAGAGTGTAGATTTGTAATGAATATTACATAGGACGCTTCCTGGCTTTTTGTTTGGAAAACTGCGTGATTGTGTCTTCGAAACTCACCGACTGCAACACCTCATGCTCTATACTCAACAGCGCCAGGGACGAAAGGCGCTCCTGGCCCATTGTGGAGCGAAGGTAATTTTTGATCAGTTTGAGTTTCGAGAATGAACGTTCACCAGAACAGTTCGTGACAAACATACATAGGTATATTCTCATTGCTATTTCCATGTTTGGGAATGTTCCTTTCAGTTCGTTTGTGTTCATATGCCGATAAAATCTGTTGCACATGTCTTCACGTTCCGTCTGGGACTCTGTTTCACTTTCGGTGAGTTTCATTAGGGCAGCGAACTGCACAACTTCTGTTACCAGCTCTTTCTCCAGATCAGCCGGATAGCATTCTACTAGATGTTCAGCTGACCGTCGAAGACTATCGATGTCCAGGACTAGAAGGAAATACAAAAATCCAAATCTTTTCTGCAGGACAGCGTACGCTTCTAAACGAGTGTTCAGAGTGGTACACAGTTTATCAATTATCGGTAGAAATGCAGTGGTCCGAAATGAATCTCTTGGTGTCAGTTTCGTATTTTCGGCAGTTCCGATTTCGTCATGATGGCGCTCTCTCTTCTTTGTGCGTTGAGTCGATTCCTTGTATACTCGATGACCACACTTTCCGATGCCCTGATCCTCGAATTCGTCAAATCTTAATCCGAGATCTTCAACAAATTGCAGTAGTGATTTCAGCAAGAGGGTGGCTGAGACTAACGACATTCCTTGTTTTTGCAGAGATGCATTCGTTTTTTGAAATCGTTCGAGAATAGTGTTCCATAAAACCAGTAAAATGGCTTTTTCCGAGTTGTTGAAGCTGTTTAGACAATCCCCTGGCTTCGATCCTGGCTTCCGCAGTTTGGCTGGTATCTGCTGTTAGCTCATCCAGTACCACGATATTCTTGACGTAGCCTTCGGTTAAAGATTGGACGGCATCTGATCTGGCTGACCAGCGGGTATCGGAGAGACCTTTGTCGACCTTTAGTTTCTCACTACGCGAACTACTATCGAGAACCTCTACATGTCGACGTCATCGGTATGTCGAGAAGACGAGAAACGTGTAGACATTCTGAATGAGCATAAACAATTCAACGGCTGCTGTGCAACTGTCCACTGCTGATTTACCCACAAGATTTAGTGAGTGGCACATGCATGGCACAAACTCAGCATACGGAGATTTTGACTTATTGTGGCTCTTTACGCCGTTGTATTTCCCTGCCATATTGCTTGCGTTATCATAAGACTGTCCTCTGCAGTCTCCAATTCGAATGACGCGTCTCCAGAAAGTTGAGGACCACGTCGGCGATTCCTTTCCCTGTATGTGTGTTCATAGGTATGAACTGTAGAAATTGCTCGACGGACCCAGACTCAACCACATATCGGACGGTGAAGCACAATTGATCGGTGTGGGAAACATCAGGCGTAGAGTCGACAGATAGAGAGTAGTATTTTGACTGCTGGATTTCTCGGATAATTGTCTGAAGTACTTTATCGGCCATCAACAGTATGAGTTCCTCGCAAATGAAATGAGAGATACGAGGTGTGTCCGCTACCTTTGTTGGCATGCTCGCTTATATGCACAGCTAGAAAACTGTCATACTTACTTAAAAGTTCCAAAATTTTGTAATAGTTGCCGTTGTTTGGTGAACCGAAACGAGAGTCGTGTCCACGAATTGCTAGTCCTCGTGACGTGATATACTTGATAACGTCGACAGAGCGCAGCAAAACTTCCTGCCAGTAGTTGCACTCCTTTTCAAACTGGTTCACCAGTTTCGAATCAACACGGCCGAAGACAGACTTTCTAACCAACAAATATCTCATCGACTCCATATGTTGCTCACATTTTCCTCACATTTTCCGTGTGCTTCGACCGATTGTCTACCATGCTTCCGGTCGTTGAACCCGATTGTGAACTTGCTGTCCGCCCTCGACATTAATTTACAGACAAAACAGTAAACACAGCCTGTGGACTCAGAATAGCATAGCCATGACACCTCAATCCTCTCATTCGTCAGGCTATGTTTCTTAACAAATAATGTCTTCGTACATCGACGTGTTGTACCACTTTCAGTAGTTGAAGAGTTACTGAAGTCGCTGTCATAATTTCGGCAATCTGATGTTCCCCACTCTATCCAGAACTCTCTAAAGTCATCGGTCAGCACTTGTGGCTACAAACCAATGTCATTAATTGCATGTCCTGAAGCTGGTGGGCCTGCTGAACGCACTGACGTAGACGGGTCTTCTGAAGAAGCAGCTGCGGATGTAGAGGAGGCAACTGGTGGGCCTACTGAAGGGGTTGACGTAGACGAGTCTCCTGAAAATGCAGCTGCTGGGTTTGCTGAACGCACTGACGTAGGCGCGTCTTCTGAAAACGCAGCTGCTGAAGTAGCGGAGGCAGCTGGTGGGCCTGCTGAAGGGGCTGACTTAGTTGCTGATGATTTAATCCACTTAGTCAGTTTCGGCACCGTCGCAAGAAACTCTTCTCTGCGCTTCTTATCCTTACGCTTTTCACTACCGGGTTTATATTTCCTCCTTCGATCCCGGTCACGGCTCGTTTCCATGTTGTACGTATTACAATGCCAACACTAAGAACATAAATCATGAATCTGCAACAGAAACAACAAGAAGTAAGTTAGTAACATTAGAAATGAGTAACACTAACAAGAACAACAAATTAAACACCATCAAAACGGATAAAACTCGGTAAAACTCGTCGCAGATGGCAAATACGTGACGTTTAATTTTTTTCTATTGAAATTTGCGGGGCCCATCGGGCACGGGGCCTTGGACATTTGCCCGGTGCGCCCCCCTAAATGCGGCCCTGACTTGAAGGCAATGAAATCTATGATGTCATATACACAGATTTTGCTAAAGCTTTCGACAAATGCGATCATGGTATAAAGCACATAGAATGAAACATATGGGAATAACAGGCAAAGTGGGAAAATGGATCTACAACTTCCTCAGAGAACGTCTACAGGTCGCCAAAATTCAAAGTATACCATCATCAGAATCAGAAGTACGCAGCTCAGTACCACAAGGTACAGTACTGGCCCCACTCCTGTTCATTATTATGCTGACAGACACATACAGTGGAGTAAACAGCAACAGTATAATAATATCATGCTAACACAGACAGACAGTGGAGTAAACAGCAACAGTATAGTATCATTTGCGGACGATACAAAGATCAGCAGAAAATCAGCGATGCAAATGAAATGGAGGCCTTGCAGAGGGACACGAACAAAATATACAAATGGTCAGAAGACATTAATATGACATTTAACACCAAGAAATTTCAGCTCTTGAGATATGGTAAAAATGAAGAACTTGGACTACATATCATGCTCCAGATAGACAGGAAATTCAGAGAAGCACGAAAGCAGTCGACTTAGGGGTAATAATGACCGATGATGCCAAATTCGAGACAAAATCAGATGGCGATAGACAAAACAGAGTCGCGAGACAAGTACTAAGAACGTTCAAAAGGAGGGACAAGACATTAATGATTCCCCTGCTGAGAACACTTCATACCAAAACTTGAATACTGCTCAGTTTTGACGTCCCTATATAAAAAGGAAGAAATTAATAAACTAGAAGAAACGCAGACACATTTCACAGCCAAGATTGATGGCTGCAAAGAACTCAACTACTGGGAAAGAATACGTAAACAAAATCTGTACTCCCTGGAAAGGAGAGAGAGGTACACCGTAAGCTACATATGGAAAATTATCTAAAAAATGGTACCAAACCTCAAACTAAACCCAATTACCATCCAAACAACGCTGGAAAATAGGAAAGCAGAATGTGCAGTGTTCTCATATTAAAGGCCCGACAAGGGACCTCCTCAACACTGAAGGAAAACAGCTTTGTTGTCAGGGGGCCAAGACTTTTTAATCAGCTTTCAAAGCACCTCAGAAACGTTACAGGGGTCAAAGTTGAAGTCTTCAAGAGAAGACTAGATGCCTGGCTGAGGACGGTACCAGATGAGCCGGGTGTACCTGGCTGTGTGCGCGGTGGAGAGCGCAAGAGAGCAACTCGCTCCTCCACCAAACCAGGCCTGGAGGCGGGGCCACCAGCTTGACCTTCGTGTGAAGAGACCAACACACGGAACCTGAACGAGGTTATATATATATATATATGCCCGGTTAGGTCAACTGAGTGCCCGGGTAGGTTAATTGCACGCCCTTGACGATTGGTCAGGTTAAGTCGTGATATTTTCGTTAAAACTAACGAAAATATCACGACTTAACCTGACCAATCGTAAAGGGCGTACAGTTGACCTAGCCGGCATTCAATAATTTTACCGTAGATTTCGATATACTATGTAGAGTGTGTACCGTACATATACACACACACATATATATATATATATATATGCTAGAGCTCCGCCCATTTATGCCTATCTTTTATGACGTGTCTATGATGTCACCATCTTTCAACCAATCCGGAATACAGAGGCCTCCAGCGGCCTCAGATAACCTCGGAGGCCGACGCCACATAGCGTATGTTCTTCCCCGGCCTCAGTTACCCCTATCCCCCCAAGTCTCATCCAAACCTTGCCAGTGATTTGGCCGGCCACAAGAAACAAAGAAAAAGTTCGCACGCAGTTCGACCGTCACACATATTAGTATAGATGAGTATTTATAAAGTACTCTCAATAAGAAATTTATGCCTTCAACTATTCATTTCTAAACAAGTGACAAATGCGCAATGTTCGTCAGTAACCGTCACTTCTCCAAGAAAATTTTTGTTTAGAAAATTTAGAATTTAAAAATTTGCACGCACATTGACTATTATATAATCTATTTTTATATTTTAAATCTTATACTTAGAATTTAGGTAAAAATAATGTAGAACTCATTTCAAACTATTTCAATATTGACGCATTTACTTCCAGTAATTTCACAAAACGATTTTATGCAGTACGAATTTTTAGAACATATACACTCATTATACAGACTACGTACTCACGTGACGGTTTTTCCATAGTTTTTGATTTGATAATAAAAAGTAAATAAATAATAACCCATTTATTGAATAAATATATTTAGAATAGTGTTGATTTCCCCTTTGTATTATATGTAAAGCTGACACACGTTCTGGCATGCCATTGATGAGTTTTGCCTTTGTCCTCGAGGATAATTCGTTGTTTATTTACTTTTGTCACCCCTCTGTATACATCCACGTTAAAAACTATTATTTATTCATTGTTTGCTTTATGACATATGTCCTATAGTTTAAAAAATGTAAATGGAATGTCGTATTGTTAACGATATCCAGTTGCGGAAAAAAAGCTAGGTCATATGACAGAAAACCTAACCAAGGAAGACCTAGTTGCTCCTTAATTGTTAAAATAAAGTCCAAACCGAAACGAACCCGGGCACCTCTGGTTAAATTCAAATAAAGAGGTATTAATGAATAATTTGTTTTTTAGGCCTGACGACTCTCAGAGCATTCCATCCCTTATATCTCAAGCTCTGTTGTGGTGTTCTCAATCAGAAGATGTCGCCTTACTAAACCTTCAAGTAATTCTCTGTACAAGCCTTGTACTTTTTTCCTTGACTTAAAATACATTTTATGCTGCCAAATTTTCTTGATACAATTTGTGATTATTTGAACAAGACTGAGTATCTTGTTTCTCTTGTTTGTGTATAAATTTTAAAGTATGGAAAAACATGAAAAGGCATTCCATTACAAACTGGGAAGTTTAAGGATGAAACCAATAGTATGGGGTGTAAAAACAGAGTGGAGGAGATGGGAGGAACAAGGCGAGGAGGGGATGGCACTAGCACTGATGGGTGAGGGGGGGAGGGCATTCAATAAACATTTTTAATTCCTCTTAATCTTAATTTATTTAATCTGCCAAGGGCACCATCAGCGTTTCTAATCCGTTAATGGCTTCTAATCCCCAAAGAAATAAAAATTTAGTTTTTATTTAAATATATAAATAGTTTTATTAATATAAATATCAATTATGAAGTAATAAATAAATTAGGAAGTATAATGCGCCTCGGTGGTGTAGTGGTTAGCGTCGCTGACTACGAATCCATCGGCCCCGGGTTCGAGACCCGACGGCAGCCGGCGCGCAGCAAAACCCAGCTGTTCATCCTTCCACACAATAAAGAAAGTGGTTGGTAGATAAATGGGTACCCTAGGTGGCCTAGTGGTTAAGACGCTGGGCTGTTGATGGGGCGTGGTTCGGATTCCACGTTAAACTGTAGGTCTAAGGTGGAGTGAAAAGCTTGACCTTCGTCAGAATGAACAATTCGGGCGGAAGCTAACCAAAGGTATAGAGGCCACCCAACACGCTATACTGCTGTCAACGTACCTTAGCCGCCCAGACAGCACCCATGTCCTGCCTTACCCAGCCCACAACCCCACTTTGCGTTTTTGCTTTTATTTTCTCAATATAAATTAATTAAAAAAAAAGAAAAAGTATTTAAAAAGAATAATAGATATAAGTGCTAGGTGGTCTCTGTACTTCATAGTTCATTTATTACACACACACACACCTTTCAATAATTTTTAGTGTAAAAATAATTTGTTTCCTAGTGTTTTTGAGGGGAATTAAAGTCGTTAATGGATTAGGAACACTAATGCCTCCCTCGGGAGATTAAAGGGAATTAAAAGTCATTTTAGTACCCCTCACCGCATTTGGTGTTGCATACGCAGGATATACGCGCAATTCTACTTAAAATTAGTATTTCATTTTAAAATCGAAGTTTGCATTACGTTCATTTAATTTTATACTAAATTTGAAAGATCATCAAATATTATTACATTTATTTAATGTTTCTCTAAAAATTCCATACCAATTTCTTTATACCATTAATTGATATTCATGATTTAGTCTTTTATGCATTCATCAATTTATCATAATTTCATTCTTTTATGAACATTTCATACACGAGTATAACTTCATAGTGTAACCCCTTATTGTGGTGAAATAAACGGATTTTTTCTTTGTTGTCAAGGCAGTGTAGTGCCTCGCAACGCGAGTTCAATCCGCATCGGTTTCCAGTATCTCATGAAGCTGCCTTTTTCTGATTTTTCACCTTACAAAAGGCGGTCATTGCGGTAAAAACATATTTTAAAATACAATCCAATGAATATTTATGGAAATTTAAGTTTATTTAAATTATTTATATACCCGCGTTACGAGTTAACTAAAACTTTAACATCTATTTTGATCATTTTTCCTTCATAAACCACAATAAGTCTTTAAAAGAATTTAAAGTTCTTTCGGTTATTAGTTGAGATGATGTTTAACCTAGCAGTTCCCATTCCTAATCCAGGTGCTTTCATATCGTGCGAGTTCCATCGACACCGCCGCTTCTACGTGGACGCTAGAGAGCCCGGGTCACATTCCCAACAAGTTCATGACTTTCGTCCGTGTAGTATTCATGAGCACCAGTATCACCACTTGTGGCGTCACCTCAATCATTCCAGATGACTTTATCACCACTAAAATTACTTCTTTTCGTGCTAACAGAAGGATTTGTGAAGGTTAAGTATAATGTTTAAGTATATTTTAACTTACGACTGAAATAAATACAATGTCATATCATTCAACTTTCGTATTATTATTATTAGTAGTAGTAGTAGTATGCGAAGTACTACCAAATTTGTAAATGATCTCAAAAACCACTGAACCAATCGATCCAAAAAACGATCTATGGAAATGGCCAATGTAAGTTTGTTGAAGAGAAATAGTTATGTCAGTTAATAACTGTTGCTGTCATCGACCAATCAAAGTTGAAGTAGTCACTTCCAGTGTGAGAAACCCGTTTTTACTACTTGCAACTACATTTAGTTGACTGCATGAAAATTTTTACGATCTAATCTTGTTACACGTTAATAAATCACGTAATTAAGAAATCGTATTTAGTTTTTATTTATAGGTTTACATTTAACAATTTTATTACAAATAAAACTAACGACTTTTTTTAAAATTAGTATCTAAAAGAAGCGATAGTGTTTCGCTAGTAAACAATGACGACAAAGAAGAAGACAATGACGATGAAGAGACGGAAAGAGAAAGAAGAAAGATTATTTTAAAGATCAACACCTGTAAAGTAATACTTGTCAAATCTTCTGGAAACTCATTTCATCAATTAATGAACAGAGATGATGATGAAGATAGAAGTAAATACAATAATAAAATTGAAACTAAAAGTGAAGATAATGAAAGTGGTATCGAAACTTTGGAGAGCAATTCGACCGATACGAACGAAGAAGAGAAAAAACAAAACTAATTCGAGACTCTTTCCATCCTTCCAGATTTTGAGCGGATAAGAAAACGATGCCTCGTTTCAAAGACGTTCTCTCCCGCAGTTATTCGGAAAGGTGCGTCCATCCATCCTAGATCATAATGAAATGATTAGGTTTTTTGACCTTCTGAGCAACATTTATCCCTTTAAGCCTTGAATTTTTTGTAGGGTTAAGTTATGAATGCTTGTAATTGAAACGTTAGCAATTTGTACCTTCAGTCCTTAAAGGGTTAATTAAGGTCATATGGCGGAGGGGACCTACAGTTGTACGTGGAATCGGAACCAAGGGTCACTACATAATCTAGACGTAATGCGATTCATTCTAGAGGTATGACGACGATTAATTCATAGACTAAGTCACAGATTGAAAACTTGTCACGTGCAGGTTTTTTTTAACTACTAAAATTAATGGATGGATTACTGATGGCACACGACTTTATTATCTAATCGTTATCTCATATTTGTTCACTGTAACGAAAGCTCTATAGATATTAATATAAATTATCTTGAAACATTAACTTCATTACGTTTCGATAATTTAAAAGAAATACTTTATTATTACAATTTGCTTTATAACTTCCCTCGAAGTTTCAAAATCTAATGTCCATTCAGAACATTTATACTTTATAGATAGCGAAAAATATGGCAAGTTGAACAAAAGTAATGTACAAATTTTAAACGAAGTCGTTGCAAACGCGCTCGTAATTCAGGACGAACATTCTTTTCTTCACTTTAATAAAACTAAAGAAATCCATACCTAACGCTTTAGTATTTTCACTTTCTTTTCCACAATTTAAACACGAACACCACGAATAGGCATTTTTAATAAGTCTTTGAACAAATATGGCGACATCCTTCCAGGAGTGGTGCGACGCTCGTACTGTCAATGCTTCTTGGAAACGCAAATATAATGGAAATTGTTTTACTAGGTATACTCGTAAATTCTAATATGTTTACAACAAGGCTACCCGACCTACAGTCCACCACGGGTATATCAATTTTTTTTTACATTTAATAAAAAAATACAAGGACTCTAACTGTACAATATACTATATCTACAATGTATGTTTGTAGGTTATTTGTAATGGTGTCGATGTTGTTGTGGGTGTTAGAGTGATGTCATCTGCATATGATAAGGTAAGCTTGTTATCTATGGGTGTTGGAATGTCATGCATGTATATTATAGGGTGGTCCATAAAATTGAAGTTTTGATTTTTTGTTATTGCCGGGCGGTAACTTGTGAGGATGAATGAGAAAACACCTCTGGCCAATTTTTTCCCAAATCAATCACTTTTTAGGGGTAGCACACAGTACTTCATTTTTGCACTTTTGCACTACCTAGTAGATTTACTTGTATATTATGTCCCAGTTCCAGTAATACATCTTTTCCTTGACAGATTATTGGTGTAGTGTTCATTGGTTGTGTTTAGTGGTTGGATATATGATGACAAGTTCGAAGCTCTTGCTTTTATCTCGTTGAAGGAGATAAAGTGAAGGACAAGCTTATTGGAAGCAAATTACCATCACGTGGAGAAGTATTGTCATGCTTCCTTCATCACCACACTAATCTCAAGGAGGAGTTGAAGGAAAGTGCTCAAGTAGTGTGGGGTCAACTTGAAATATTTTGGAACAAAGCTCGAATCCCGACAAGGGAAAAATACAAAGGAATCCAAAAGATCTTGGACCTTCACCAAGATTGGATCAAAATAAAAAAAGGAAGAATGAGGAGGAGCCAAAGCAGGTGAGTTGGATGATCAATGATAAATAATATAGTTTCTCGAGAGTATGACATATTATACTGTACAATAGTCAATACATTTATCATATATATATTATATATATTTATTATTTATATTTAGGTGTACAACGAAGAGGGATTCAAGGAGACACTTCGGAACCTATTTGATATGGCACATGCTGATGCCTTGTCTCTAAGGAGATGCGAAAGAGAAAGGTGAGATTGTTCTTCAAATTCCTACTTTCATTTGATTGCAATGATTAGGTTGTTCGTTAACACTAATTGTCCATTTTCTTCGATTGTATTGCAGGCAGTCAATGAAGGTGCATCAACGTCGGGTACAGCAGTATTGGTGTCCTCAATAAAATCCTCAGTCACTGACGAGTCATCCTCCACCGAAGATGAATGGGCAAAAGGTGGAAAGCGACCTCCAAAACAGGTGAAGAGTGTCAAGAATGTGATAACATCAAATCTAGCTGCTGCCCTAGATCGGACACACACTACGGACAGGATGGCAACCTACATAATAGCAGAGACTGCATTGAGCCTTGGCCACAGCCCAATGAATTTTAACATCACCCGGACCTCCATCAAACGGCAGAGAGAACGACATCGGATCATGATCTGCAGTAGCCTAAAAGCTTCCTTTCAGTCCGGTCCTGCAATCATCCACTGGGATGGAAAACTTATTCCAGACCTCCTCAACACCAGAGATCATGCGCATGTGGATCGGCTGCCTGTGCTCATTTCCTCCTTTTCGGGTCAATCTCAGCTCCTTGGAGTCCCCAAAATACCAACTGGATCAGGAGAACACCAAGCCAGCGCAGTTTTTGAATTATTGACTGATTGGGGCCTCGAAGAATCTGTCGTGGGGACGTGTTTCGACACCACTGCCTCCAATGCTGGTCGTTTGAATGGAGCGTGTGTGTTGTTGGAGCAGAAGTTGAAGAAAGACCTTCTCCATTTTGCCTGCCATCATCACATCATGGAAGTGATGATCGGTGGAGTTTTCACTGCTTGCTATGGCCCAACGAGTGGACCTGATGTTCCATTGTTCAGCAGGTTTCAGAGCAAATGGACCTTCATCGACACAGGAACATACGGCACCGGATGGGATGATGAAGAGGTGCATCGACTCTTGGCCCCCATTAGAGATTGGATTCTCCGCTTTGCTGAGGAAAAACACTCCTCAAAATCCTTTCGAGATGACTATCAGGAATTCCTCGATCTGTCCATCATTTTCTTGGGAGGGAGCATTGACAACTACACCTTCAAGCGACCTGGCCCCATGCACCAAGCCAGATGGTTATCTAAGGTGATCTATTCATTGAAGATGTGGCTGTTCAGGGGACAAATCCCAGCCCTCACTCCACGAGAGCAAAAGTGTCTTAAGGATGTCAGTGTCTTCGCTGTTTCCATCTACCTGCAGGCATGGACGACAGCGCCAATAGCTGCTGCTGCGCCTCGCAGCGACCTCAGTCTTCTGCAGAGTCTTCGGGAATACCATGACCCCAAAATTTCGGAAGTGGCATTAAAAAAACTCAGCGGTCATCTTTGGTATTTTTCGGAGGAGATGGTGGGCCTCACGATTTTCGATCCTGAGGTGTCTGAAGAGACTAAAACAGCAATGGTGAAGGCGATGGAGGAAGTTGAAGGAAAGCCTGATTGCCAGAAGAGAAGGAAAGGTGTTGCTGAGGGGGCTTCAATCGAGTCACTAGCAACAGCAAACTCAAAAAGACTGCTGTTGTCTCTGGGGTCAGGTGTGGGATACCTGAGGAAGGAGGTGCAGGATTGGGACAGTGATCCTGATTACCAAATAGCGAAGAAATCAGTGGCAAACCTCTCTGTCGTGAACGATCATGCAGAGAGGGGGGTTGCTCTCATTAATGAATACAACGGTTGCCACACCAGGAATGAGGAACAACTGCAGTATCTCCTGCAAGTTGTTGCTAACTACAGGAAGCAGTTTCCTCAACCACTGAAGTCAGCCTGGCAACTGGGCGAGAAAACAAAGATCAAATGAGGTGCAGAGGGAATTGTTAGTCAATTCATTTCGGAATTGTTAGTTACCCTAATAGTCATGTACTGTCACCAAGATTAACTTTGCTGTGATTTTCAGATTATACCAAAACTTCAAGTGTCATGTGCTACCCCTACAAATTAACTGATTCAAATAAAACTTTCCCAGAGGTGTTTTCTCATCCATCCTCATAAGTTACAACCCAGCAATAAAAACAAATCACAAAAAAAAATTCCACCCCTATAAGAGTGGACCACCCTAATGTATAAATTGACCAGTGTTGGTGAGAGAACAGAGCCTTGAGGGACCCCGTTCGGAAAAAGTTTGTTTTTGGATGACTTTCCATTAAATGTGACATGCGAGTATCTTCCCGAAAGATAGTTGCTCAGCCACCTTTTGATGTTATTGTGCATGTTTGTGTTGAGTATTTTGTTTATGAGAGGGAAGTGTGGGATAGCATCAAATGCTTTATATTACTAATGTATTGTTGCTAATAGTGTACGTTGAGCTGGTCGTCTGGAGTTGATGCCATCCATGATGTGCTGCGTGAGGTTAGTGAGTAATGTCGTGGTTGAGTGGTGAGGTCTGAATCCATGTTGAGTAGGCGATAGTGGTATGTGTGGGTTTGTGATTCGTAAGATTAGTGTCTTTGTTACTTTGGAAGGTGTGCATAATAAAGTAATGGGTCTATAGGAAGCTGGTTCTGTTGGATTTTTGTTTGGTTTGAGTAATGTAATAATTTTACCTTGTTTTCATATGCCAACACTGTATTATTTCCGACATATGGAAACAAGGTAAATTATTACACTACTCAAACCAAACAAAAATCCAACAGAACCAGCTTCCTATAGACCCATTACTTTATTATGCACACCTTCCAAAGTAACAAAGACACTAATCTTACGAATCACAAACCCACACATACCACTATCGCCTACTCAACATGGATTCAGACCTCACCACTCAACCACGACATTACTCACTAACCTCACGCAGCACATCATGGATGGCATCAACTCCAGACGACCAGCTCAACGTACACTATTAGCAACAATACATTAGTAATATAAAGCATTTGATGCTATCCCACACTTCCCTCTCATAAACAAAATACTCAACACAAACATGCACAATAACATCAAAAGGTGGCTGAGCAACTATCTTTCGGGAAGATACTCGCATGTCACATTTAATGGAAAGTCATCCAAAAACAAACTTTTTCCGAACGGGGTCCCTCAAGGCTCTGTTCTCTCACCAACACTGGTCAATTTATACATGCATGACAACACCCATAGATAAGAAGCTTACCTTATCATCATATGCAGATGACATCACTCTAACATCCACCCACAACAACATCGATACCGCTACAAATAACCTACAAACATACATAAACAGTATACAAGACTGGCATACACAATAGACTCAAAGTAGCGCCCACAAAATCAACTATCACCTTGCTTACAAGCAACACAAAAGAACACCAGATAACTCCACAGATTACACTAAACAACACCAACATTCCACACACTCACAGGACCAAAATACTTGGGGTCACATCCAACACATCATTATCTTTTGCAAACCACATTCAGGACATTAAAAACAAATGTACGTCAAGACTTAACACGCTTAGGGTACTAACAGGCACAAACTTTACACACCAGCAGGAAACATCATCACTCATATACAAACAATATATTAGCTCAGTTATGGACTATGCTAGCCCATGCTGGGCACCCATTATCTCAAACACACACAAACACCTTACAGACAATACAAAACAACGCACTTCATATCATTACAGGATGTACTCAAACAACACCAATAGAACACCTGCAGACAGAAACAAAAATACTGAAAGTTAGGGAACATTTAGACATGAGGGGAACACAATTCATGGCAGCAGCGACAACTAACCCACAACACCCTTGCCACTACATGTACAATCATGCACCAACACCTCGCACCATTAAGGTAACACCAGAGACATTATAACCAAATACTCCATTCCATACCACGCCCCACAGACATCACACAGTACAGAAAGCACGCACACACACACACATAAAGCACTGACACGACTCGGTCCGAATGCGGTCCTAGGTGCGAAGCCGCCACCCATTGACAGGTCAGAGACCAGCCTGAGCAGATCGAGTTAATTTAGCACGATTCCGATGTGGACATCACCCCAACTTACAGACATATAGACACAAACTAGATAACTCAACAGACACCTGCCACCTGTGCTAGGACACCACAAACAATTGAACACATTATGACAGACTGTACCGTTCTAGCACAACATAGAACACAACACCACATCACTAGTGCGCTGAACCTCTAGTCCACTCCGGAGAGGGCGATTGGTTACCTGCGTGCCGCCGGCTTGCTCGATCAGGGTGGGCTGATCGGCTAACCAACAACAACAAGAACAACTTTTAACAAACTTTCACAAAATTGTATACCGGTATACGCATACCGGACAGACGTAGCACATATATACGATCTTATGAAACATTAAAAATACTTATAAATGCTTCATCTAAACAGTTACTACTTCGTCAGTGTTTAAGGTATAGATACGTGAAGTTCCAGCTGAATGAGTCATTTGAAAGTTGTTTTGAAAGTTTGTCTAAAATTTTTCAAACATTCTAGATTTTATTTAGGATCGTAAAACAAACGTACCCCAAATGTATTATTCGTTCTTACACGAGACAAAGTTTTAGAAATGCTTCAACTAAATACATAGTTTCGATAACTTAAATAATTCATTGTAACTTTGAAAAGATTCGTTTAGCTTTATCTTATCATTACTAAAGACACTTTATAAGACAGAAGTAACAACGCAAATTAGAAAACGAACGAGGCTCCCGAAGTTAATTGAAGGAATGCCCATTTTCAATTAAATTAACTTTGTCGGTAAATCCAAAATAAATTCAGAAAAAAACAACTATGTCAGAATGACATTAATGTTCTCTTCTCTATTTGTGACCTTGACCTTTCGTGCAAGAACCCGAGTCTTGCTCGGAACCAGGCATGGGGTAATTGTAATTTGTGATTGTAATTATTTTTTCATGTAATTATAACTGACTACCTAAATTGTAATTAATTACATTAGTGTAATAACGTGGGGGGGGGGGGTTAGACCCCGTCAGGTATTAGGTTAGCAAATAGACATAAAAGGTACTTAACAGGTAGTGATGCACCGGAGCTCCGGCCATTTTAGAAAGCCTCCTGCTCCGGCCGGAGGTCTCACTAAACTGGCCGGAGGTGCCAAGTACACCAAACTCAATTCTGACAACTTTTAGTTTTAATTCTATAAAACTATAAAACCTCATTTCTGCACCTATCCGAATATTTCAGTTCTCAGATAACTAATAATAATTTATTTTATGAGTGATCAGTGATTGTATTAATATTTCAGTTCTCAGTGACTGTAATAATTTATTTTATGAGTGATCAGTGATTGTATTAATATTTCAGTTCTCAGTGACTGTAATAATTTATTTTATGAGTGATCAGTGATTGTATTAATAATTGATTTGATAGAGGCTACTTTACTCAGCATTCAGCAAGACATCATAAGTTTCATAACCTGAGGATATTCTGTTCAATGGGAATTTTTAGAGAAATTAGCACACACAAAGCATAGAAAGTCGACTTTTATAAAGTTTAAGTTATTAAAGACTTAATTTAAAATAGCAGGACTATAATATATAAACCCTAAATAGACGAGGCCCCATCCCCCCACACACACATATAAATACTGAAATAAATCAATTGGCCGGAACCTCCGGCCTGAGGAAAAAACACTAAGCCGGAGGTTCCGGCCCTCCGGCCTCAATCTGCCTCCGATGCATCACTATTAACAGGCGCTTTGATTTAGATCTTTCAAATAACCTCGACCAACTTAGTCTTAATTTACTAATTTAGAAGCTATAGACATTACCTTCAACCGACATAATAATTACACAACTTAACCTAATCACAAATTAGTCAATTTAGAAGCATCATCACTTAAACTTAAAATCAAAGATTGCTGCAGATAGAAAAATACATGCTGTTTAGGTCAGCCCAATAAATGAACAGACCGCGTCTTCGTGTTTATCTTTTTTGTGTTGCCATTTAGTCTCCTTTTAGACACACACACATATATACATATACAGTATATACATATATATATATACATATATATATAATGATCACCTCAATTAGTAAACCAAAGTAATGGATACAATTACAGTCAATTACTTTGTTACATGAATATTAAAGTTAATGGGTTATACTTATAATTTAACTACTTGCTCATCACATGTCTCAGGGAGTTTTCTTTCGAAATAAAATATTATTTTTATTTGAAATAAAACGTTCCATTTATTTCAAATGTCCCTAACTAAAATGCGTTTTTTGCCCTTATTATTTTCATAAAATAAATGACAGTTCTTTTGTCTTGTATTAGTATTTTTTGAGTGCCTTAAACTTTCGTTTCATTAGACCATATCACATACGTACTGTACTGTATATCCAGTAAAAAAGTACATTTTATTGACCTAATATAAAGTTTTCATTCAAGATGATGGCCAAAACTGAAAATGGTAGTGAAATATCTCGGTAGAAAAGCATGACAATCAAATAGTGTGTATTTATGAAAAAAATTTAATTCTTTTTAATTGTAATTAATTACTTTACTAAGTAATTAAGTATTTCACCATCTACAGTAACTGTGTGAGAATGTCAAGTAAGGATAATTATAATTAATTACATTGACCAAGTAATTGCCCCCATGCCTGCTAGGGACAGTCTTCTGATGATCCACATGTGTGTGGAGTTTCATGAATTTATATTGACCTCTGACCTCTATTCATAACCTTGATCTTTGATGCAGGGACCTGAGCCTTGCTCAAAATACATCGTCTTATGATCATTCGTACATCAATTTATGACACCACCATAGCCGAGACCGAGACCAGAAAAAAAAGGTCTCGAGACCTGTCTCGAAACAGTGACCGAAACAGAGACTAAGGGGTGGCAAGCAATGATTGCCCCCCCCCCCCCCTATACAGATGAAACTAAGAGAAGTACAAAACACTGATTGTTGCATCTTTTAGACAATTTAATTGTACGTCTAAACAAAACTACTGAATAGTTGGTGTTGCCTCCTTGTGCTTGGCGGACAGCTTCAAGTCAGCAAAGGTAGGAGGTGAGGAGAGACTCGAAAAGGTCAGTGTCGTACTCAAGATTTCGGAGGATTGTTTCGATGTGCTGCTCCATGGTTCGGCAAGCATCAGGGATTCCACTCAGTCTTTTAGGATGGATCCTGAACAATTCTGCCGCCGGACCATGGAGCAGCACATCGAAACAATCCTCCGAAATCTTGAGTACGACACTGACCTTTTCGAGTCTCCTCACCTCCGGGCTCCGACCCTTGCCGACTTGAAGCCGTCCGCCAAGCACAAGGAGGCAACAGCAACCCAACTATTGAGTGGTTTTGTTTAGACGTACAATTAAATTGTCTAAAAGATTGAACAATCACTTTTTGTATCTCTATTAGTTTCATCTGTGCAGGGGGGGGGGGGGGCAATCATTGTTTGCCACTGTGTATATGCAATTTCTGCATGTATTCAATATTGTGTAATGCCTAATTTCTAACCTCTGTATTTCACATTCAGGAATAAAGATTCTAGAGAGGTTATTAAGTGACAGTTTCAAAATTTACTCATAATTTATTCACAAATTCATAGTTTGACATTTTTCAACAGTTAACTGCCTACTTAAAACAAGATGTTCAAAAGTTACAGGATAACCTCCATTTGACTTTTGACCTATTTGTGACCTTGACCTTTGATGCAGGGACCCGATTCTTGTTCATAACATATCGTCTGTGTATGAACCACGTGTGTATGAAGTTTCTTTAATTTGAGTGGTTCAGAAGTTACAGCCCGGACACGAAAATGTTCTATTTGAGACCTTAACCTTTGGTGCAGAACCTTCTTTTTCTTATGACAGTCTTGCGTGTGTGTGTGTGTGTGCCAGGTTTTACCAACTTATGTCGAACGATTAAAATTTAGAGCTCGGACACGAAAGTGTGACGAAGAGCGAGACAGACGGACGGACGGACAAGTGAAATACAGTATAGCTCCTCCAAATATTAGGTCGGGGACACAATAATTATATATTACACATCATTGTTGGAAACGATTCCTTTGCTGCTTTTAATGGAAGTTTTAAGTGTGAAAAACTATCTACACTTGCTAAAAACTTTAACAGTATGCATTGCCACAGTCGTCAAATCAAAGAAAAAAAATGTAGAGGTTAACTAAAGTTTAACGTTTAAGGAGTCTTAAACTGCGCCAACACCGTGTGTGCGCAAGTTTGCGAGTTAGCAATAATACATTTAAAAGTATTTAGTGGTATTAGCGCTGTTTAAAAATCCTTAAATATTAAACGTTAGCCTTTAAATTTATTTTTTAACAAATATGGTAAGGCATACTACAGGGTGTGTATAAAGTAACGCGAGCGAAGAGACAAATCCGATTTGAACTGGTTTAAACTAGTTTAAACTTTTTTAACTCTTAAAAACACTTTCAACATCTAAAAACGTTACTGTCGAATATACAATTGTTATAAAGTACGTGTAATAATATTACTCGTCTTTGTTCACTCGCGTTAATATAATTCAACTTGGATTTCTCTTTCCACTCGCGTTACTTTACACACACACACACACACACACACACACACACACACACACCCTGTACTGTAAAGGTCAGTAACTTGAAGCATTTTACTTCACACAAAAAAAAGTTATTGTCTTAAAAATTCTATTAAAAGTGGCAAAGTACAGTAGTTGTTTACAACAATGATGTGTAGTTTTTTCCGACTTTTATTTTATTAATTTATAAGAGTTAACTCAATTGAAAACGGCCATTGCTTCAATTTAATTTTGGGAGCCTCGCTCGTTTTCTAATTTGAGTTTTTACTTCTGTTTTATTGCCTCTGGGGAATTTGTGCAACTCTTAACCATTTTCGGATAAAATTTTACATTTCATGGCTCCAATCCATTTTCTCATTAAAATCAATACATGTTAAAATTTAAGTTACTACGAGTATTTTTTGTTGTCCAAAGTTACCATATAGTTATTGTCTATACCAGTGGTTCCCAACCTTTTCACCACAAAGGACCCCTTTTATTTTTATTTTTTTCCCACGGACCCCATGTTTTTGAAAGATTCTGTCTACCAAACAAACGGTTTTTATTAACTAATAATTAACTCGTTTTCTCATTTTTCACTATCAAATAAAGGACATATAAGAGAGTATGCAATTAAAATACAGCATATTAAAAAAGTATTAATAATTCCAGCCAAGAGCAAGGAAACTTGAAATTTTAGTCTGAGCGCCCTTATCGTGGGTAAATGTACGATTTCCATTGGAGCCTCTCGAAATATTGAAAGCTCACGGACCCCATACTACCTTCGCGGACCCCCAGGGGTCCGGGGACCCCAGGTTGGGAACCACTGGTCTATACCATAGACAATTCACTGTAAATGAAAAGTGAAAGGAGACTCGGGTGATATTTCCTCCGACAGATGGCACTTCACGTTCAAAATAAGAATTTAGCAAATGTTTTTTCAACAAGCTAATTTTGTGGCATTCGACCCTAAGAAACTTTCTTTTAGGTAAACTATTTGTTGATACGCGGGTCGTAGGCTACGTTGTGTACGTACAAAGTAGATGTTTCTAGTAGACGTTTTATAGGCCTTTCTAGAAAGACGAGTGTCTTTTAACACTTACAGTATGTTTAGAATAAGTACGAAACATTATTAATAAGCAAAATGAAATGTAAATCTAGGAAACAGTTTTGGTAGACATTTAGTAGATCAGCGACTTTTGTGACATTTCATCCTTAAAGAAAGTTTTATGTACAGGGTGGTCCGAAAGTCTTGTTACCGCCTTCAAAAGGACCTTAACATGTAAAAAGGGACAAGACGTATATACAAGTGCTTTATTACATACATTACATACCAGTCAGGGAGGAGGCCTCTTTAAGAATCCAGAAGGTCCGTGACAAAATGATCCGGCGCCATGTCCTATGGGATATTTTGTGCAGCATAGCCTTGTCGATTTGTGTAAATGCAACCCTCACATCCTCCTTCAACTGTGCTATTGTCCGGTATCTTTGCTTGGATACACAGTCCTTAATAATGCCCCACAGCGCGTTATCGCAGGAGGAGAGATCAGGTCTTCTTGGAGGCCAATCAATTGGCGCTTCCAAATGTGCTGATCCTCTCCCTATCCCGAAACATGTCATGTAAGAATTCCCTGACACTGATGGCATAGTGGACAGGGGCTCCATCCTGTTGAAACCAGCAATCCGCTAGAAGAAACTAAGATGATTCAGTCTTTGGAGCTCTGGAACAAGCCAATCCTTCATCATGGCTCGGTATGAATGTTGATTGACAGGGCCATCGAAGAAATAGGGACCTATCAAATGCTTACTGGACATCGCGGCCCAGATCATAAAATGCGGTGGATTGTGCTCTAACTCTTCATAATAATGTGGGTTATCTTTACTCCAGAAATAAACATTCCTGTTACGGGAACTTCGATAAATTGCACATTCATCCGAGAAGAAAACCATGCCACGTTGTGGGAGGGTCACGAAAACCTCAAGTAACTTTGCACATGCTGCACTTCTTTTTCCCAGGTCATCATCACTTATCTCGTTGGCGAACGCAAGCCTGAAGGATTTCAATTGAAGATCACGTGTCATGTGTGTTAGCATTGTTGCTTTTGGAATACCGAGTTCGGACGATCGTTTCCGTAGTGACTTTTTGGAGGATCTGAGCATTGAAGCCGCCACTGCTGCACATTGTTCCCGCCTTGTCGACGGTCGTCCAGTCCTCTTTCTATCTAGGATTGATCCAGTTGTGAACATCTTACGTTCCCATCGGCAATATTGTCATTTTAGGAGGGGCTTCTTTGTTAACCCTCAACCACTATCTTAATTTCTTGGTCACACAAGTTTAAATGAGTGGGGTCCTTCCTGACCCCGCGATAGTGGTTGAGGGTTAAATCTTGCGGAAAAATCCAGTTGCACATCTTTTATGGTTTTTTCCAGTCTGTGGACGTTCGTAAGCCCATACACTCGCAACGAGCCGTTCTTCCACACTATAGGAGCTTGTATCGACCATCTGAAACGAAGAAGAATCTATTACTGTTCACATTTCCCACTAACGATATCTAAAAATATTACTTCAAAGAAAAATGTGGGGGTAACAAGACTTTCAGACCACCCTGTACATTAAATTTTTTTTTTATTCTACGTGGAACGTAGCTCACTTAATTGCTGCTTAAAGAAGACTATTTATGGAATGCGAGTGAAAACTTGCGTAGTGAAAATAATGGAAGGCGTGCGAATTTAGTGTAATAATAATAGAGTTGTTTAACCTCCTTTGCGACATCCAATTTCGTATGACGGAGGAGACCTACGACTTTACGTCGGGTCCGAACCACGGGTCGCTACATAGTCTGAACGCGGAGGACGGTCTCCCATCCGACCCAATGTCGCTTAACTCCGCTGATTAACAGGAAGCGGTGTTACGACATTGGCCAAAATGTAGTCTGCGAACTTAGTATTTGAATTATTATGGAGGTTTAGTGTTGGGGGGGGGGGGCGGTCACTCGCTTTTTTAGACCATGTGCACAGTGGGACATTTGAATCTGGTCACGAACAATAAAAAGTTGGGAGCCCCCCCCCCCCCCCCCCCAGTTGTATCCATTGCTTTTAGCGTCAAAAGTCGAGGCTTTTGGTAAATATTTATTTACATTCGCATATATTAGATTAAAAAAATTAAACCCTTGCAATACTCGATTAATTTTCGTCCTTTGCAGGAGGTTTCTTCAGCGACGCTGAATACGAGACGACGAAAGCAGTAATGAAAAGGATGAACGAGTGGATAACTTCAACTGGAGGAGAACCTATTCAGATACATACACAGCATCTTTATTTCAGAGGTAACTATTATTATTTTCTGATTCCATATAAAGAGGTAATAAGGTAAAGGGGTAACAACTAAGAAGCTCATTTCCTTATGACATGTGTGTGTGTGTGCCCAAAGGGTCACCTGAGCCAGAGCAGAAACTGAATAAATGGACAAATCAACGCCACCTGATGCCAGCGGCCGAGAGCGAACCACGTCACACTGCTCGGAGTCCGCCACGTAACCATTGAGCGTCTTGCATAGAGAATGCATTCAAATAATGATCAAATATATCAAGTAGACAATATCATATTAAAAACAATTTAGCAATGCCAAATCTTTGGTCAAATGCTGTAATTAACAATACATGCTACAAATTTTAACTGTATGCCTCCTCATTTAAAGAGAGCATGTAGTATCAGACTTTCGACACCTTCTCATTCCTTCTCTATCCAACTCTCTAACGCAAGGGTTAATCGGTATTCTCAATCGTTCATCTACTCAACCAGTCAACTATGGAACAACCTTCCTCAATCCATCTTTTCCCCTGTCTATGACCTCCAATCTTTCAAACGCAGTCTAATCATCTCGAAAACTTTGAATCTTGATTTTGGCTTTCTTCCTCTTCTGTGTGTGTGCGCGGGGGAGGGGGTCAACCTTGGCCCCTCCTTCCTGCATAAAAGACATGAACACAATATGAGAACTGAAAAGTAGTATTCCGAAGTAAAAATTAAGAAATACCTAAAAGTAAAATATTTAAAATTGTATCTGAGATATGAGCAAAGCGAGTTTTTTACAATAAAGAATAATTTCATTATTTCAAAGAATTTAACTCGAAATTTCTCTTATAACCACCCAATCAGCAAGTGATTGGGTAAGCGAATGACGCCTTGGTGGTATAGTGGTTAGTTTCGCTGACTACGATTCTATCGGCCCCGGGATCGAGACACGGTGACGGCGGGCGACGCGCAGAAAAACCCAGCTGTTCATCTTCTACACAAAGAAAGTTGGTTGGTCAATAAATGGGTAACCTGGATAGCCTAGTGGTTAAAACGCTGGGCTGCTGATCGGGAGGTCGCGAGATCGAGTCCGGTAAGGACTTGGTAATTTCTGACCGCCCGTGGTGGGGCGCATAGGCGGAGGAGGCGGGGCCTCAGACCCCTCAAATTCAGCCCGACTAAATTTTTTCGGTCAATTACACCTAAAAATTGGGGCAAAAGCCCCGTACACATTTTTAACCACCAGGATTTCACCCGAAACTTTATGATTTTCATATAGGGTATCATCTCTGCACGAAATATATGTCTTCAAATCTTGAACCATTCAATATTTGATTATAGAAAGGAAAACCTGTCGCAAAACGACAGTATTTAAGTACTTCATTTGATGACCGATACAACTTGCTCTATTGTTGTAACTTGTTTTGTGTTCAGCCTTTGTACAGTTGTGTACACCTACAAATAGTGTTTAATAAAAATATGGCAAAAATCGATTTTCGGTTTAGCTTATTTTTTTCGGGCAAAACTTACTTGCCCCCCCCCCCCCCCGGACAAAATCGGGCCGCTACGGCTATGGTGGGACGTGGTTCGGATTTCACGTTAAACTGTAGGTCTAAGGTGGAGTTACAAGCTTGACCTTCGTCAGAATAAACAATTCGGGCGGATTCAAAACCAAGGTTAAATATACAAGTGATTGGTAATAAAGTTAAGTTGTAAAATACACTAAGGAAACAAATCCACAAATAAAACTTTACATATCAAATAACACATCAGCTTCGATTTTCTTAAAATATTTAGTTCAAGTCGTTCACCAATTTCAAGACTTAAATGGTACTTTTTAAAATTTAAATACTTCACTCTTGACCACCACCACAACGGTAAAATTATTCAGTCTCAAAATCTGAGGTAAAAAATAAAAGGGAGCTATTGAAGAATAGGGACCCCAGCCTTCTTTAGTTAGCTTTATAAGGCTAACTAACGAAAATATCGTGACCTAACCTAACCAATCGTCAAGGGCGTACAGTTAACCTAACGATTGGTTAGGTTTGGTCGTGATATTTTCGTTAGTTAGCCTTATAAGCCTAACTAAAGAAGGCTGGGGTCCCTATTCTTCAATAGCTCCAATAAAAGTTTATTATTTTTAAAATAATTTGCACAGTAGCTACACACTGCATAATCTTTCCGAAAATGAAGAAATTAGAATTGAATATTTAATATACTTCACTCAGGAAAGTTTACAACAATGACTCGATCGATCGAATTCGGTCGGCTCACAATAAGAACAGCAAAAGAAAATTAAAATATTGCATTCTAAAACTGTAGTTATT
The DNA here is from genome assembly GCA_023014485.1 of Bathynomus jamesi. Classification (NCBI taxonomy): domain Eukaryota; kingdom Metazoa; phylum Arthropoda; class Malacostraca; order Isopoda; family Cirolanidae; genus Bathynomus; species Bathynomus jamesi. Next base: position 766,849 of record JAJOZX010000997.1, on the reverse strand, counting down.
AAAAAAAAAAGATATGCTATTCTCATCAAACCTATATTTACCTCTTGAACTTTGATTCTGCTCCGGGTTACGTCGTAGCCAGTGTCGTAACCACTCCGTGGATCAGCGAAGTTAAGCGCAGTGTTGCCAAGTCTACAGAAATAGGAATTTTGAATGAAATCAGAAAATCTACAGGAATTTTCCATATAATACTCCAAGGTTGCCATTTTTTTATACTATATCTTATATTTAGTAGTTTTGAATACTTCAAGTACATTCGGTCAACTTTAAATAAAACCAGAATATGTATTTGTCCTGATTCTGAAGAGTTGCAAAGAATTTAAAATGCGGTCGAAGTAGGTGACTTTTATAATTAACAATGCAACTGGTCGGGAGAGCTTTTGATTGTAATAAAAACCCTGCACGGTAACAAGTTTTCATTAATTGTTGACGAGTCAACAGATAAAGGTTGCATTAAACATTTATGTATGGTTGCCCGTACGCTCGTTGAAAATGAAGTTAAAGATTGCTTTCTTGGTCTCATTCCCTTGCAAGATGCAACTGCTGTTGCGCTATACAACAGCGTCGTAAATTTTTTCAACGAAAACAAGATTCCTTACTAATATGATTGGATTTGGTGCTGACGGTGGCAACTCTATGCTTGGAGATCATCATTCGCTTTCGTCACTTTTAAAGCGAGATGTCTTGAACACAATAACGCTTTGAAGCTGTATTTTACAGACGCCTTGTTGTCAGTGAAAGGATCCTTGCTTGAGAGAATATACTGCAAAAACTTAATGACCCCGTAACAAAACTTTATTTAGAGTTTCTCGTCTTTATCTTGCCAGTTTTCAATGCACTAAATAAACAAATACAGTCTAAAAGCACACACATTCACACAATGTACAGATAGCTGGGTCTCGGTCCTACACCACAATTCTTGAATGTTATCTGAAAGACGATTTATATTGCGAAAACTGCCTAAACCAGAGCTTTCCAAACTGTGTCGCCAATACCTCCCAGGTGTGTCGCCAAATTTAGTTAATTTTCAATTTTTTTGTATTTTGAAAATTTTGATTTTTGTATCAACAAAATCGGCTACAAGATAAACCACCTACTGAAAAATTATCTGATATTTGATAACAAAAATTAATTAGTGTGTCGCCAACGTGAAAAGTTTGGAAAGCTCTGGCCTAAACAGATATTCGCACGAAAGACCCATGTCATTTCAAGAAATTGTCAGAAATATACCTTGGAGTTAATGTTGAAATGACTGTCTCATCAGCACAAAATCCCAACTCAAGCAATTTAACACTTCCGCCTGCGGTGCTTAGACTTCTATATTGAAGCAGCTGAGCAAATAACCAAGCGATTTCCGTTTTCTAATGAAACATTTAAGCACCTCGAAGCAATGGACCCAAAAGTCGTTCAAGTCAAGCGCGTCCCTTCCTTAGCTCCACTCATGTCAGCATTCCTTTCTTCAGTTGAATAAAAGCACTGGCAAGATACTGACAGCGAGTGGTGGCGGTCCTTAAGAAATACACTGGATGACTTGAATCTCGACGAAAATAGAGCCCCAGCGCAGTTTTGGGTCAAAGTAAGAGATGCCAAAACAGGAGATGGGACTCCTCTCTTCCCAAATTTTTCATCTTTGTCTCCCGCATTCGAGTGCTACGGTTGGACGAGTATTTTCGTCAATTAATCAAAATGGAAACGAAAACCAGAAATTGACTTTCTACCAACACGCTCAAAGGACTACTTTACACTAAACGTTTAATGTCAAAAAGTGAATGTTTGACTTAACTATTACAAAAAGCATGATGGATAAGATGAATGATGGCATCTACAAGCAAGCTAGCATGGTTGAAGAGGAAGATTAGGAACAGATTTTAGTTAAATGGTATGTACTTGTACTCTGTAGCTAGTGTTTAAGTTTTTATTTAATACATACATACATACACATCGTGGCCGGTCGATTCGCCGACGGACGTTTTGCCGACGGACGTTTCGCCGAACGGACTGTCATTAATATTTCTATGACAAAATACACACACACGTTATTAAAGGTTATTATTAAGTGTTATTGAATTATTTCGTTAAAATATTAAATTATGTTAAATTGACAGTTATAGACGCTTGACGTAAAAACATAGATACCTTTTTTAAATAAATTTATATCGATAATACTATATAAAATGTTTATATATATATATATATCTTTCTCGGTGTATATTGTATAATTTAAAACTTTCGTTTTAGACCATGGAATTCACTTTGACCGTGTCCGGCGAATTTGTCTACAACAATGTCTACAGATACAATTTATCTACAATAATTTGTCTACAGATACAATTTGTCTAGAGAAACTATTACTAATATTTTAAAAAAAAATATATAATTTAAATACGAAAATTAGTTGTTAACTTTTATAATTTAAGTCTTGCGTTTGTGCCTTTATAGTTTAAGCTATTCTGAAACGTTTGTTCGTTTGTTGCCTTTTTTAAATCTTAGTAACTTATGTCTTAGGTCTTCGCACTTAAAATTGCAGTCATCCTCGAACTTTTACATTGTTCACTGTTCAGTAACCCACAATGCCTCTTCAATTTATTGATTCAGAGAAAGGCCATAAAAAGTTAGTACACCCTTGACGATTGGTTAGGTTAAGTCATGATATTTTCGTTAGTTTACTGTTAAAACATACGAAAATATCACGACTTAACCTAACCAATCGTCATTTTTTTAAATAATATTAGTAATAGTTTCTCTAGACAAATTGTATCTCTAGACAAATTATTGTAGTTAAATTGTATCTGTAGACTAATTGTTGTAGATGAATTGTATCTTTAGACAAATTGTTGTAGACGAATTCGCCGGACACCGTCAAAGTGAATTCCATGGTCTAAAACAAAAGTTTTAAATTATACAATATACACCGAGAAATATATATATATATATTAGATAAACATTTTATATAGTATTATCGATATAAATTTATTTAAAAAAGGTATCTATGTTTTTACGTCAAGCGTCTATAACTGTCAATTTAACATAATTTAATATTTTAACAAAATAATTCAATAACATTTAATAATAACCTTTAATAACATGTGCGTGTATTTTGTCAGAAATATTAATGACAGTCCATTCGGCGAATCGTCCGTTCGGCAAAACGTCCGTCGGCGAATCGACCGGGTACCCATACACATACATACATACATATACATATATATATATATATATATATACATACACACACACACACACACATACTGATAAAATGAAAATGCGTAAATCACCGGGGCCGGATTCCATATATTCCATACCAGAAACGGAGCAAGAGTGTCACGGGCCCCCTAACAATTTTTATTATACATTTATATTGCTTTTCTTTGCATTATTTATTTAGCATATATTTAAGAATTATGATACTACTTGTACGCATGGAGGCATAGAAGGCAAAACATTATGCAAAATATTGAGCTTTAAAAAGGATACCGTGAAATAAAAGTTTACTTACGACAACATCAGAACTTGACTTTTCTTTCAGCAAATTCATTAATTAAATCTTCCAAGTTAACATTTCTAGCTTTCTTGTTTTCAATTGATATAATTGAGAGTTCACTTAATCTATTTTTTCATTCATAGAATTTCGAAGATAGTTCTTTATTAGTTTAAGTTTTGAAAACGACCTCTCTGCACTTGAAACTGTCACAGGAATTGTGAGGAACAATGTTATGGCAGTCACAACTTCGGGAAAACTTGAGCACAAAGTACTGTTGTCTTTAATTAAAAATTAATATAGCTCATGGATTGTCGTCATTTTTTCAATGTCTGTTTCTAAGCACATTCGAAAAGAGTAATTGACTTGGAAATCCAGAGGAAATATAATTTTTATGTTTATTTACTAGCTTTGTTGCTCTCAAATAACCTCTCATCACTTGTTGAAACGACCCGGGCCCCCCAAAGGCCCGGACCCCGGGGCACTGCCCCGCCTGCCCCTAGCTAGCTCCGCCCCTGTTCCATACAACTAAAAGAATTAAAAGAAAGCATTGTTGCGCCGCTAATAAAGATTTTTAATCCGTCTATTTCTGAGGAGTACGTACCAGATAATTTCAAGTTAGCAAATGTAACACGTATCTTTAAGAAAGGCGATAAAGGTGCGGCGGGAAATTATAGGCCAATCAATTTAACGTCTGTTGTAGGTAAGCTACTGGAATCAATAATTAGGGATCGTATAGTCGAACACTTAGAATTGCATAACTTGGTTAGTGTATGTAGTGTATTTAGATTTTCAAAACGTGTTTGACACCGTACCGCACAAAAGACATTGAAAAACTAAGGCTCATGGAATCAGGGATGTAGTAATAAATTGGATAGAAGAGTGGTTGCGAGGTAGGAAACAGAGGGTGGTCGTTGATGGAGCGGAGTCGTGTTGGGCTAATGTAGCAAGTGGCGTTCCTCAGGGTTCTGTATTGGGCCCCTTGCTTTTTCTTATATATATTAACGATTTAGATGTCGGCCTAGTTAGTACAGTTTCAAAGTTTGCGGATGACACGAAGTTGGGTGGTAGAGCGATTAATGACGAAGATAGAGTAAAATCCAGGAAGATCTGAATAAAATCGTTGATTGGTCAGTCACATGGCAAATAAAATTTAACGTCGATAAGTGCAAAATTTTACATATAGGTTCGCGTAACGGTAATTTGGCGTATAGTATGTCAGGGAAGGAGTTAGCAAGCGTAGAGCAGGAAAAATATTTGGAGTTATAGTCACTGGTGATTTAAAAGTAGCGAAACAAAGTACAGCTGCGGTGAATAAAGCGAACAAAGTGCTAGGTTTTTTTGCTCAGAATTTTGAGTACAGATCGCACGATATTATTGTTCCTCTTTATAAATCATTAGTTAGACCCCATTTGGAGTACACGATCCAATTTTGGAATCTGCATATGCGAAAAGATATAGACAAAATCGAGCAACTAAGATGATTCCGTCGCTTCGGTCCAAGTCGTACGAGGATAGGCTTAAGGAGTTAAAATTGACTACACTCGAGACTAGGAGGCTAAGGTGTGATCTAATCCAGGTTTTCAAAATTATGAATGGGTTCGATAACGTAGATAGAGATAGCTTTTTCGAAATATCTCAATATAATAGGACTAGAAATAACGGGTGTAAGTTCACAAGTAGAAGGTTCGCGACAGCAGTTGGCAAAAAATTTTGTACGCATAGAATAGTAAATAGCTGGAATAGTTTGTCGGTAGAAGTAATTAGTAGTACGTCTATAAACATGTTTCAAAATCGATTAGTCGCATATGTTGATAGATTGGGTACGGTATAGTTTAAGGTAGTAAAATTAAGGCTTTGTGGTTCGGAACCCACGTAAAATTGTAGGTCCTCTCCGCCACCACGGAGGACATGCACAATACACAATTACGAACACGGGTAGACCAGCCATGAGTGGATCCTAGGATCTTTGTTGGTCTGAAACATTATATACATACATATAATACACACACACATATATACACACACACGGTACACATATACATACATATACACACATATACACACATATATACATACATATACACACACATATATATATATATATACACACACATACTTTGTTACTTTTGTTGAGTTTGAACCACGGTTTAGGATCGACCTGCGGTCGACCCCTCTGCAGCATCCTGCCTCATTTGCGAGATTTGGTGAAGGAGGGAATTGCTGTCTGATCTCTTCCTGCCCTCGTAGCCAGCCACGCATGGCTGGGGGACTTTGCACAGAAATCTGTCCAGCTGGTTCTTGAAGTTATTCAGGTCGGAGTGCTGGAGATTCCTCACTTCTTTTGGAAGGACATTGAAAAGCTTTGGGCCCCGTATTCTGAGTGTATTTTCCATCCTCGTTTTCATGGCCCCTTGTCCCACCGCAGCTGGGACTGTATAAAATCTGCCTCTTCTCTCATTCTAGTTTGTTTCTATTTAATTTCTAAGGTTAGGGACACAGCCCTCAAGTATTTTCCATATGTATATTATTGTGTACCGCTCGCGACTTCTTTCGAGAGAGTAGAGTTCCAGGGATTGTAGTCAAGACCAGTAGTCTTCACCTTCCATTTCCTCTATCTTAGACGTAAATGTCCTTTGTATAGCTTCAATATTCGCAATGTCTCTTTTTTTTTGTGAGCTTGTGAGTACCGAGCAATACTCGATTATTAGTAGGACTAGATTCTTCCATAATTTGAGCATGATGTTTGCATTTCTGCTGCGGAAGCTCCTCCAGATGATTCCCATTATTTTTCTAGCCGTTGTGATTTTGATTTTATAGTGCTCTCTGAATTCTGCATCCGACGACATTATTACTCCAAGATCCCTGACTTGTGGATTTGGTGTTATCTGTTTGGCTTGCATAGTTTTGTACCGTTTTTCCTGTAGCTCTTTGTTATTACCATATCTTAGAAGTTGGAATTTTTCTTCGTTGAACTTCATATTGTTGTCTTCTGCCCACTGAAATAATGTTTCAATGTCGCTTTGTAACTTTCTTATGTCATCTTCGTTCAATATTTCCTTACATATCTTTGTCTCATCTGCGAAGCATGATACAATACTGTCCTCAATATCTGCTAACACTGTCCCTCGTGGAACAGAGCTCACGACTTCCGAATACATATATATACACACACACACACACATATATATATATATATTATATATATATATATACACTTCAGAAATTTTATCATATTTCCACAAATTTTAGGCTAATATCCACAGACAATTTAAGTTAGGCACCTGGCAACACTGGTTAAGTGACAGTGGGTCCAATGGTAGTTGGATGGGACGACGCTTAGAGATAAAGTGGCGATCAGTAGTTGGGGTCCTAAGGAAAACTGTAGGACCCTTCAGTCATATGACCTAAGATTGGCGCACGTAAAGCAAAAGCACCCCCTGCGTAATTTATTTATGGTCAGATTTTTATGAAATTTTCAATATAGAGGTTTTTAAGGTGGACATCGGAATAACGCACACCATTTTTGAAATTTTTTTTCTAAAAAAAAAAAAAAACCAGGGCATACATTTGACCTAACCGGGCCTTCAATGCTATTCCGATGTCCGCCATTGGAGGCCCGGTTAGGTCAACTGTATGCCCTTGACAATTGCAATTGGTTAGGTTGTTATTTTTGTTAGTTTTAACGAAAATAACACGACTTAATCAAACCAACTGTCAAGGGCATACAGTTGACCTAACCTGGGCCTTCAATGGCGGACATCGGAATAACATTGAAAGCCCGGTTAGGTCAACTGTATGCCCTAACCGGGTTGAAACCTATAAATCCAAGTTGTTATGGAAAAATAAAATGTTTTTGGAGATGGTGAGCGTTATTCCGATGTCCGCCGTTTTCAAATACCAAGAAATTGAATCTTAGGTCAAAATTTTGAACAAATTTCCCAAAGAAAACGTCAAAAAAATGTTTTCAATTTTTTTGGAAAAAAAAAAAAAAAAAAAATTGAATTTTTTTCAAAATTTCCAAAAAATTAAAATTTTGACCTATTTCTCTGTATTTGAAAACCTCTGTATTGAAAATTTCATAAAAATCTGATTCATAAATAAAGAAATTACACAGGGGGGTGCGTTTGCTTTAGGTGCGCCCTAAAGGGTCCCATACACGCTCAGGCCTGCCCGTCCGGCTGCCCGTCCGGCTGCCCGTTCAAGCAAGCCTCACGGTAAGCTAATCGCCCACACAGATTCAGGCCAGCTTCACGACAGAGTTCAGTTTGCAAAAGGTACGGTAGAGTGTGGTTAACTTCTTTGACTGTGATAAACATGGCAACTCCGCTGGACAATGAGGAATTGAATCTACTCGCAGTTGCAGTATTATTATATATATATATATATATAATAAATAAATATATATATAATAAATAAATATATAATAAATAAATAAATATAAATAAATAAATAAATAAATATATAATAAATAAATAAATATATATAAATAAATAAATATAAATAAATATACTGTATATACAGGGTGTCCGAGAATTATCTGTACAATTTTTGGCTGTTATTAAAATTCAACCATGAAGTGTAGAAATTCCAGTGTTGTCCCATTTTACAGAGAATCTCATTAAGTTTTTTCTGATACCAAGTTTTGACAAGTTTTTTAGAAATTCCAGTGTGTCCGAACATTATCTGTACAATTTCATCTTTTAATAAAATTCTTGATAACACACGTAAAATTCTTAAACAAGATTATTTTGAATCTGTATTTTCAAAAGTTTCTTTTATTAAAGTAACGTTGTTACAAACATTCGATATGTGCACCATCAGTGATTCGCAAAACATCCAATCGATAATCCAAATGTTGCCATGTACGCTGCAGCATATCCACATCAATTCGCTCAATAGCAGCTGTGATTCTTGCTTTTAAATCATCAATGTCTGTCACCCGCGTACATTTCTAAAAAACTTGTCAAAACGTGGTATCAGAAAAAACTTAATGAGATTCTCTGTAAAATGGGACAACACTGGAATTTCTACACTTCATGGTTGACTTTTAATAACAGCCAAAAATTGTACAGATAATTCTCGGACACCCTGTATATATATATATATATATATATATATATATTATATATATATATATATATATATATATATATATATATTATATAAATAAAATATATATATAAATATATATATATAAATATTATAATATAAATATATATATATAAATTATATACAGTATATATATATATATATAAATATATATATATATGTTAAATATATAAAGGCAGGAGAGAAAGAAGAAAGATTGGACGAAAGACTGGTTGATGAAAAGGGATAGTTTATCACATATGTCACTATTAGAAGAATTAAGATTAGAGACAGGAGATTGGTTCAATTATCTCAGGATGGATGAGGAAACCTATCTGAAGCTATTGTCTTTAGTTTCTCCATTAATTCAAAAAGAAGATACTTGTATGCGAAAAGCCGCTCCTGACTTTATAGAGGACGCAACCTTTTTGAACTCTTTCCGAAATACACTTCGCATGTTATTTATTTTGTTTGTTACCGTTTCCCTACTCACTGAAGTCTCTCTCTTTCAATTTATCTACTAATAATTGACAGGCTGCTGCTTTTTTACCTTTGTCCGAATATTCTTTACTTTTCACTTTCCATAAGCACGTGTTCTCCTTATACATTTCGATAAATTTGGACCAAAATTGTTTGTCTTCTCGCGTTGTACTCATGCTTCCACAACCAATCGGTGTCACTTTCTTTTGTTTGGCCGGAACCTCACGGGTGGGCGGGGCTGAAAATCAAACACAGTTTGATTCCCTGTTGGCCGGAAAGGCCGCCTGAACGGATCAAGATCTTGGACTGAACTACCCCCAAACACACGCGCAGTTTGAGCTGAACGGGTTGAGCTATGCAGGTAGCGGACGGGCAAGCCTGAGCGTGTATAGGGCCCTTTATAAGATGTTGCGGAGGTTAAACAATCAAGAAAATTCCCTCTTCTCCGGTTGGTAAAGAGTTTATAACTAGTATAAAATTTAAAAGGTTTCGTTAAAGTGCAAAATATTTCGTTACGTATTTCTATTGAATTTGGCATCTCTTTGATCAATACTCAAGAAATGAATTTCTTAATTTCGCTCGCTGTGTTTATAATTTTTCAAACGAGACTAAGTAGGACTGATTAGGCCTTGTATTTTTGTGCATAATTATTTTCACTGAATTTTTAATGTAACGGGAATGCAAAATGCACTACCAATAATACAAGCATGAAAGTTTATAAAAGTGATAATTTCATTGCAACTTTAGCATAATATTTGAATCTCTTTCATTTGGTATAAAATTATTAAACCTAAACCACGACCTTATATGTACGGATTGAGATAAATTAAACAAAATACTAATTGGCTACATTAATTTCTAAATGATATACAGGTTCGTACATTAAATTTTTTAAAACTATAGTTTTTACGAGATCTTGCCAAGTTTGCTCGTAACAAATTTTTTGGTTGCGCGAATACAGTTCCAATCTAAAAAAATAGTATAATCTGAAAGGAAAAACTAAGCTTAACCCTCTAAGGACGGAATTTTTTGTAGGATATGAAACGCTACCATTTGTACCGGTCGTTCTGAAAGGGTTAAAAACTTAAAATGCATCTTGCTCCTGATGAATCATGCAACCGAGTACTGTATGGACAAGGCCTACTGCCAAAGAATTAGGACACCTTATTTAGCCTACGAGAAAGAAAAGTTGATCAATATTCTATTGAAGGAACCAAGTAATCAGCAAGTCAGGTGCATAGTTTACCGGGCACCATTTAGCGCAATACACTCGCGACCAATTGAACCTCGCATAACCATATTAATTACAACCCTACTTAGTCTAATCATATTAAACTTTTATTTCGTGTACCGAAAAAAAATTTAAAGTGTGACGCTTCCTCTTTCGAGTAACAAAGAATTCCATCACACTTCAATACCTCTTTCACTGTAATGAAAATAAAGCTGTTGCTAAAAATCTGAGGAAAATTTAAAATTTATGACTCACTTGAAAAATCTCAAACATTAAGTATAGGTGATGTGCTGGAAGTGTTCACTACTATCTTAGATCATACATCTGCGTGCTAACACAGTTCAATTAAACATTAGATTTTACAGACAGGAATCTTCAATACCTCTCGTATTGGATCCGACCTGTCGCAGAACTTCACCACGCGTACGAATATCTAAATTCAATTCACGCGTACGAATATCTAAATTCAATTAGAGTTATTTTTTTCGCCTACTCCGAAGAAGAGCTATAAACATTATATTTTCCAGCGTACCTTCCGACTCAAACTCAATATAGAGTTACTTATGAGTTATATTATTCCACACAAATTCAGAGTGATTTTTCATGCCAGATGTACGACGGCTATTGTGCTAATTACCGTCTTACATCTGGCAGACGAAAGCATCTTTATTTTTGTATTATTTACGTCAACAATAAAATATTATGTTATGTGATGATAACTTCCCATGAAGTGATATGTTTTATCTTTAATTAATTAAGCTTTGTGGTAAATTTAATAAAAAAAATAGTTCAATCGAAACTTGCTCATTCTATTATTGTAAACTTGGAGAAATTGTAAAGTAAGGTAAGATAACATCCAATGTCTCATATCCCCAGGAAGTGGGGTTTAGGGGTCCGAGCCAGGGATACCTTAGCTAGAGTCAATTAAGCGGGCGTGAGCAATTGTAACATTGCAATATCGTATTTATTTTGTAAATAAAGAATTTTGAATTTGGATTTTTAATAAATTTAGATACATCGGCAGCTCGGCCAGATTTTAAGGGACTGTCGTGACGTTTTGTTGACGTGACATTTTGTAATAAATTTTTTAGAGTTAGATTAATTTTGTTTGGTTAAATTAGTTTATTGATGTCAGTGAAATTCCGCGTCGACGAAATGTCCAAAGGTCTGATTTTAACCTTAAAGTTAACAGCTTGCAAAGAATCATTGACGCGTTTTAAGTTTTTAACTGTTAAAGGTTATGCTGTCATTGCACTCTCGCTGTTTGGCATTGCTAGTCTAATAATTATAATTATATCAGTCAAAAGGGCCAGAAAAAGGCACAGCGCTCAGGCCAGACGAACGCCGCCCACTGCGCTAACTCTTGTACTATTATTAATTAACTACCACCATCGGGAATCTAACCCTCGACCTCATACAGTGTCTTGCCTTCGCTGATAGGGAAGTGGTGTTACCACTGAGCTACGGGTGCTGGTATGCCATGGCCTAAGTAAGCACTGCCTTCTTCAGCATATATATAAAGAATAAGGACGGAAAAACTAAATCGGATTATAAAGAGGTATACTGGAGAAATATTGAAATCGTAACTACAAAAAAGGAAAAGGTAAGGTATTAAAAGTTTTCCCAATTTTATTCTGGATTTGGTGTTTTTGGGAGGTTATTCTACCGTACGACGACGTAATCTTTAATTCTATTCCGTTTTGAGCCTACAGATATGTACAAAACATATTCTAACCTAAATGTAGGCCTGTATATGGACGGTTTGCGATTGTGGATACTTGTGGTTTTTGGTCCAGTTTGTGTAGAGCAAGCCTGAGGTAGTACGAGTGTAAATGTGACTGATACGGGTAAATTGTGCTGCCTCAGGGAGGAAACACAAACTTTCGGTGCATCTTGCTCCTGAAGAATCATGTACCAGGACTGATAATGACTGGGGGTATCTGCAATATAAACTAACAAAAGTTGTAATACATTTAAGACGGATACAAATATTCTTTGGACTTGAGTCTAGTTCAAAGAATATTTATATCCGTATTAAATTTATTACAATTTTCGTTAGTTTATATTGCAAATACCCCTAGTCATTATCAGTCCTGATGCATGATTCGGATCACCTGACGATCAGGGCCCCGAGCCTTCGTTAGTTAGCCTTATAAGGCTAACTAACGAAAATATCACGACTTAACCTAACCAATCGTTAGGTCAACTGTACGCCCTTGACGATTGGTTAGGTTAAGTCGTGATATTTTTGTTAGTTAGCTTTATAAAGCTAACTAAAGAAGGCTGTGGGCACTGATCTTCAGGTGATCCTATGATTCTTCAGGAGCAAGATGCACCGAAAGTTTGTTTCCTCCCTAAGGCAGTACAATTTACCCGTATCAATCACATTTACACTCCTACTACCTTAGGCTTGCTCTACACAAACTAACACAGAGCATTATTGCTTTCAGTGATGAACCATGTACGAAAGTCTTGTCAATACTTTGACCCCTATTTGCTTGCTGCTGCGAGCTGCTCGTACCCTGAAATGGGTGTATGGGAGGAACAGTGCCATGTAAAAAGATGTTTAACTCTTCATACTTCAAATTAAAAAATAAATTCATTGATATATATATATATATATGAGGGTGAGCTGAAAAGTAATGCCTCAAAAAAAATTGAAATTAACACCCTCATCTCTCATATTTTGCTGAAATTTGGTTTATAGGGAGTTTGTGAGCCCTGAATCCATTTCTGAAATTATAAGGTCAATCCGACCAACGGTTCAAGAGATATGACCTCGGGCAATTTGAGGTCACTCGCGAGGTTACTAACATTTGGCGAGCCATAACTTGGGTAATAATTGTCATAATTATATAAAAGTATATATATTTAGAATCAGAAAACGACAAGGAATCCAAATATGCAAGTTTTAGAACTCTAGGTTGAAAAATAAAAAAGTTACACTGTAACCAAAATTTGAGGTCACGATTTGACCTCTGGGGTATCAAATGAGAATTTTTTTTTTAAATGTAAAAAATGAAGGCATAGGCATTGGCTATTAGAATCAGCAAAAAAAAAGTTTGTTTATGTTAGTATTTTTCATGTAACTAACATATAAGTGAACATATTCATAAGTTGTGCGTCAATTCTACCTATTTTTTCACACTTAAGCTCATAATTTGACCTATAGAAATTAAAATTACATTTTTTATAGATATAAAAAACAAAGTCAGAGTTCTTGACTAATAGAAACAATCATAAAAAGTTTGTTTATGTTGGTACTTTTCATGTAACTAACTTATAAGTGAACACCATATTTATAAATTGCTTGTCATTTCAAGGAATTTTTATATCTTAGCTATCAATTTGACCTCAAGCTCCAAGAATTTAATAAAAATTGTATTTCACTGCTAATCTACACTGGCAATAATAGTTATAATAGTGAAAGGGGAAGACTAAGCTCACATGTAGCCTAAACAAACCTGTTGAAACATGTTGCTACTTGTCTAAGTGCAGAATCAACACAGATAGTTGCAAAATTCCTTGTCTACAGGTTAGTACAGTTCCAGCCAGCACTGTGGGTGGCTGGTGGGTATGGTGTTTTAATGAGCCTCAGAGACTATCAAGGCCTAAAATATTAAGTGTGTATAGCTATATATTTTCTAAAAAATATATATTACCTAATTGTAAATCCTATATCTTTACAGATCAAAATACAATGGTTCGGCACTTGAAATATGCCAGGACCCTATTCAAAAACACAAGAAACGCATAACAATCAATCTTAGAAAAGTGACTGATGTACTTGTTGAAAAATGTGCTGGAAGAGTGAAAAAAGACTCATTGTTGGGTGTGAACTGCTGGACACTGATAATGAAAAACCCCACTATACTTAGTACCACTGAAAACAACGAGTCTGAGCAGGATTCAAATGAATCATCTACTATCAGTGGCTTGAGTAACATCTCTTCAATTCAAGATCTGGACAATGACAGTGATTGCTTGATAAAGGAAAATCCTTCAACTTCAGTTGAACAGTTCTAGCATTTCTGGACCAAACACCAGTTAAAAAAAGTAAGTAATAAATTAATATAATAACTTATACTTTACTACAAGGTCTGTTTGATCTACTATATAGCCAATTATATAGCATTTAAGGTACTATAATTAATATTTAATTACTAATATTCAGGTGTGTGAAACCTTTTTTTCTGTTCTTTTCAGAAGGGCTGTCATTAAGCCAGAAAAAGCGCAAGGCTCGTGGTAAGCTATCATCTGCTCAGAAACACCTGAAGGAGAGGCTAGAACTCAGTTATGGTGTTCAAATTACCGAGGAGGTAAGTGATACTTCAAAACCTGAAACTAAATCTGAAAAACATCTAGACAAATTAATGAATGAATTGAAACAGTCATTCCTGGAGAGCAAATGTCACCATCACAAACTACAAATATTGACACTCTCACCATACACAATTGAAAAAACAGCTAGTTTCTTTCAAACTACAACATACATGGTGAAAAGAAGCCGTTCACTTAAATCAGAACATGGAATCCTTCCGAAGATTCCACTAATGAGCAAAGGAAAAGTGATATCTGAAGAACACAAAGATATAGTTAGAAGATTCTATGAGTCAGAAGAGGTTAGTCCAGTGGTTCTTAACCTTTTTACTACCATGCCCCCTCTAGGAATTGGTCCTTCCCTCCACGCCCCCCTTCAATCAAAATAACATTCTCAATAACTTCTCAATATTAGCCCATGCTCTCGTTAAGAGAATAACAAATACAATTAGAGAAATTCCTGTTTCTAGGGGGGCGCGCCCCCCAGGTTAAGAACCACTGGGTTAGTCGTATGTGTCCTGGCCAAAAGGATTGCGTGAAAGTTATCAGTGCTGAAGGTGCAATGAAGGTGCAAAAACGATTGGTCCTCGGGAATTTAAGAGAGATGTTTGAACTATATAAAAATGATGAAAAGAATCCCAAAATAGGATTTTCCACATTTGCAAAATTACGGCCATCATATTGTGTGCTTGCCGGTAGTGGTGGGACTCATTCTGTCTGTGTCTGCACATACCATCAAAATCCAAAATTGCAGCTGGCTGCATTGGGAGAAAGAGGTCTTTCATACAAGGATCTTATGGATTACAGTGTCTGCAGTACAGAAAGAGAGACTTGCATGATGCAACTTTGCAATGATTGCCCAAGAGAAGAGGGTGTCCTGGATTTTCTCGAGTTACTTGACAGTGTGAAATCAGCTCCAAATGAAATATCTTACAAGCAATGGGTGACTGTTGACCGTTGTACAATGGTTGATAAGGTGGAGCCACTTCATGAATACTTATCATCCCTAAGCATGAAAATATCCCGCATGGTTCGTCATCACTTTGTTGCTCAGCAACAATCACAGTACTTCAAGCAGTTGAAAGAAACACTACCACCTCAGAGCGAGGTAGTTATAGTAGGTGATTTCTCTGAGAATTATTCTTTCATTGTCCAGGATGCTGCCCAAGGGTTTCACTGGGACAATTCACAGTGTACAGTTCACCCTTTTGTCATCTATTATAGATCATCTGCAAACCAGGAACTTAGCCATTTTAGTGTCTGTTTCTTATCTGCATCACTAAAACACAACACTATAATGGTTTACTCATTCATATTGAAGCTTATGACATATGTTAAATTCAGATGCCCACAATTGAAGAAGGTGCACTATTTCTCAGATGGATGTGCTGGCCAATATAAGAACAGATACAACTTCACAAATCTCTGTTACCATGAAGAGGATTTTGGTCTGTCTTGTGAATGGCACTTCTTTGCTACATCCCATGGCAAAAATGCATGTGATGGGATTGGAGGAACAGTGAAAAGAGCTACTGCTCGTGCCAGTTTGCAGAGAACTACAGAGAGGCAAATTCTTACACCAGAACACATGTTTCAGTTTTGTGAAGAAAACTTGAGCAAGAAGATAAATTTTTTCTTTGTAACTACAGCTGATTTGAAAGATGCAGAAGAACGGTTGGAACATCGATTCAAGGATAGTAGGGCTATTCCTGGAACTCAGAAATATCATAGATTTGTTCCCCTAAACAAGGAAGAACTGATGGTGTATCCCATTTCAAGTGGCATTGGAGAAAAGAAAAGAATAAGGAAAAGTCATTTTACTAATGAACCTGCAATGCTTGGTAACCTAAAATGTGTCAAAACCAGGAGAGTATGTTGGCTGCATTTATGACATGCAAGTTTGGTATGGAATTGTGGAGGAATATTGTGAAGAGTTTGATGATTTCACTGTGAACTTTCTACATCCCTCTGGGTCATCAGGATCAAGTGCATATTATTATCCATCAAACAAGGATTCATGTGCAGTGCCAGGACATCATATATTAACTGTAATGAGTTGTCCTACCCTAAGAGGAGGCAGCAGAATTCAATACATTTTTCCACAAAAAGAAATTGATGAGAGCATCGAGCATGCAAAAATTGTATTAGGCTAGCACATGAATCCTCTAAGTAGGTCTTCCCCTTTCACTATTATAACTATTATTGCCAGTGTAGATTAGCAGTGAAATACAATTTTACATTTTTTGCCTTTGTTTTTATATCTATAAAAAAATGTAATTTTAATTTCTATAGGTCAAATTATGAGCTTAAGTGTGAAAAAATAGGTAGAATTGACGCACAACTTATGAATATGGTGTTCACTTATATGTTAGTTACATGAAAAATACTAACATAAACAAACTTTTTTTTGCTGATTCTAATAGCCAATGCCTATGCCTTCATTTTTTACATTTAAAAAAAAATTCTCATTTGATACCCCAGAGGTCAAATCGTGACCTCAAATTTTGGTTACAGTGTAACTTTTTTATTTTTCAACCTAGAGTTCTAAAACTTGCATATTTGGATTCCTTGTCGTTTTCTGATTCTAAATATATATACTTTTATATAATTGTGACCATTATTACCCAAGTTATGGGTCGCCAAATGTTAGTGACCTCGCAAGTGACCTCAAATTTCCCGAGGTCATATCTCTTGAACCGTTGGTCGGATTGACCTTATAATTTCAGAAATGGATTCAGGGCCCACAAACTCCCTATACACCAAATTTCAGCAAAATCTGAGAGATGAGGGTGTTCGGCACTGGTTGATCTGACAGAGAATGACCCTATAACCGGTTTTGTGTTATAGCCTAATATAGCCTACACTCATTTCACACGTTGGTTCAGTACCGATTACAATGGAAAGGAGTAAAAACGTTCGCTTCAAGCAACGCGCCGTAATTGAATTTTTGACCGCGGAAAGTGTTGCTCCCATAGACATTCATCGGCGAATGCAAGCTGTGTACGGCAAACAGTGTGTTGATGTGAGTACAGTTCGACGTTGGGCGAGGCAGTGGAAAGAAGGGGAAGCAGGGCAAGAAGATTTGCGAGACAAACCGCGAAGTGCAAGGACTGTAACGGCAACCGACGTTACAGTCGATGGATGCCTCGCAAGCTCATTGCCCAGATGAAAACTGAGAGACTACGCATTTGCCAA
The DNA here is from genome assembly GCA_023014485.1 of Bathynomus jamesi. Classification (NCBI taxonomy): domain Eukaryota; kingdom Metazoa; phylum Arthropoda; class Malacostraca; order Isopoda; family Cirolanidae; genus Bathynomus; species Bathynomus jamesi. The sequence continues at coordinate 749,054 of JAJOZX010000997.1, read as the reverse complement.
GAAAATCTGCAGCGCTTCAAAATGGAGATGAATTTCTGCACAGCATTGTGACAAGAGACGAGACGTGGGTCCACCATTATGACCCTGAAAATAAACGGCATTCCATGGAATATCGGTACAAAAATTCACCGCAACCAAAAAAATTCAAAGTTAAAAAATCGGCTGGAAAAGTGATTACAGTATAATAGCCTGTATTACTGTTTTGGGGATATCAATGATGTTGTTCTCGAAAACTTTACGGAAAGGACAGCAATCAACTCGTACGCTATATTGAAACTCTGAAGTTGAAAAAACGGATCAGGAGGGTTCGCAGTTTTCGCACCCATAAAAACGCACGGCCTCACAGTGACTGAGCTCACACCAGTGTTCAAACACAAGAAGCAATTGAAGATCTGCAATTCACCATCTTGCCGCATCCACCATATCGCCCCGATTTAGCACCAGGCGATTTTCACCTCTTTCCTAAACTTAAAGAACATCTCCGTGGAAATCGCTACGTGTCTGACGAAGTTAAGGCCCTGTGAAATTTTGGTTTCGTAGTCAGAGCTCCGAGTTTTACTTGGATGGATTTCAAAAACTCATTTATCGTTGGCGTAAATGTATCGAGGTAGAGGGTGATTTTATAGAAAAGTAAATGTATCGTTTTGAAGAATAAACTCTAAGGTACATATCTGCTTTTGTTTTGATAAAATCCTTCAACCCGTTTAAAATTTATTTGAGTGGAGGCATTACTTTTCAGCCCACTCTCGTGTATGTATAAATTGTGTATATATATAGTATGGATCACCTGAAGATCAGAGCCCCCAGCCTTCTTTAGTTAGCTTTATAAGGCTAACTAACGAAAATATCACGACCTAACCTAACCAATCGTCAAGGGCGTCCAGTTGACCTAACGATTTGTTAGGTTAGGTCGTGATATTTTCGTTAGTTAGCCCTATACGGCTAACTAGAGAAGGCTGGGGGCCCTGATCTTCAGGTGATCCTACAGTATATATGTATATATATATATATATATATATATATGATTCTGTTCCAAACCTGGGTCCTATCTGCTTAGCACCTACTGTAGCTGATAAGGATAAAAACTTTAGTATTTGCCATTACTTACTCGGATTATAGTGGATTTAATTATCCCAGAAGAGTTCCTTGTTCCATGCACATCACATCTGTGTGTTCCGTAAAAGTTATCTCAAGGAAGAGGTGGGGCAACAAGCTTGACGTTCGTGAAAATATATATATATATATATATATATATATATATATATATATATATATGAGAGAGATATTTTATAAAATACTAGCAAAAATACCGCCCTACGGGCGGTTTTTGCTATTTCCTGCGGAAGGCTTGGAGCCCTCGGCCAATTACTTCATCTGGGAAATGAATTTTCTTACATCAAGGTATTATTTCCTGTTATAAAATATAAAAAAGAACACTTCATCATAAACTTATCTTTATTTCATTAATGAAGAATCTCCTTGTAGACATAATTGTCAACAAATACTCCTTTCATTTCTTTCTGTGAGGACTTTCAGCAAAAGATCGGCGCTACGCCCCGATTTCGCTAGATCTGCGGTACTTGGGGCATTCGGCCCAAACCTAATCAAATTGTGGGCCTACGGCGTATTTTATTTTGAACATCATTCCTATCCCTCTCACCTTGGGCCTCAGTAATTGGGGTGCCTGCGGCGCCCCAATTACTGTCGGTTCAATTATTTGGTCAATAAAACTATAGAAAAGAACGCAGCCATGAAAATCTAAAGCTTCACAAATCTTGATACAATGAGCTCAAATGTGAAGCTTAAGATTTTCATGATTGCGTTCTTTTCTATAGTTTTTTTTTGGTTACATATATATATATCGCACTTACCTCCATTATAATATAGATTTATATTTTATTGCAGGTAACTCTCCGGATTTGGACAAAACTCACTGGATACAATACTTAACCGTTGGCTCTTGGATTCCAGTATTTCACGTAATAATCGATCCGAAAGACCCGTAGCATCACCACATTCCTTCACCCCTCAAATTAAATTTTTTGTATTTAAGCGTTATGACATTTGATTATAAGCCGAAGCGGCGTATATCATTAGATATAGAAATGACATTAAGACTCGGGTTTCCTATTAAAATAGAGTTGTGAAATGATTTTACGAGTTTCTCCTTATTTCAACCCGAATGAAAATTTGAATTTGGTATAATTTTATTCTGAAATGTAGCTTAGCAATTCTGGCCTCTGAAAATAGAGTACTCGTGCCTTACAAAATCGCACTGTAATTCAATTAAGGTATTCATATTCTGATTCTCTCTTCAGAAGTATTTTTACAAGTTTCTGTTCATTACGTAAAGTCATTTAGCTCGATTGTTGGCATAAAAATTGGAATTTATTTAAAACATAAATAACTTTTGTCGCAACAGTGATAAGATTTAAATGTTCATATTTGGGCGTATAAAAAATATAATTTATCTGCATAAGTTACTCAACCTGTAATCAAATGTACAATTATATATATATGTGTGTGTGTGTGTGTGGAATAATTCACAATTTTTACGTGATCTTTATTAAATGCGAGACAACCCGGGTCAATCCCAGAATAGGCACCTGATGTACCTCAATCCCAGATGAAGCACCTGCGTTCAACCTCAATCCCAGAATAGGCACCTTGCAAGGAATTAAATAAAAAAACCTGATGATTGCAAAATTTATTGTTTATACAAAGTTTATTACAAATGTAATAAAGGCAAAGTTATAAAAGGTTTAAAGTGGTTTAATGAATAAAGAAAAATTTTAGATATTATAAATTCCTGCAATATGAGCCCGAATGTTTCTGAATCCATCTGAAGCAAATCTATCTTGCCACATAAATTGGTATAGATATAGGTTAGGTTAGGTTAGGTTTGATTTTTTCAAATATTGATAAAAACAATGAAATTATATCTCTAAAAACTGTTTATATTTTTTTCTCCTCAATCCCAGATTAAGCACCTGTGTTTTGCCTCAATCCCAGATTAAGCACCTAAAAATGATTTCAGGTGCCTATTCTGGGATTGATCCGATAACCCGCGAGGAAAATGGAAAACGATTCCGAGCGTTCTAGTCTCTTACGAGACCTTCTCAACTAGGGGTTCTCATATTGGGGGGGGGGGGGCTCTTTGTCCCGGGGATCCGAGACAAAATTAGATTTCATCCCGGGATCCCGGGATTTCCAGCGAAATTTTATTGTCTAATTTGTGTAGTTATCAAATTGGATCAAGTAAAGATAAGCACAACCAGCCTTCTTTAATTAGGCTTATAAGGCTAACTGACGAAAATATCACGACCTAACCTAACCAATCGTTAAGTCAACTGTACGCCCTTGACGATTGGTTAGGTTAGGTCGTGATATTTTCGTTAGTTAGCCTTATAAGGCTAATTAAAGAAGGCTGGGGGTGCTTATCTTTACTTGATCCATCAAATTATATCTAATTATCTAACCTCTGTGATATACTTTATCACAGCTCTATATATATATATATATATATATATATCTAACGTAAAGAACGACGCTTGTATAGGAGAATATTCCGCGCAAGATGAGGAGAGAACGAAACAAATGAAAAAATGAGGTAACCAGCCGGGAATCGAACCCGGGATCTTCCGATTGCCGGTCAGATATGATAACCATTACACCACGGGTCTCTCCTTCTCATCTTGCCCGGATTATTCTCCTATACAAGCGTCGTTCTTTACGTTAATTATACTGCGTGTTTGCAGTTTAAATGTATATAATGTACGGCATGCGAGAGGTGCCCCCTTGGGGCATTGGTTTCTGCGCGTATGTAGAGGAATTACGGCATTTGATTGAGTGAGGCCCGTGGTGTAATGGTTATCATATCTGACCGGCAATCGGAAGATCCGGGGTTCGATTCCCGGCTGGTTACCTCATTTTTTCATTTGTTTCGTTCTCTCCTTCTCATCTTGCGCGGAATATTCTCCTATACAAGCGTCGTTCTTTACGTTAATTATACTGCGTGTTTGCAGTTTAAATGTATATAATGTACGGCATGCGGGAGGTGCCCCCTTGGGGCATTGGTTTCTGCGTATGTAGAGGAATTACGGCATTTGATTGAGTGAGGCCCGTGGTGTAATGGTTATCATATCTGACCGGCAATCGGAAGATCCCGGGTTCGATTCCCGGGTGGTTACCTCATTTTTTCATTTGTTTCGTTCTCTCCTCATCTTGCGCGGAATATTCTCCTATACAAGCGTCGTTCTTTACGTTAATTATACTGCGTGTTTGCAGTTTATATATATATATATTATATATATATATATATATATATTTACGTACATATTTTACCAGTTGTATCGGACTCAATGAAACACTTCCAGAATTTTTCTGTAGCTTTAATGCAAATTGAAAATTAGAAACAAATGAAAAATTCTACTTAGCATTCTTGAAGTGACTTTTTAGGAAGGAAAGGCAATCGATGTTGCGGTCATTTAATCTCGTTCTCATTTTGGTAACGAACAATCCAGCAGCCGAAAAAGCACGCTCAGATTCAGTCGATGTGGGCGGAACTGATTTTTAAGCGTTGAATAGCGGATTAATGTTTGGTGTTCGTTCACCAGTGGCTTCAAACACCTCGAACTCTTTTTCCCAAAATGCTTGCTCTTGCTAGCATGGCTATCGCATTTCCCGCTTTGCAGTGCTTGTTAGGCTGCATCAAGTTTTTCTGCCAGAGTCATTGTTTGAGGTTGTTGTTGCATTTCATCTTCTGACTGAGACGCACGTCTAGATCTAGATGAGCTACTAATTAACAGTGTGCAGCTGTGCCGTCACTTATCTCATTGTCTGCTGAAGGGGAAGTGGGGGACTCGGTAGTGAGGAGGGGGTGAGGGGGTGATGCCGTGCCTCATTACAGTGACATTACTCATTACAATGACAATACCAGACTTTACAAGTTACAAGCCGAATCGGCTTGTTGAAACTTACACGAGCCGATACACTAGATGATCAAGTAATTTATTCTTTTTTAAGATAAGAAACAATGAAATTCTTTAAGAAGTATAACAAGAAAATGTCCCCGAGATTACCCGGGATTCTACTATTTTTCCCGGGATTTGAAATCAACAATTATCAACTGGGATCCCTGGAAAGAAAACCTATTCTCAACGTACGGAATCATTTTTCATTTTCCTTGCGAGTTTTATCACACACACACACACACACACACACACACACATATATATATATATATATGTGTGTGTGTGTGTCCGAGTAAAGTTCAAAATAAAAATTATTCTCGCTTAAATAAATTGACTTTAGCATAAAAGCATTGCGACATTTAATGGCAGACTCGTCAAGTTTCTATTATTAATTATATATTTAAGTTTAATTAAATAATACTTAATTATTACGACTGTGTTTCAAACCTTGTCAAGCTTCTCTGAACATATCCAGGGAGTAAGTATTTTTTACATCTTCAGACAACAATTATTATCCCATGTTTGCTGTCCGTGTAATTGAAGTTACCTCAAATATTCGTTTCATATCTTTTTCTTAATTACTACTATAATTCACCAAAAATGTGTCTGTCTGTCTGGAGGAAAAAACTTTGTTTCTGAACCGATTTCGACCAAACTTCATATGGTGGATGGGGTTGATGAGTAATGAACGAAAATAAATGTGTGACCAGCACCCCCCCCCCCCCCTCCGCCCACCAATTACTGGGCCCGAAGGCCCCAGCACAGCACCGCGATAAAACTATAGAAAAGAACGCAGTCATGAAAATCTTCTTCACATTGTGTCAAGATTTGCGAAGCTTAAGATTTTTATGATTATAGTTTTACTGGCCAAATAATTGAACTCCCAGTAATTAGGGGGCCCCAGGCCCCCTAATTACTGGGGGTTCAATTATTTGGTCAATAAAACTATAGAAAAGAACGCAGTCATGATCAAAGACCCAGCACCGCGGTCTGGCGGGTATGCTATGTAACGGATTATAATTCTATGCATCGGCATATTTACCTAAAAAAAAACGTCTGTAAGACAGGCGGGTATGCTAGTTTAACATAACTAAAGAAATTTAAATTATTACTATTATTATAATAAATATAAATGACTGAGTAAATAGTACGTCCATGGCTATGGTTAAAGATAAGCTAGACAAGGTCTTAAACACATTCGTAATAATTACAGCAGTATTTAAACTTAAATCTACTTTATAAAAGCAAATTGTGTGACTTTCTGTGCGTCCGTCTGTCTGTCTGTTCGTTTGTTGTTAAATTTTTTGGGATCTCTAACAAAAATAAAGAGCTGAATTTTAGCCAAACAAGGCCCCTACGGACGGCGCTGCTGCCAGTAATTCGGGTGCGGAGGCGGCTGGGCCCAGTAATTGGGGGACCGCAGGGCCTCCCCAATTACTGTCAGTTCAATTATAATTTTTGGTTAATAAAACTATAGAAAAAAACGCAGCCACGAAAATCTTAAGCTTCAAAGTTAATACAAGCGAGTGCTGGGCATAACAGCTTCAGAAATGGCTTTACAAAACTAAAATTACCTCCAGAAAAAACAAAATTACTAAAAACAACTTGATTATCTAGCATATTAGCCCTGCAGCGCGGGCAAAAACAGCTATACAGTAATTAGTATGAACCTGATGAATCTCGCTATTAGATTGTTTAATTGAATTTGTTTAAGAGATGAAATTTTACTTCATTTCACACCTTTCTCGGCCACCCTGTATATTTGTTTCGTATTCAATTTTCACGATGTATTTTAATGTAACACATGTATTACAGTAAAACCTATGTAACTCGGACTAATTGGGGGTAGTCCGAGAAAAAGGGGATTCCGTCTTATACAGAGTGGCCACAAAATCCATTTGCAGTGAAATTACAGCATATCTGTATGTTGACCTTGTTTTTCATGCAAAAGGACTTTGTGGCCATCCTGTTGAGGTTAAAAAAAAACAATTTTAAAGTGTATAGATCAATAACACGGTCAACAAAAAAACTTTTTTTTCGTTGCCAAGGAAATTCGTACGAATTTAGGGTATTTTGGGGTTGCTGAATTCCAAAATGAAAGTAGTTTGTCCGATTTGGCTCTAGTTCTTGAGATAATGAATACCCTCAATTAATAGGAAACGTAACCATAACGCGTGCATATGGGAAACTACCGGAACATTCTAGATCAGGGGTGGGCAACCTTTTTAAGTGAGCGTGCCAAAATCGTCAAATCTTTGATGCAAAAGTTAATCTTTACCATTTTTTAGCAGAAAACATTAAGTTAAAATATAAAACTCAGCGAAGAATTTGGATATTTATTTATTTTTTTTTTTTTAAGGTGAGCCCGGGGAATCGCGTGCCGGAAAAAAGTAGTTGGCGTGCCACGTTTGGCACGCGTGCCAAGGGTTGCCCACGCCTGTATCTAGATGGTGAGCCCGAATAAAATGCCATTATGTATTTCATGTGTTTACTTTTGTATGATTTGAGACAATTTCAATGCGATTTGTAAGTAGGCTCCGCCTGAACATTAAATTTGTTGCATTTTTACGTGTTTCAATGGGGTACCAATTATCTCATAAATTAGAGCCAATCTAGCAAAACCGATGTCATATTCGGAATCAGCACCACAAAGTTACCCCAAAATCACTCTAATATGATTGGCAATAAAATGAGTGTTGACCAGTGTAATATGTACTAAAATAATGTTTCTGAAAGTAAACAATTACATATAAATATGCATATGAATAATCTACAGTAAATTGCAATGATAAACAAATGATACCTTGTGAAGGTATCACGTCATGGCGTCGGTTTGCCACGTTGCTGACGAGTATCGGGGTACAGATTTTTCCCGAAGGGTTTTTTCCGGGTCAGAGGATTCCGGCTTATCCAGAGTGAGTTATACAGGTTAACTGCATTAGTATTTTGCATATAAATGGTCATATGTATTGTCAGTATATATACTATAGGCCTATACAATTAATCGTAGAAAAATCAGTGAGAGTAAAACAGTTAAAGTTATTCGAGTGTTCAGGGGAGTTCAGTGGCGGTTTGTCAGACCATTATATTATAAGAACAATGGAACAAGTACTATCTTGACCAGATAGATGATGAACAAATGGCTGTATCATACATAATATGTGGAATATTATAAGGAATGTCTATTCAAGGAAACATCTGATGTACAGGGTGATCCAAAAAGGTGTTTCCAAAAATACTTATGTAACACGTTACTTTTGGTAACACCTTTTTAGATCACCTTGCATTTGGGGGTACAGTAGACCCTCGCCGTTCGCGGATTTGCTTATTCGCCGGCAATTTATTATGACCCCTTTGCAGATCGCGGCCCAAGCGTTCGACTATTCGTTGGTCGCAACGAACAAAGTAGTTCCCGCGGAAGAATACAGGCGCCATTTTATCTCCCACGAAGCGTCAGTCTGCGTCTACCAGCGTTCCGCAAGGTTGTTCCGTGTATCTCTTAATTTTAAATGGCAGATGACCTCAGCGATCATATCTTCGAGATTGATCATTTTAGGGAGAGGAGCCTGAAATTCAAACGAGATCTTCAAGGCATCATAGGTCCATACAGGGAGATTTATAAAAGGCTAGTCTCCAATATTGTCTGCAATCACCAGCTTCTTCAAGAAGTCCGAACCTTCAGTCTCCATCACCACAACTCCCTCATCTCCTGATGACTCTTAGGATCCTCAACATAATAATCCCCTCAAAACCCATCATCATCAACTCATCTTTATCGTCATCAACATCGCCATCATCGTCATCAATGCATCAAGTTTATCATCATTCCAGTATTATAGGTATGTACAGCTTATTAAAAGGGTGTTGTTTTATTTTTATTGCAGCTATTTTTCAATAAAGTGTATACCACAAAAACAATACACAAACTCGTATATATAAAGGACAAAATTTTTTGGACTTGAAGTACCTAACCTTATTCTCCCGATAAGCCTTTAAGTTTGCGCATTGCTGATTTGTCGTTCGCGGCGAAATCCAAAAACGTAACCCCCACGAACGCTAAGGGTCTACTGCAGTGGTTCCCAACCTCGGGTCGCGAAGGGTTATTATATTCACTATTTCTTAATTCAGTTTATATTTATATACATATGTAAATTTTATCATAAGCCTGAGGGTCGGGAGGTCCTGTTGGTGACCAATTTAGGGTCGGTCGCAGCAAAATAAAAGGTTGGGAACCACTGGTCAACTGTATACGAAATTGAATGAAGAGAAATACGAGTTCATGGTGAAACGATGAGGTAAAGAATGCAGTGAAAGAAAGGATGAGAGTTTTCATAGGAAAAAATCAACCTGACAGTGATGAAATGAGTTGGAAGAAGAATGCAAGAGAAATATTGAACGAATAGTAAAAACAAATAAAAAATGTAGATGAAGACTTGTAGGTAAAAGGTCAGTCTAGTAGAATGATTGGTAATATGAAAGATACGATAAGAACAGCAACGTGCGTGTTAGCGCAACATGAGCAAATACAAAGAGATTTAAACTATTCTAGTGAGCTGATACACAAGGTAAATGAACAGAAAATAAGTGTGAACATACTGTAGATGGTTTGGGTGGTGTGTACAATGTATAGAAGTGTATGCAAGGCAGGGTTTGATATACAGTGTGTATATATATATTAGTGATAGTTATGTAGCGGTACTATATATATGAAAACTGTCTTTACTATTATTTAATAAAATATAATTTTTCTAATTTGAAGCCAAACAAACGAGAGGTCTTTTAATGTATATTATAGATATTACAGAAACAAAGTAACGTGTTTTATAAGAAAGTAGTTAAACTGCCAACCCACCAATAGAGTAGATAATAAAAACTACCTACCAGACTGTCTCTTTATTGTCTGACCCTCTAAAATCTAAATACATATATTCACATCAGATTTTTTTTAAACTGAAGTACGAGGGGCGGTCAGAAAATAAGTTTACACGGCGTATAATTTCGTAACTAAAGGACCTACATTGATGATGTTTGTATCAGGTGAATTCGTTAATCATTGTTGACAACACTGCACGTCGATTCAGCTGCCACCTACCGTACATTGGTTATACGAGTCAGTTGAACATGGCGGCTCAACTGGAACAGTGCCCTGCCCTACGGAGCAGTCCTGGACATTTACGTTTAATGGCCGCTCGTAAACGTTCCAGTGTTGAACAATACGCAGCTACATTGATTGTTGTGCCCTTTTGCATAAAGTCTGCGAGCAAAACGCCTTTGTGGTCCCAAAACACGGTAACCATCACTTCGCCAGGGACTTCACAATCTTGAACTTCTTTGGTCGCGGGGACCCAGGGTGTTTCCATTCCGTGCTGGCATGTTTTGTTTCCGGAGTACGGTGATGAACCCAAGTCTTGTCTCCTGTGACAATGCACTCGAGAAATACTTGACCACTGACAGACTCGGAATATCGTTGCAGAAATGACGGGGCACTGTTCCAGTCGAGCCACCATGTTCAACTGACTCATATAACCAATGTATGGTAGATGGCAGCCGAATCAACATCCAGTGTTGCCAACAATAATTCACGAATTCACCTGATACAAACATAATCAATGTAGGTCCTTTAATTACGAAATTATACGCCGTGTAAACTTATTTTCTAACCACCTCTCGTATCATAACTAAAAAATGCTAAATTTTAATCCCCTTACCCTTGAAAGTGCAATTTTTACATATGCATTTGAAGTATCTTAATTTGCATTGAAGTATCTTCACTTTTGGTGTATCTTATCTTGTATTTAATTTTCAAGGGTATTTAGTATTTAAATACTTCTGAGAGTACTCATGCCCATTGGTAGAGCCAGGAAGCTTGCTGGAAAGTTGGAAACTCTCGGAAGTTAAAACCTCCCAAAAGATGTATTCAGTTTCAGGTGTGCTACTTGAGGATACATTGTAGGATATACTGCATTGTCAGCATTTTTTAAAATTATGGTATATTTATCTTAGCTTGCGAGAACATAATTTCATAGTTTTAAAATACATATTTGTAAAAGAAGAAAGGGAAAATCTCATGATACACAGTCGGGGAAATTCTTAAATTAGTCGGGAGGCGGGGGTGCTAGTTAGGCCGTCGTCAGGATTTCCGGCGCTTTGGTGCACTGAAGAACAAGCATTAGGTCACTAAGAGACAGGCGTAAATCCAACATATCTTGCTACAGAACTGCAGAAAACTACTGGAGTTAAAAGACGACTCATCCACAATTTGGCATATTTACAAGAGGAAGAGTTATAAAAGTTCATTGCAGTGGGTTTTTGTAAATGTTAACCTCTCCTCTTCGTTTCTCTCACGGCTAAAAATATTTTTTACTGCAATGTACCGTTTTAATCCTTCCTGTTCCTGGCACACTTTAAGCATGTTTTATCGTGGCTGCATCAACTTGAGCCAACATTAATGGTCTGTCGCTACATTTTATGATAGGTTTTTTGAAATTATCAATTTAAAATCAACTAATTATCATTGGGCTGTTTACATTATTTACATATATGAGAGGAAATATATTTTAGTGATGTTCGAAGGCTGTGCTACATTAAATTTAAGCATTTATAGGCCCTAAGTAAAGAATTAACTTCAATCATTGCAATTTGGGCCTATATTGATTTAGGCTAGCGTTGCTGTGGCGAGCTGAAGCCTAAGCCACAGTTCAGGACTTATTCAATCTTATTGTGGGATAGACTCATGATGAAAGCCTGAAGTTAGGACTCTGCTGCCCTGTATTGATTGTCCAGACGAATGACTAAGCCTTTAATCCGTGAACTACGATGTAGACTTAACTGAGTTTTGTTTACTTATGACGTCACAAACTCAAGTTGCAGCGTTTTTTTAGTTCACAAATCTGACTTTAAGTCATTGAAAGAATGTGACTTCATGTCAAATTTTGGACGAAAAGAAAACGGGTTAAAGATAATACCAAGATCTACAAAACACATATTCACTTAAGTGTTGACTGTTTTATTCATAAACGAGATAGTTTACTACAACAAGGCAACCAGAAGTGGGTGCAGAATACTATGCGAGGCTGGCGATTAATGTTTGACAGGGTTTTTTTAATTGTTAATAACGCGTATTTACAGTGGCGGATCTAGGATTTTTGTTTGGGGGTGGGGGTCTGATTGGGTTTGGATGAAGTTCTGAACCAAGCTTAAATATTATGCTATCATTCCCCTAAAAGTACTTGGTAATAAGATTAATGTTCAATGATTACAAATTTATTAGCAACGCTCAATCAAAACCAGAAACACTTCACAAAAGAAATACTGTATAGCCACTTTCGAGACAACTGTCCAACCTATCACAGGACACAGAAAATTCATTGAAAAATACATCTACAAATACAACTATTTAGCTTGAAACGGTTACTATAAATCTCGGATTATTTCATAAATCAGAGAAAATTACTCTGAATTATATCATTCTGGTTTGAAATATTATTATAAACAAATGTGTGGATGTCCGATTCGCGAAACATTATCAATGGGGGGGGGGGGTCTAGAGCCTCTTCAGGCCCCCCTGGATCCGCCATTGCGTTATTTACTTATATTGCCTTTCAGTTTCAATAAAAAAATTACTATTAAAAGTAAGAAAATTCAAGTCTATTTTAGCTATTTATTTTATCAATTAATTACGAGTATAATCAATGTATAGAAATAACTAATCAGAAAATAACCATAAAATTCTCATCTAATATACTACTGAGCTAAACTGTGTCTGTGTATGTGTGTCCGCTTTTTTCGGAACCGTGCACAGCCTAAACGGCACATCGGAAAATTCTGCAACCACCACCAACTGATAGCCCATGAGCTGACGATGTGCTCTGTCAAGTTTCCCGGTCCTAGGTCACCGGTTACTGGGTCCGAAGGCCCCCAGCACCGCGATAAAACTACAGAAAAGAAGGCAGCCGTGAAAAACTTGAGCTTCACATTTATACTGTGATATATAAGAGTGATCCAGAGAAATGGGACCCAAAAGAAACCCCTGTAACTCTTAAAGTATAAGTCCTTTTATAAAATCATACGCATCATTCGAAAGAGGATAGTTACAAGTTTGTACAGGATTGTATAGGTTTTGACAATACAAGACAAGATAAGATACAAAACAAAATAAAAGTGTTAGTTAAAACTAACCCTTCAAGATGAGTGCATGGACTGTGGAACAGCTGCGTTTCATAACTGAGCAATATTATGAGCATGGAAGAAGTGTAGTTTCAGCTCTTAGGTGATTTTGACATCTGAAAATTTGTCTTGAAAAATCTTTGAGCTGAAACTACACTTCTTCCATGCTCATAATATTGCTCAGTTATGAAACGCAGCTGTTCCACAGTCCATGCACTCATCTTGAAGGGTTAGTTTTAACTAACACTTTTATTTTGTTTTGTATCTTATCTTGTCTAGTATTGTCAAAACCTATACAATCCTGTACAAACTTGTAACTATCCTCTTTCGAATGATGCATATGATTTTATAAAAGGACTTATACTTTAAGAGTTACAGGGGTTTCTTTTGGGTCCCATTTCTCTGGATCACCCTTTATATATATACTGCTTCCGCCCTCCGGGCGGGAAGCAGTATAATGGGGAGAGGGGGTGGGGTAATTGGGGGAGTGGGGTGGGGGTAATGGGGAGAGTGGGGTGGGGGTAATGGCTTCTTTACTTTTGTGTGGGGGGTAATGGGGGAGTGGGGAGTGGGGGTGGGAGGGTAATGGAGTAGAGGGGTTGGGGTAATGGGGGTAATGGCGTTTTTTTAAATTTTGTAGCTTAGCCACTTCTTCCTATGAGGGCTTCATCTATATTATAATAAGAGAGCTGTCCGTCTGTCCGTCACACTCAGAAATTGTGAGAAAAAAATTCAGAAATTGTATTACGGGCGGCAATGTGAAGCTCAAGATTTTCATGACTGTGTTCTTTTCTGTAGTTTAGCAATGGGGGAAGGGTGGGGGTAATGGGGGATGGGTGGGGTAATGGGAGGGTGGGGGTATAAGGAGGAGGGGGTTAGCCCCAAGTTGTATGAATGGGGGTGACGAGGTTTTGGGAGATACCAGATTCAGAAATGTTGACACAATGTGAAGCTCAAAATTTTCACGGCTGGGTTCTTTTTTTGTAGTTTAGCCTGTCTAACCGTCAGCGAAGCGGCGGGAACTGTACTAGTATAATATAATTTTAAATCTACAACCAATAAAAAAAATGTAGTGAAAAAAATCCGGAGGGCGATAGCGAGCTACCGCTTGTAATCTACTACATAAAATCAAGTTTTGTGTGTGTGTGTGGTGTGTGTGTGTGTGTGAACTTTTGGGTTTCTAAAAAAAAGATGATTTTTTTATATAATTACATGGTTAGAGAGGAAAAAACAGTTGACGGAACGTTTTTTGAATATCGAGCTTCAACATCGAACCATAAAAAAGCAGTCTGAAGAGTGCTTTTTATGGTTCGATGTTTTATTGACCAAATAATTGAACCCCGAGTAATTGGGGGACTTCCCCAATTACTGTCGGTTCAATAATTTGGTCAATAAAACTATAGAAAAGAACGCAGCCATGAAACTCTTGAGCTTCACATTATGTCAAGATTTGTGAAGCTTAAGAGTTTCATGACTATAGTTTATTGACCAAATAATTGAACCCCCAGTAATTGGGGGACCTATATAATTGTCTGTCCCACCCTAAAACACGGGAACGACTCCTCGAAAGAAAAAATTATTAGGTAAAAGTTGCTTAAAATCACTCGAAAAATATAGAAAAATTATTGAATGCCCGATTAGGTCAACTGTCCGCCCTTGACGATTAGTTAGGTTAAGTCATGATATTTTCGTTAAAACTAACGAAAATATCACTACTTAACCTAACCTAACCAATCGTCAAGGGCGTATAGTTGACCTAACCGAGCATTCAATTCAGTTATCCATAATATTCTAACTTGGTGTTTTTTCTTAAATTTCTGGAAAATACCGGGTACCCCAGCTAGTATAAAATAAAATATAATTATTTTAGTCATAATACATAGACAAAATTTTTTATTATTATAGGAACAAGAATAGTAGGTACACGATACAGTCACAAAAACTTAAAACATTTTCAAAACAACATAAAATATAATTTTTTTTAGTGATACCAGCTAAAGTGGGTCCTACGGGCACATTTAACTAGACCTGCGGCCCCCCCCCCCCCCCCAATTATTAGGGAGTCAATAGTTTTCGGTCAATAAAACTATAGAAAAGAACCCAGCCATGAAAATCTTAAGCTTCACAAATCTTGATACAATGGGTTCGGATGTGAAGCTTAAGATTTTCATTGCTGCGTTCTTTGCTTAGTTTTATTGACCGAATAATTGAAAAGGATGCAGCAATGAAAATCTTAACGCGCAAGAGTAAAAAGTTGAAACAAAGCAAAGCGCATTTATTTCGACAGGGCCATTCAAAAAAGACGCAACAGTTTAAATTGCTTATATTTCGTAATATTGTTAACGTACAGGAATGATTTTTGTATTAGTTTACAGCGTACACCTGGGAGTTTTGTTACCGCTTAGGCCTAGTAGCGTAAGGCACTAGGCGAACGACTCTTGTAGGCTAAGGTGTACTAGCGCGTCATTAGTCAGTGTTTAGGAAGATGTACACTTTACAACAGAGGTGCACAAACTTTTTTGATGTGAGGGCCAAACCAACCATGTTTTATATGTAGGGGCCAGATATATAGATATTCTATTTTTTATAAATATGCATTTTTATAACCAGGGGTAATATTTCAGATTTTTCTTTGGGTAGCTACCCTTTTCATGTGAAAAATGTGAATTGAAAAGACCCGTGGGGGCCACATTTGGCCCGCGGGCCAGGGTTTGTGCATCACTGCTTTACAACAACGTGTGTTTATGGTTACAAGAGTCGTTCGCCTAGCGCCTTACGCTACTAGGCCTAAGCGGTAACAAAACTCCCAGGTGTACGCTGTAAACTAATACAAAAATCATTCCTGTACGTTAACAATATTACGAAATATAAGCAATTTAAACTGTTGCGTCTTTTTTGAATGGCCCTGTATGTTCAGAATCGCTTAATAGTAAATACATGGTGTCTACAGACGGACGAACGGACAAGACTAGCCTTTTTATCGTATAGAAGCTAAAGGAACAAGAATATTAGGTACCTACAATAGTGTTACAAAAACTGTTGGAACTGCTTTTCTTGCTCTCAATGAAGAAAAGTCGGAAATAACGTCAGAGTAGGATAAGCCTAGAAATTCCGGAAATGGTCCAGAGCGGGTACATTAATTAAATTGAGGTCCACAGTAGAATTCCTCACATGAGCAATTTACTGGAGCTTTTGTTAAACTATAAGTTAATGCTAGGTCTCAGACCACAATGTAGATCTAATCTAACTTGACCTAGTTTAAAGTGCTATCACTAAACTGAGGCTTAGAAATATAACGGTTAACTTAGCAAGTCAGTTGTTCTTAAATAAGTCTTGATTTATTCAATTAGGTTTAGTTCTGTTTCGGAGTCCTCCTTCCATTTGTTGAATTTAGGTGAGTGCACTTTTAAAGGTGGTTTGTATCAGTTGTAGAATCAATAATCGTTTTTCCCGTTAGCATTCCAAGCTCTCAGCGCCCAATGCATACTATATCTTGCCGCCTTTTTCTTTGTTTCTCCAGCATTTTGTTGGTTGGTTAGGTGATTGGTAGTGTCATTGTATCAATACTACCGAGTACGCTTTAACACAGTACGATATACCCAGCTATACGTGATAGTTGTGTTCCTGTAAACTACCGCGTATAGTGAGGTATATTTTCTCATAGACACAATGTTAATTAGGGGGTTACGTTCCACAAAAAAAATTCAAACTATAATAAACCCATAAAGTCAATAGATAAACCTATTTTATCAACTGTTTATGCAATCAAATAACAACGACAATATAAATTAATTATAATCCTGAAAGAAAACAATAAAATAATCAGTGCATAATATCATACATTAATAATGAACAAATACATATGCATGTACGTACAATAACGTACTTATATAAACTAAGGGGTAAGGTGGCAAAGGCGCTAAGCCGAATGAAGAAAACTTGAAGATGGAATTTAGGCTTGAAGGATTGTTGGAGGGTCACCTGGATCTGAATCTTCGAAGGCTGGGGCAGGTGATGTGGGTGGAATTAGCGTCTTCGAATGCCCACAAATGTTCACGCAGATGGACTTGAGATTTCTCGAACCGCGTAACTTCGAGTGTGTTTCCGCTTTATTATGAGGTAGGACAGTAAAAAATAAATTAGTTCAATAATTGTTAGTTTAACTACCTACCTCCTCAGTGGACCATTTTCATAAATAATAATAAAAATAATAATAATCATAATAATAATAATAATATATTAAAATAATAATAAAAACGTATTGTATTAGGTTTGAATGCAGCTTTGACAAGTAATTGTGATTATCGAGTTATAAAAACATTAGTCTTGATAGCTTGGCATCACGCTGCTCAGGGCCGGATTAACAGCGGTGCCTGAGAAACACAGGCCGGGGGCCCTTGAACTTTACATTTATGCGCCATTATTTTTATTCATCATTTATCAGCTAACTGCCATGCACGAAGAACATTGGAAAAATAATATTCATCATTCAACATTAAGATATAGTTACAATTGCGAATATCAGGGATGTGATTTTTTTCACTTTTTTTCCAAATTTCCGGTTTTTCTGAACATCCAGATCGACCCACGTGAATCCTGATTCGTGGGTGAGAATCAACAGATTCTGTTGATGAATTTGAATATTTCTATGATTTCATGACCCGGCTGAAAGAGAGGATGGATTCACCAGCTTCACTGCTTAAGTTCATCAAACTGCAGAGTTTGGATGCAACATTTCCCAATGTCACCACTGCCCTGAGAATTTTCCTGTCACTGCATGTGACAGTATGTGAGGCTGAGCGTAGCTTTTCGAAAATGAAATTAGTGAAGAATGTGCTGCGTGCGACCATAGACCAAGACAAATTTTCTGGTCCTTAATGGGTTAAGTTTGTGTCTGTGATGTTGGAAGAGTTTTCTCGCAATACAAAAATGTCCTTGCCTTCAAAGATTTATTGCATCACGTTGTCATAAAGTACAACTCTTTGTTTGTACATATAGTGCCCTCGTGCTATATATATATATATATATATATATATATATATATATATATATATTGTGTTATTTTGTTTAGAAGAGGGCTTTTCCCACATTTTCGTGTGTCTAACTGCATTTTTTGCTTTATTTTTTCAGTGAATTTCTTTTCAAAATATGCATTGTTTTATTCTCAAATGAATAAAAGTTATGCATATATTGCAGCTTTCAATCATAAAATGCCTTAAAAATCATAACACTTAACTCGAAAGGTAATTTTTAAATGTATACAAATTCGAAGCCTAATAATAACTATCTGTTTTATTTTTAATAAGAGCCCAGTAAAGCCTAAAGCTTAAGGGACAAATTAAATTCAATAGTCCAGCTTCACAATTATTTATGTTATTGTAAATTATAAAATCAATGTATTTATTTTATTATTAATAAAGGTTATTCAATTCAATTCGAATTAAAAAGTTGAACTGCCTTGCCATCATGTTCATTGAAAGCGATCTGACACGCATGATTGATTTTGATGATGTGGTTTCTCAGTTTGCTGTCATGAAATCTCGAAGAAGCAATTTTTAACTATGAATGTCACATTGTGGTTTCTCAGTTTGTTTTCATGAAATCTCGGAGAGCGTTTTTAACTATGAATGTTACATTGTGTTTCTCAGTTTGTTTTCATAGCATCTCGGAGAGGCAATTTTTAACTATGGATGTCACATTTGTATTATACCGTACCTGTATTACATTTCATGAATGTTACTTCAATAAAATTTACCTTTATTTGAAATTAGGATTATTTTTTTAACAGTAAGAGGGGGTATAAAAGGGGGGGGGCCTTACAGATTGTGCCCAGGGCCCTATGCTGTCTTAATCCGGCCATAACTCTGCCGCTGCCGCCAAAGCGCGGGGCCGGGTGCGGTACACCTTTCGCACCCGCCTAAAACTGGCCCTGAAAGCAATGCTATCTATCACCAGAAGTTTGAATTTGCATTTTTAAACTATTTTTTTTTTAAAGTCTGTTAATGAATACGAGTCAACTGGTTGTTGAGGAAAGTATTTGTGAGTTTCATACAGAATTCTCGTTTTAAAATGAAAGTATTTGATTTATATTAAATACTAAAAAAGTAAAATTTGTGATGGTAATATTACGAACAATCTGCAAAGTACTGTACAAAACACGAGCAATTATACAACTGGCGTTTACCGTAACATCATATTCTAACGTATATTTTAAACTATGATAAGAATTTTACTTTCCAACAATTTTTTTAAATATTTTCTGCTCACAGCAAACAATAAAGTAATAATAAGCACCTCTTACTATCACTATGAGTGCTCGTGAAAGACACTAAACGAAATGTCGTTTTTTTCTTTGATTGGGTTCGGAATCCTAGCTGAGCCTCGAACAGGAGGCTCACATTTCGGGACAAAACTGACGCGGCCACTGCGAGTTCGGACGCCAGGCCTTGCATTTGACGGTGTTGCTGTGGCAAGAGGTTGCGAAACATCTTCCTGAACTGGGGGATAGGGCAGAGTTGGGGCTGCTGTAGTAGGTTGTGGGGGAATTGTTGGGGAAATGGGGTCGTCCTCGAGGTACACCGGCTTCAGGCGATCAATCGACACTACGTCTTTGCGTCCAGCGCGATCGAGGGTGAAAGTCTTGTCATTCCTCAGCAGCACTGGGAAAAGCCCGTTGTAGGGGAGGGCGGATGGTGTCGCTCCCACCGAAGACGTGGGTGCAGGAGGACAAATGGGCGGGGACGTAAGTGTGACGATTATTGGGATGTCGAGGGGAAACCGGACGAAAGTTACGCATGGGCGTCCGTAAGGTGTCGGCATAAATGCTTCCATCCACAGAAGTGTGTGCTCCTGACGAAGTGAAAAATTCGCCGGGTAACTGTAAGGGAGTACCGTACACCAATTCGGCCGATGTGCACTGTACGTCGGCCTTCAAAGCTGCCCGAATTCCAAGGAGAATGAGGGGAAGGGCATCGGTCCAACGTGGGCCGGCAGTGGTCATCCTGAGGGACGCCTTCAGGTGGCGGTGTAGCCGCTCGATGAGGCCGTTGGCCATGGGCCTATATGCAGTAGTCCGGATCTGGGAACAACCTAAGCTGCGTCAGGTTCTTCCACAGGGTGGATTCGAATTGGCGACCACGGTCAGTGGTGATTGTTGATGGGACTCCAAAACAGGAGACCCAACCACTGACGAAGGCGCGGGCGGCGGATTCTGCTGTGATGTCCTTTATGGGAATCGCCTCAAGCCAACGCGTGAAATGATCGATGCAGGTGAGGAGGTACGTGTAACCGTCGGAGTGGGGAAGTGGGCCGACGAAGTCCAGATGTACATGGTCGAAACGTGCGTCGGGGTGGGGGGGCGAAAAGCAGTTAGTGGGACAGTCGTGTGACGATGAATTTTGGCTCTCTGGCATTTCCTGCAGGCGCGGGCCCAACGTCTGACGTCACGGTTGATGCTGGGACAGACGCAGTGGCGGTTCTGACATTTTTGGCGCCCTAGGCGAGATCATGCAAAGGTGACCTTCCTCTGTCAACAGTACACTTCCCCCACCCACCCTGGTGCATAACCTCTGCCGCAATAAAACACACTGAACACATTGTATTTAAAACACAAAGCACCTCCTTCATTTATTGTTCTTAGCTTCAAGTAAGAACAAGTTGTCTTGAAACAAAAACTACAAAGAAATCTTGTATGAATAATAATTGAACACTCGATAAAGTTTCCCAAATATATTGCAAACAAAATAAATATTCCAATGTATATTGCACACAAAATAGATAAATAAAAAACTAATAAATCACACAATGTAACTTAATAAAGGAATAAGATTGCCAGCTAGCAAATAACTGAATTTTAAATTTGGTTTGGAAGTTTTAGGTCTAGTTGTTTTCCTATTAAAACCTGATCCTCCTGGTCTTCCTTGATGCAATTTCATCAATGATGTCATCATAGGAAATCTGCTCAAAAACTGCATGGTTAATGCTGATGGCAGCAAGACCACTGAGGCGGTCTTGCATCATGGTGGATCTCAGGTAAGTCTTGATGAGCTTGAGCTTGCAAAAGCTTCTCTCCGCTCCAGCCACTGTCATTGGAAGGGTGACAGCAACCCTGAGGGCGACCCAGAGGTTGGGATAGATCTCTGTGAGCTGCTTTTCATGGATAAACGTCAGCAGCTGAAGTGCTGTCATGCTCGTAGATGGCAGTTCAGGCAAATTCTTTAATTCCTGTGCCAACTCCCTACCATCTAGATTAGAATGTCCTCGATAGCTTAAAGTGTTGCTGAGGGTTTCTGATTGCTCTGTCATTTCCTCATTTGATAAGTTTTGGACGTTTGAGAGCACTCCAAACTTGTCTCTCACTTCTCCCAAGGTCTGCCAAAATCTGACAACACAAATATGAAGCAGACAAATTTTAGAAGTCATTTCAGCAAAAAAAGAAAAAAATTGATGATTTTTGCCTAAAATAGCGGATTGCCCACTTAAAGTAGCAAACTTATTTTGATTTTACAGTTTAAAAAAGTAACGTTAGATATAAAAATGAAATTTAAATAAAATGTTCATGACATACCTCTATTTTTCGATCGCATCTCCTCTTCCTCTTTTCTTCTCTTTCTTCCCTGTGCACCTGACGGCTTTGTCCTCTTCAACATGATGCTTGGACAGACACGACTCACTGTAAACTAGAACACATACGAAATTGTGGAGTGGAGAAAATCCGTCGCTTGCTACACTCTAATTTACTCTGCTTGATTTTAATAATTATAAACAGTTTTAACTTATACCTATTTCATTGCTTGTTTATTTTAATAAAATAACTTTTAATTTAGTTTTATAAATTGATTTTTACAAGATTTTGAAAATCGATACCTATCACCAAGGACAAATATCTATCTCCAACCGGGGTTGGTGAGACCGTGAGTTGGTAAATTTCTCGAGCATTGGGCTGGAGCCTGTTTGAGAAAAGACAAAAAACGGGCGTGCTATGTCGCCCCCGCCACCAATTGGCGCCCTAGGCGGCCGCCTATATCGCTTATGCACAGGACTGCCACTGGCCAGACGAAACGCGAGGTGAGGAGGGCTTGCGAGCCGCGAACGCCGGGGTGGGAAAGGGAATGCAGCCTATTGAAGACGCTGCGGTTACACTGTGTAGGCTACGCGGGAAATGCTTAACACGAAGGCAAAGGTCGGCTTGTGGCTTGTAGCCTACTAGAATGTTTACGAACCTGGGCTTCTGGTGATTGCTTCTACAGGCGGACTGGCCTTACCGGCGAGAGGATGAGTGTTGAGGGCCAGTAGAGACTTGTTGAGAAGGGGCCAACGGAAACTCCTGCAGTAGTGATGTTGCTTCTTGCAGGATGAAATTGTAGAGGGCCTTACTTGATGAAAGACTTCGTGTATGCTCGACCGGAGCCTTGAAGGAATAGCGGGTCGCTCTCCCGCGAAGGCCGGAGAGCGGGTGGCATGACGAGTGGTGCTACTGACGAAGGTGCTGAGAGTGAG
This sequence comes from Bathynomus jamesi, assembly GCA_023014485.1. Lineage (NCBI taxonomy): Eukaryota > Metazoa > Arthropoda > Malacostraca > Isopoda > Cirolanidae > Bathynomus > Bathynomus jamesi. The sequence goes on along the minus strand of JAJOZX010000997.1, from coordinate 726,417 downwards.
ACGTGATGACCAAAACTGGAAAATGGCAAGTGAGAAGTGAGAATAATTTGAAGAAGAAAATGCATTTTATAGGCCTTGGTGACGTCCTCTGGTGGTCGTTTCGGAAAATATCACAGAATCTGCGTTTCCTGTGTGGGCCTGTTTCATGCCCAAGTGTATAGCCTTTGTTTTGATTCCGTAATGTTTGAGAATGGCGGGGAACGAATTTCTTTGTCTGACCTATATATATATATATATATATATATATATATATATATATATGCTTTGAGATAACAATGGCCCTTCCTCCTCTAGATTTTCTTAGAACGACTATATGTTTTGGAGTTTGAGAATGTTCCCATCAGTATTTTCTATATCCAGTAAAGGGACTTCTTTTTTTTTAAATCGGATCAAAAAGACCATAAGATCGCACTCAGGGCCGCAACCAAAGGTGGGCCAGAGGGAGCTTAGCCCACACTGGAAACTTTTTAGCTCCTCCCAAAAAAAAGAACTTGACATGCTTGCCTTTGAAGCCAAAGGCACCAGCAAGATCAATATGGATTAATTTCTGAGCAGATTTGCCAAGAAACAGCGGCGTTTGCAATTGTTTTAGTTTTTGTGAATTGTTTTACAGCCACATTAACGAAATGTACTGTGTACATAATGTTGTGTTCCCCATTTCTGGAGTTGTTTCAAATAGAGGGAGGCTTTCCTAGCTCCAATTTTGACATTCTGGGTCAAAATTGGAGCTAGGAAAGCCTCCCTCTAGAAAAAATGATATACCATATACTCAGAGATGGGCAGTAACGTGTTACATGTAACGACGTTACGTAACGAGTAACGGTAACGCCTGAAAGATTTTCAAATGTATCAATGTAACGGTAACGCTTTGCAAATATTTTATGAATGTAACGGATTTTTTCGTTACTCGTTACTCGATGCTTGAATTTGAATTTGATAACATTGCCATTCCATTCATGAGGACTATTAAATGCAATTCACTATTCCGTGTTAGTGGCAACAACTAAATTTATATTTTCTAGGTCTCTTCATCTTTCCCAAAAATCATTGGGGTGCAAATTATTGTGCAATATATCGTTCTTAAGAGAACAACATTTATATAGTCAATAATAGTAGCTCTTAGAATTTATGTGGTATGGCTGCCATTTGTAAGTTTATCTGTAGTTTCAAAATATTTGTGAAGGCACATAAACAAATATTAAATGTGACTAGTTACTTGTAACGTCGTTACACGTATCGAGTAACGGTAACGCTTTAAGGATTTTCAAAAGTAACGATGTAACGGTAACGCCGAGCACATTTTCGACGTGTAACGAGTAACGGTAACGCCGCCCAATTTAATGTAACGGTGCCCATCACTACGTATACTCGTATGTACTGTAGAGTACATACAGTATATCATATTTTATCCTTGATTGGGAACATTTTTCGATAACTGTGTGACTTATTTCAACTGCCCATCCACCTGGATAGATAGTTGCCCACGTAAAGAGATATTTCAACCACCCACTAAAATAAAATAAGAGCATATACAGGGTGGCGCAAAAGTCGCGCATCATGGGAAATTTCAGTGTTGATTATATTTTTTTCTTTTAGGTAGGGGATGGGGATGGCTGCGAAATTAACAATAGACAAGAGGGTAAGATTGGTTTTAATGTATGGAATACCAGGTACAACGGAGCTATTGAAGAATAGGGCCCCCAGCCTTCTTTAGTTAGCTTTATAAGGCTAACTAACGAAAATATCATGACCTAACCTAACCAGTCGTCAAGGGTGTACAGTTAACCTAACGATTGGTTAGGTTAGGTCGTGATATTTTCGTTAGTTAGCCTTATAAGCCTAACTAAAGAAGGCTGGGGGTCCCTATTCTTCAATAGCTCTGTTACAACAAATCGATGAATCGGTACAGAATTTAAAATCTGTACCGATTCATCGATTTGTTGTACCTGGTATTCCATGCATTAAAACCAAGCTCACCCTCTCGTCTATTGTTAATTTCGCAGCCATCCACTACCTAAATACCTAATACTTTTAAATGTATTTAAGTACTAAGTACTGGCGAGGATTGTAACTAAATACAAGATACATTACACCTAAAAGGAATGTAATTAAATACTAAATACATTACTGTGAAAATGTATTTAAATACATTCCCAAATACATTATGTTAGATCATCTTAATTTACATGATCACGACAAGACATGGTTACATACTAATGCATAGCCTTGTGGCTTGTAACTAGACCTAATTATTAAACTATTATGCAAGTTCCTAATACAGTTTTTTTAATAACTAGTGAGGCGTAGCCGCGTAGGATACATAATTACAGTATTTAAATATGTTAGCCCTATTCAATCTTTGGTCAGACTAACGCAAATTATGTAGGTAAGTATACGATATGATCTGCATTATTATTATTATTATTATTATAAATATTATTATTTTCACAAAAGAAAGTTACAAATAGAACAACATTTTATTGATGATCTGTTACCCAAAAAGTGCAATTTCTTAATAATAAATAAAAAATTCTTTTTTAATAACTGAAGAGATGATCATCAAGAAACTAGATAAAAAATAAGCAAATCTCCTGTCCCTGATGCTGTACACCCCCAAGTACTGAAGGAATTACCCATAACTATAGCTAAACCACTGGTAATTATCTATAACACAACACTCAGAACAGGCAACCATAAGTAAGTAAGATGAATGGAAGGATGGACGAGGACAATCTACACATTTGCCTTCATTAGGAATACGCTCTTGAAGAGTATGTCAGACAATCTTCCTCTCCTAGGTGAATGAACAAACCTAGTGTGAATATAAATACAATAGTAATAAGCTAATGTACCATCACGGAAGTATGTACACTCGAACCCCGTTAATTCGTACTTCGGGTTAATTCGTACACTTCTTCGACCCTTCGAAATATCCAAGGAATATTCCAAGATTTTCCAAAGATCTACCTGGAAAGTGACCTGACGAAAGTTAAACGTGAAGAGTCTGCATTTATCTCTGACAGTTCCTAATATGTACAAAATAATGTGGAATAAAATATATAAAAAATACCTACATGTGATGTTTAATGCTCGTGCCTGGAATCTCAAATTAATTTGTGGCTATTCAGAATAATATTGTTACCACCACTACGACGCATTGGAAGACCAGTAACTAAACTAAACATTAATGATGTACATACTGTTCAGTATTACAGTAATAAAACTGTACATTATTACTATCAATATTATGAAGAAATACTGTAGTTTAAAAACTTTGCAATTAATTTATACAATACAGTTCAGTTACTGGACAGTAGATTTAAGAAATACAACACACATTTGTATAAAATGTTAAAATACCCAACAAATTTTGTAGACAAATACTTCGATACTTCGCACAAAAGTTCGAACTATCCAATTCATTTCGTACTGTCCAGTTAATTCGTACCTTCCTGATTATTCGACAAGGGAAGAGCCCCGAAAGTGTCGAATTAACGGGGTTTGAGTGTATTGAGAATGTTGTGGCGTGTTGTAAGAATCCTTTATCATCGCCCACGACGTGGTCTAGAATCAAAGAAATTTTAGAGAATGTACAATGTAGGTGTATTCCTTTCAGAACTGTTAAGAATAACAGGATAAGGAAACCGTTGTGGTGAAATGGGGAAATAGCTAAAATGATTAAAAATAAAAAAAAGGCATTTAGGGAATTTAAAGGCAGTGAAAATAGTTTGGACTTGATAATTATAGGCAGTTAAGAAATAGCTAAATAGTTTGATTAGGAAAAGCAAAAGGTATAGTGAAATAAATCTAGCTACAAATAGCAATAAAGATCCGGAGAAATTCTTTAGTTTTTATAAATATAATAATAAAAACGCATGATAGGATTGACCCAATAGAACATGATGATAGGATGTTTGAAAAAGATCAGGATATTGTTGGTATTTTTAATAATTATTTTCGCTCTGTTTTTACTGAAGAGAATTTAAATAACTTTTATTTTAATTCTTTAGATCCTGTAAATTCAGGCATTCTTGATCATATTCATATAAGGAAGGATGATGTTAGGCAAGTGATTCATACATTAGTCAAATAAAACTGCTGGACCTGATAATATTTTTGCTAGGATTCTCAGAGAAGGGGAGGAAAGCTTATCTGAGGCATTAACTATTTTGTTTGCTAGGTCAATTAATTATGCAGAAGTAACAGATGAATGGGAAAAAAGCAAATGTAGTATCTGTCATAATAATGATAATTTTCTAATGCCTTATTAAGTATATGTTAATGGTTTGTGATTACTAATTATGATTTGTTTGTTTCAGATGTATGTTATGTTATGAGTTGAATAAAGTCTTAGTTACAGGTGCTTATCATTAACTCATGTCAATTTATTCAACTCAACTTTAGTATTCAGTCAATTCAAATCACTTCAGTCAATTCAAATCACTTCAGTCTAATTATTCCCAATTAAAGAATTAATTCGGATATGGAACGTATACTATGCCCTGATAAACTAGATACTGATCCTCATTCACCAAATGCTGAGAAGGAATACAGACACTGGCAGAAAACTTTTGATAACTTTATAATTGAATGTGGAGATAGAGCTCCTGATAAACTTCGTTGTTTAACAAAGTATGTTTCAGCTGCTGTGTATGAACATATCACTGATGAGACAACTTTCACTGCAGCCATAGAAATATTAGAAAAGTTGTACATCAAGAAGAAAAATGTGACCTTTGCAAGGCATCAACTTGCTACGAGACGTCAGCAGGTTTCTGAATCATTAGATGAGTTTATCCAGGACTTGCATCGACTCAGCAAGAATTGTGACTTAAAAACTGTGACAGCTGAGGAGTACCGGATGGAACTTGTTCGAGACGCCTTTATCAATGGATTATCTTCTACTGTTATACGGCAGCGCCTCTTAGAGAATCAAACTTTAACTCTTACCCAAGCTTATGATGAGGCTAGAGCTCTCGACTTTGCACAACGTAACTCCGAATCTTATCAGTCAATTGGTTAAATCACTGCTGCGACAACTATTCATCCACCATCGACTAAAACGATGTCGCCTGACCAACGAGGTGATCCTATCATGGAAGATTCGACACTTGCTACTACAACCACAGCCACAAGGAAGCGATGTTGGTTCTGTGGGGGTGGTATCCATCTTCGAGCTAAATGTCCTGCCAAAGACTCCGACTGTTCATCATGTGGTAAAACTGGGCATTGGGCAAAAGTTTGTCAGTCTAAGAACAAGACAAGGGTAACAACATCAGTCCTATCTCCTACTCTTTGCGCTGTCATAGCAGCTGTACCACAGTGCCTACGTTATTCTTCTGCGGAGTTGATAGTAAATGACCATCAGATCTCAGGCCTTATCGATTCTGCCAGTTCAGACAGTTTTATAGATGAAAAGGTAGCTCGTAGACTAAAACTTAACATCGAGCCCCTGCATCAAAACATTACTCTAGCATCGTCCTCGTTAACAGCCCCTGTGCTGGGCCTATGCACTGTAGACCTGCAGTTGAAGGGTTGTACCCAGGGGTGCAGTGCTGCCGGAGCTCACCGGAGCGCCGCTCCGGCACCTCTGCAAGAGGAAGTTTGGAGGAATTACCATAACAAGCAACAAAAAAATTGTCTCCATTAATTACCAACAGTTTAGTGAGTGCAGTGGCGGTTCCTCATATGGGCAATATGGGCAGCCGCACAGGGCGGCATTTGTGGAGGGGCGGCATGAGCGCCTGCAAAAAAAATAAGAATAAAAATAAGAATAAATAAATAAAGAAATAAATAAAAATAAAAAATAAAATAAAATAAATAATAAAAGATCAATAAATATATTTTTATTAATAAAAAACCATCTATTGCATTTTCCATAAACCTTCCCATAAAAGACCTAAACAATGCAAAATGCTTCCAGATTAATATTATTGGGAATAAAGGCCCATACTTTAACATATGTAATGTTATTTTTCTGGTTTGGTTAAATAGTGAAATGTATATTATTTATTACAGAACGAATCTTCACACTAAGCCACTAAGGTCTGTCAAATAACCGCAAATGGATAAGAAGAGGTCAAAGCTATCAGGTGCTCAGTTTAGAAAAAAGAGAAAAGAAGAAGAGGAGAAACGAGCAAAAGATAAAGGTATAGAGCTATGTCATCTACTCTTCACTGCTATATTGCACTGCTATTTTGTGATATAGCTTTCTGAGTCATTTGAAGTGTACTATTATGTATATAATTAGCCATTAACCAAGGAGGTTGTATTATTCATTTGTTTCCTATTCTAAAAGTTTAATAAATTGTGCTTAATAACATGTTAAATTAATTGTACTAGCCTATTCATGCATTGGTCTGTTATGTTCTATTTTACTATTTGCAGGGGCACTTTTGAAATATTTTGGAACACCCTCTGCCACTAGCCAGGATGAGAAGCCGTCTACTTCTGCCATTATTGAGGCTGAGGAGCCATCTACCTCCTCAGCCTCACATAGTCTCCACAAATGCAGTCTGATCTGAGGATGAAGACCCATTTGCTTCTACTTCTCCCCGGCAGGACTCTTCAGGTGAGTTTGTGTGCACATATGTCTGTGAGTGTGTGCGTGTGTGTGTATGTTATGTGTGTGCATCCCTGCAAAGCATTTTGCAAACAGTTATAAATTATAATGTTATTATCACTGGGTCTGGGTTACTGGGTATGTGTGGTGTTTCACCACCATAATTCCATAACACCACCACCATAACAAAGTGCTGTGAATAATGTGTTATCTAACTTAGGTGTGTATACTAATGAGTAATGCTCTTGTTCTTTCTATTAGAAATGCCTGGAGCAGAATCGCCTCCTGAGGATGAGTCTCTGTCCACCGACCCTGCTAACTGGCCTTCAGTTCTGACTGAGAGAATTCGGACACAACTGGTTTCCAGGAGACCGAGTCAAGTACCATCTGACTTTTGTATTCCCTAGAAACGACAGTGACGGAAGAAGTTTCCACCATCAATACTTCAGGAAGTCATTGGTTAGTGGGGAAAATATAACCAGAAGTTGGTTGGTCTATTCCTTAAAAAACAACAGCCTTTTCTGTTTCTGTTGTACATTATTTTCCAAGAGGAAAATAAATTTAACAAGTTTGGGACTCTCGGACTGGAAGCATGCAAGCTCATTGCTCACATCACATGACAACAGTTCAGAACACCTAAATTCTATGAAAATCTGGAAAGAACTGGCAGTGAGGATGAGAAAGGGGGAGACCATTGACAAGCAGGAGATGGCACTTCTGGAGGCTGAGAAGTTGAGATGGAGAGCGGTGCTGACACGTCTCACTGCTATTGTGCATTCTCTGGCAGTTAGGAATTTGGCACTAAGGGGACATACAGAAAAATTGTTCTCACCATCAAATGGCAATTTTCTGAAAGAAGTTGAACTGATGGCACAATTTGATCCTATAATGCAAGAGCACATTAACCGTGTCCAAAAAGGGACCTCCAGTCACACCAGCTACCTCGGCCACCACATACAAAACGAACTCATTGATTTGTCGAGCAGCAAGACCATTTCAGCAATGGTGAGCGACATCAAACAATCAAAGTTTTTTTCAATAATTCTAGATTGCACTCCAGATATCAGCCACACTGAACAGTTGTCAGTTGTGATTCGGGTTGTGTCACTGGAGGGGAAGCCCCATATAAAGGAACATTTCATGGGGTTTTTGGAGGCAGAGGAGTCCACTGGTCAACATTTGGCATCTCTGATTCTGAAGAGACTGGAGGAGCTAAAAGTTCCTTTCATGGACTGTAGAGGACAATCATACGACAACGGGGCCAACATGAGGGGAAAAAACAAGGGTGTTCAATCCAGGCTCCTAGAAATTAATCCCAGAGCTCTGTTTGTTCCATGTGGGGCTCATTCTCTGAATTTGCTTGTGGCCGATGCTGCTAAGGGATCTATTGATGCCACAAGTTACTTTGGCATCTTGCAGAAGCTTTACAACTTGTTTTCAGCCTCCACACAACGATGGGCCATTTTGAAAAAACATGTGAACATCACATTGAAGATGTGGTCTGATACAAGGTGGGAAAGCAAGATCAAGAGTGTGGAGCCCTGAGATATCAGGCAGCTGCAGTGAGAGATGCACTGATCGAGGTGAGGGACCACACCAAAGACTCTGTAATAAAGGTCGAGGCTCAATCTCTGTCAGAGGAGGTTGGGTCATACCGCTTCGCCATTTGTTCAGTGGTGTGGCATGACCTGTTGTGCCAAATTCAGCATGTGAGCAAGCAGATGCAGTCTCCTAGCATGCACGTTGATGTTGCAGTAAATCTCCTAAAAAAACAGAGAGAGGTCTCCGCAATTACAGGGCAACAGGTTTTGTGGCTGCACAAATGGCAGCCACAGATATCTGTGAACAAATGAATGTGGAGGCTGTGTTAAAACAAAAACGGCTGAGGTCCACAAAGCGGCACTTCTCCTATGAAGCATCTGATGAGCCCTTGATTGATGCTTTGAAGAAGCTGGAGGTGACATTTTTCAATGCAGTGGTTGATGCTGCAACATCAGCCATTCAGGAAAGATTTTCCACGTTGGAAATTGTGGGAGAGAAGTTTGGAGTGCTGACACATTTCCAAAATCTCACATTTGAGGAGCTGACAGAACAATGTGTGAACCTTAGTACTACACTACACTTTAAGGGACAATCTGACTTGGATGGCAGAGAGCTTGCACAGGAGCTGAAGAACTTGCCTGACTTGCCATCAAAGACCATATCCTTGCTTGAATTGCTGACATTTATCCATGAAAGGGAGCTCTCTGAAATATATCCAAATTTGTGGACTGCTCTCAGAATTGGTCTTACTCTTCCAGTCACTGTTGCTGAAGCTCATCAAATCCTACCTGAGGTCAACTATGTCACAGGAACGCCTTACCGGTCTGGCCATCATCAGTATAAATCATACAATTGCTGAGCAGATTTCAAATGATGATTTAATTCATGACTTTGCATCAAGGAAGGTAAGAAGAGTCAGGCTTTAGATGGCAGTTGTGCTGTGGTGCAATTTATTTTGTTTCTTGTTCAAAGTGTAGCATAATAATTACCCTCTCTTAAGTGTCTTATTCTATTTATGTGATAGAGCATTTGTACAATTTAGAAATTTGATTCTCTAGTTTATTTATGGCAGTTGTGCAATTTAATTTGTATTTTTCCTGTTCATAGTATCATAATTACATTCTCTTAAGTGAGTTATTCTATTTACGTGATGAAGGATTTGTAAAATTCAGAAATTTGAGTCTTTGTTTTGGTTCTGAAGTTCCAACAATTAGTCCAATAAAAAGTTATTTTGTGAAAGAGTTATGTCTGTCCTTTATTTTGGGGGGATTCGAATGTGTGTGTGTTGGCGAACAGGGGGGGGGCGCTGAAGGTGAGGTTCGCCCAGGGCGTCATGTAAGCTAGGACCGCCACTGAGTGAGTGAGTGCAAACACGAAATACTTAGTCATCGTGTGGCATATATAGAAAGAGGATAGGAAATGGCAGGCTTTTGTCAGGCCCACCAGAACTCCGGCACCTATAAAATTGGCACTGCACCCCTGGTTGTACCTATCCTGGTACTCGTCTGGGTGTACTCAAGAATCTCTGCGGTGATATTATTCTCGGCATAGATTTTCAAAAACAGCATTCGTCTGTTATAATTGTTTACGGGGGAGAGAAACCTGAGCTCAAGATCTCCAATATTTCTGACTCTACTTGTAGCCTAGCAGCAGCAGACGTGGCAGAGCCTTTGCTTTTTGCAAGCATGAAAAGAAATGCAAAGCTGATAGCTATTAAGTCCAGGGAATTTAGTTCTTCTGACCGAGAATTTATCGCACAAGAAATTCGTCATCTCCTCTCCGAAGGCATTATTGAACCAAGTACATCACCTTGGCGTGCGCAAGTGGTGATCGCAAGAGACGAGCAAGATCGGCATAAGAAACGATTGTGCATTGATTACTCATCTACAGTAAATATCTATACTGATCTCGATGCTTATCCTCTGCCTAAAATTCACAGTATGATCAATGATCTTGCAAAGTATAAAGTTTTCTCAACGTTTGATCTGAAAAGTGCATATCATCAAGTGCGTATTAGTGATTCTGATAAACCCTTTACAGCATTTGAAGCTAATAGCAGACTATACCAATTTACTCGGGTACCGTTTGGGGTTACCAATGGTGTTGCAGTGTTTCAAAGACTACTGACAAACTGGTAGAGGAGGAGAACTTGCCCGACACATTTCCGTATCTTGACAACATCACCGTTGCTGGGCGTGATAAAGCAGAACATGATGCCAATCTCGCAAAGTTTACTGCCGCAGCTGAACGTAGAAAACTAACCTTAAACAAATCGAAGTCGACAATATCTGCAACATCAATCAACATACTAGGTTATCAGATTGGAAATGGTCAGATTAAGCCGGATCAGGACAGATTGAAACCGCTACAAGACCTTTCACCTCTTACAAATTCTTCAGCCCTCCAACGTGTACTTGGTATGTTCGCGTACTACGCAAAATGGATTCCTGATTTCTCTGATAAAGCCCGGCCCTTATACGAAGCTAAATCGTTCCCTTTAGACTCGGACGCGATTGCAGCTTTTAATAATTTAAAGGCGTTGCTTGGCGAAGCTGCTCTCAACAGTATTGACGGGGCCATCCCGTTCGTCGTTGAGTGCGACGCATCTGATGTGGCCGTGTCAGCAACCCTGAACCAGGCTGGACGTTCCGTCGCCTTTATGTCCAGAACATTGAGCAGAAGTGAGATTCATTATCCTCCCGTGGAGAAGGAGGCGACTGCAATTATTGAAGCAGTAAGGAAATGGTCCCACCTTTTAGCGGGCCGACACTTCACTATCGTCACAGATCAACGATCAGTAGCGTTTATGCTAGATAACCGCAAAAGAACGAAGGTGAAAAATGACAAAATACAAGGGTGGAGACTCAAGCTTGCATCTTTTAGTTATTCTATTCGTTACCGCCCGGGGAAGGAAAATGTTGTGCCTGATGCTTTTACTCGGGCTTTCTGTGCATCAGTTTTGTCGTCGAATCTCATGGATATCCAAATGGGACTTTGCCATCCAGGTATCACCAGAATGCTGCACTTTGTTCGTTCGAAGAACTTACCATTCTCTACCAATGACGTCAAAACCGTATGCTCGTCATGTCGTGTATGTGCAGAAATAAAACCGAGGTTCTATAGGTTAGCGGAAAATACTCTCATTAAGCCGACTCAGCCTATGGAGAGACTGAGTATAGATTTTAAGGGTCCTGTTCCATCACATACAAAGAATATTTATTTATTCACTGCAGTGGATGAGTACTCCAGGTTCCCATTTGCTATCCCATGTCAGGATATGACGTCTAAGACTGTCATCAAATGCCTCGATGCTATCTTCTCCATGTGTGGAATGTCAAGCTTTGTTCATTCTGACCGTGGAAGTGTATTTCTATCCCGGAAAATTCGAGCTTATCTCGCCAGTCGCGGTGTGGCTACTAGTAAAACTACACCTTACCATCCTACGGGCAATAGCCAAATCGAACGTTACAATGGCATAATTTGGAAGTCAGTATCTGGCTGTAAAATCGTACAATATACCTGAGAACGAATGGGAGTCGATCTTACCGCAGGCTCTTCATTCTATCAGATCCTTGTTGTCAACTGCCACGAACGTGACTCCACACGAGAGGTTCTTTGGTTTTCCTAGAAAATCTTGCCAGGGTACATCTCTTCCTACTTGGCTTATGACTCCTGGATCCGTTCTCTTACGCCGTTTTGTCAGGTCTAGCAAAGGTGACCACTAGTAGACGAAGTGGAACTTCTGGAGGCTAACCCAACGTATGCTCAAATTAGATATCCAGATGGCCGGGAGTCTTCTGTATCTCTCCGGAATCTGGCTCCATGCCCTAGTGCCGTATCACCTTTAAAGTGTGACTCTACACCGCCCTCAAATACATCTCCAGTGACCACGCCTGTTCCATCAGCTTCAGTGGATCAACCCGATCAACCCGATGAAGCTGTTTCCACCCCTATTGCTACGGAGGAGGAATCTTCTCTGCGTCGGTCTGTTCGTTCGCGGCGAGAACCACAGCGTTACGGCTGGTGAAGCTACATGTAGACGGGGAGAATGTCATAATAATGATAATTTTCTAATGCCTTATTAATAGGCTGACCATACGTACCGTTTTGAACGGGACAGTACTACGTCTACCTAAATTTCTGTATGGTTTCTGTCACTGAAGAATAATTGTAAGCTCAATATGTTTATGTACTTACTTTTTAATGAATACAGAATATTACATAACCCCGTCCCTTTTTTGCCATCCCAATGTCCCGTTTTTGTCTCAAGGAAATATGGTCAGCCTACTTATTAAGTATATGTTAATGGTTTGTGATTACTAATTATAATTTGTTTTTTAGATGTATGTTATGTTATGAGTTGAATAAAGCCTTAGTTACAGGTGCTTATCATTAACTCATGTCAGTACCCATTTACAAAAAGGGTAGTAAGGAGACAGTAGGAAATTATAGGCCTGGTAGTTTAACATCATTGGTAGGAAAGATAGTAGAAAGAATTATAAAGAATAATAGTCAAGATCATTTGGAAAATTTTAATCATATTTCAAGTTCCCAACATGGATTTAGATCAGGAAGGTCTTGTTTGTCTAATCTCTTACACTTTTTAGAATTTGTAACTGCTCAGCTAGATTATGATAATGATGTAAATGTTATTTATTTGGATTTTAGTAAAGCATTTGACAAAGTTCCACATTGGAGACTTCTATATAAATTAAATTAAAAACTCATGGGATATTGAGATCAGTTATAAATTGTGTAGAAAAATGGTTAGAAGACAGAGAACAGAGTAATTCTAAATGGTCATCAACAGTGGTGTAGTGCTAAATAAAGAACTGAGGGAACGCATTTTGAAAGTGTTACTCAGATGCGGGGGGGACAATGGCGAGCGCGGCGAGCCCATACAGCTGGGGGTCCGGGGGCACTGTAAGCCCCCCGGGAAATCTTTTGAAATCTGACCAATTTCAGGGATATTTTGAGGTCATATGCACTGGATATTAGGATATATTCCAAGGTTGAAGATGCAGTATTTCCAGTGTCATTAGATATACGACATCCAGTAGTACGATCAATAAAAATAGCTAACAACTGGAATGATTAACTAAAAAAAAGTTAACAACTGGTACGCCGTGGTGACTGTTTCACCAGATCTTTATAGGCTAGCATTGCCTCAGTCGAAGCTAAAAGAAATGAAGCACTTAATGATTCTTTCTCATATTTCTTCTAGGGGTGGGAATTAAAATTTCATGACGTTAGAGATTTGTAAGTTCGGATTTATTTGAAATAGTGAGGGAACGCCGTTCCGTCTACCAAAAAAAGTAAGGGAACGCCGTTCCCACGCGTTCCCACATCACTACACCACTGGTCATCAATCTGGGTGGCAGAAAGTGAAAAATGGGGTACCACAGGGATCAGGTTTAGGTCCATTACTATTTATTTAATATCTAAATGATTTAGAGAAAGGAGTAGGTTGTAAAATTTCTAAATTTGCAGATGATACAAAAGTAGTTGCCCCATTATATCCCATAGAATGAATTGTTTGTTTTATTTGTCCTTTAAATTTTTTTTTAATATACGGTAATTGAATTTGTTGGGTTGGAGTACCCAACTGCAGTGGCGGCTCGTGACTTTCAGTTATTGGGGTGCTGCCTCAGAAATTGCGAACAATTGTTTCGATTATATATATATATATATATATATATATATATATTATATTATATATATATATAGAGAGAGAGAGAAAGTCGAATAGATAAATAGATAACTACTCACTACTCAGTCATAAAAATAAGTAAAATAGTATCATAAAATCAATTATAGGGTACTTACGCTTAACGGGTAATTTCGAATTTGCCAAAAATTTTATTTATAAACAAATTCCATTCTTCTGTTTTTATTCTGAGCGAAAAAATATTCTAAGAAATGAAAGCTATATATTGTAAATAATCCAATTATTATATAATTAACTTCAATCTCACGACAAAAAAATAAATGATAACGAATCATTGATAAATGCAATTCGGAAATTAAATTTCGAATTAGCAAACGATACAGCAATACAACTACCACGTCAAACAAACAAATCGGCACTGCTCTGTCCACAGTGCTTTGGATCCTCTTAAACCCGCGATTCTGACTCGCTCTTCGTACGTCCGCTACCGAGGTTTCAAGCGTTTCGAACAAAATCTGGAACTGTTAAGTACGCAGTTCCACAGGAAGGCTGAAGCTACTTTCGTGATTCATTCGTTCGGCATTGAAATAGTTTAAGGAAAAAAGGATATAATCTGATTTAAAAACTCAAAGTGCATTGGAAAAAAACAATCAGAGAGGCTATTTTAAATATTTAAATATAAAGATCATAAGATCATGGGAGTGCTGCAGTTCCACAATGCCTACCTGAGAGCCGCTCCTGCGGGCCAACTGCAATAATGCCATTAGCTGACTTGAGATTGACATTTTGCAAGATTTTATTATTATTATTATTAAAATGTAGCTCATGACTTGGATTACCTCGATACGCCCCAGTGGCTTCATGTTTTCCAAATGAAATGTAAAGTGGTCCCACACCCTCTTTGAAAAAAATGTATTTGAAATATATGTATTTATAAATACCAGTTACTTTTGAAATGTATCTAAATGTGCATTTAAATACTCTAAAATAAATGTATTTATAAATACAGAATTTAAATACAAATTGTATTTAACTACGTATTTGAGTAATGTCAAATATATTACTACCCATATCTGACCGTAGCCTTTGTTAAACTATGATTTGATGTTAGGTCTTAGACCACAATGTAGGACTAATCTGGACCTAGTTTAAACTGTTATCACTAAACTGGGGCTTAGAAATACAACAACGGCTCATTTACCGAGTGTTATTAAATAAGTCCTGGTCTCCTTAGCCAGGCCTGATCTTCATAAAAGAGTCCTTCTTCGATTTGCTTAATTTAGGTGAGCCCACTTCCAGCTGGAGTGTGTTATTTCCGTTTCAAGCCCTTCGCTCGTCATGTGATGTGATGAAGTGTCGGAGGTCTAGCCTTTTCAACGGCACCTCCTGATGTCTTCACCCTCTGTGCTGTGCTTTAACTGTTTGATATCGTATTTTCCAGAATTTATATATTGTCCGTTTTTTGTTATTTATATTTTCCTTCCTAAAGATACTCCCCCCCCCCACACACACGATAATGTCCTCTTTGTCTGCCATAAAAGGGTGCTGTAATTCGATGGTCTTTACTCTCTCCTCCCTGTAGCCTACTAGAGCCCAACAAGAAATGCTCCAGATCTCCTTTTTCATACGCACACATGGTGCATTTAGTGTCCCCTCCTATAAATCTATTTCTGTCATTAAGTTCTAAATTATTTGTCCTACATCTGTACAATATGGTTGAGGCTGGGGTGTTATCATATATATCCTCCGTATCTCTAATGTTTCCTTTCCATTTCCTATATATTTTTAAACTTTCCATCCATATCTTTCCTCCAGTTGTCCACATCCCAGCTACGTAGTTTGTTCGTCAGTTCCTCTTTTTTGCAGTCTTTTAGGTATTTTATATTTACTCTCAAGTCACTCATATATCCCTCAACCTCCTCCATCCATTTCCCTCTTGTTTCTTCTTTTACTTTTCTGAATGTCACCTACCAACCTGCCTGTGTCATTTTTCAAAATACTTTTTACATAGTTGAGCTTTCCTTTCATTATTCTTGTTCTCATCATTGATGCCCCTATTTCTTCCTTCAAACCTCATGCCGCTGTTCCTGCATGTTCTTTCTTCTGGCTTTTTCCCAGCTTTTTTTTTTGTGTTGGTTGGTTGATTGGTAGTGTCATTGTCTCAATTCTACCAAGTACGCTTTATCACACAGTATATAAATACTAGTGTGAAGATTAACTCTGATCAGCAACCGATTGGTTTCATCCACCCAGTTACTGAAAGAAAAGGAATTTAATAATTGATAGATTAACTACGTAGGCTACCTACTCAGTGGACCATTTTCGTTACCTCCCGACTACCCACATGTATCAGTTTTGCATATCGTAATCCCATAGATATTGATAGAGATATTAAAATCTTATATGCAGCAAAAACGCATAATTTTACAAAAACAAAATTTTAATGCATTAAGTCTAATTTAAGGAACGTTTACGAGCGTTTGAAATTTATATTACGTATATATTATATATATATATATATATATATATATGGGAATGAACTCAGAATGGTTCCCTGAGTTTTTTATGATACACACAGACCGTGCATGGAACAAGGAACTCTTCTAGGATAATTAAATCCATCATGAAACGGACATGTTATGTGCCTTGAAGAGTGGACGCTCAATTCTGCCAGTTGAGGTTTAAGTTTTGGTTTTGGCTAAAAATATAAGTTACCCCTTTTTCTTTGATTTATTCAATCCGACGTGAATGCAACGATCTTTTACTTATATTGAGGTTCTAAATGTAGTGGGGCTAGGCTGCTTTAAACCCTAGATCCATGTCCCAAAGCTGGATCCTGTCTGCTTTGCAGATAGCTGGTGAGGGAAGCTATATTTATGGGACTTCTTTGCGAGAGACCCGTTGCCCACGTCGGGCTTGCATCATGAAAAAGAAAAACTATGGTATTTGTCATTTACCATTACTTGTTCGGACTATAGTGGATTTAATTATCCTAGAAGAGTTCCTTGTTCCATGCACGGTCTGTGTGTATCATATATATATACAGGGCTATTCAAAATGATTCATCCGATTTCAACTGAGAATACTTCCGTACCTATCAACCGTACATCAACTGGGCATACACCACATGAAAGAGGAAATCTCCGAGTTTTACAAGATCACCGCGAGAGGGCTCCAAAGTCACGCCGTGGCCTAGCCTAGCAACAAACAGTCAGTGTGAAAATGGCGTCCGCACAGCAGAAGGCGTTTTGTGTGTTGCAGTTTTCAAGCTGTAAATCGGTAGTCACAGTGCAGCGTGCGACTTCTTCCTTTGGGGGTACGTTAAGGATACTGTGTACGTGCCACCGTTGCCCACATCTTTGGATGAGCTCCGAACTCGCATTGTTACTGCCGTAGAGTAGGGTGGATCGATTTTACATTTTTTTCGATTTCCATATTCTAATAGAGACAAAAACTTGCGCATGCATGAGAAAATAGCCTCTGCAAAATCTTAGCTTCATAGGTAATCATCTTCTGCCCCTGGCAGAGCGATGAAAATCATATTTTAGTAGTCAAAAACGTATTTTTAAACCCTAGCCTAGAGTCATAAAATTTTGCGTGTGTGTTATTTCATGCCTAAGCAACGATATAAATGCTATGGGAAATATATAAATGCATTATTTAAGACAAAGAGCCGATCTGAAAATATGTATTTATACATATTTTCAGATCGGCTCTTTGTCTTAAATAATGCATTTATATATTTCCCATAGCATTTATATCGTTGCTTAGGCATGAAATAACACACACGCAAAATTTTATGACTCTAGGCTAGGGTTTAAAAATACGTTTTTGACTACTAAAATATGATTTTCATCGCTCTGCCGGGGTCAGAAGATGATTACCTATGAAGCTAAGATTTTGCAGAGGCTATTTTCTCATGCATGCGCAAGTTTTTGTCTCTATTAGAATATGGAAATCGAAAAAAATGTAAAATCAATCCACCCTACCGTAGTCACTGACAACGGACATGCTGGAGCGACAGTGGCGGTCCTAGCTTACATGACGCCCTGGGCGAACCTCACCTTCAGCGCCCCCCCCTCTGTTCGCCAACACACACACATTCGAATCCCCCCAAAATAAAGGACAGACATAACTCTTTCACAAAATAACTTTTTATTGGACTAATTGTTGGAACTTCAGAACCAAAACAAAGACTCAAATTTCTGAATTTTACAAATCCTTCATCACGTAAATAGAATAACTCACTTAAGAGAATGTAATTATGATACTATGAACAGGAAAAATACAAATTAAATTGCACAACTGCCATAAATAAACTAGAGAATCAAATTTCTAAATTGTACAAATGCTCTATCACATAAATATTTTATTTTATTTTTTATTTTTATTTATTTCTTTATTTATTTATTCTTATTTTTATTTTTATTTTTTTTTGCAGGCGCTCATGCCGCCCCTCCACAAATGCCGCCCTGTGCGGCTGCCCATATTGCCCATATGAGGAACCGCCACTGTGGAGCGAGTATGGGAGGAATTCGACTATCGTGTCGACGTTGCTCGTGTAACTAGGGGAAGTCACATAGAGCATTTATGAGGTGAGAGACAAAATTTGGACAGTTTTTCTTTTGGTTGATGTATCACAAATCACTCTGTATTTGTAACATTAAAAAATATTCTCATTTGAAATCAGGTGAATCATTTTCAATAACCCTGTATATATATATATATATGGTACACACAGACTGTGCATGGAACAAGGAACTCTTCTGGGCAAATTAAATCCACTATAGTCCGAAGAAGTAATGGTAAATGACAAACACTATAGTGAAAAAGGGATCACCTGAAGATCCGCCACCCCAGCCTTTTTCAGTTAGCTTTACAAGGCTAACTAACGAAAATATCACGACCTACCTAACCAATCCAGGCGCGGATCCAGGGGGGGGGGTCGAGGGGGTCCGGACCCCCCCCCCTGCTCACGGTGACCAACGATTTTTCGATTGCGTTTGTTTGCTCCTATATATGAAAAATAAAACCTGAAGACTTAAAATGGCTTAAGGTACATGTATCCCGGTTGCCACAAAATTAATTTCCTTAAAAAGAATAAAGAAAAAAAAGTTTATGTCCGATCCTAAGACATTTCAGACCTGGCCTGGGTGTGTGAACAAGCAGGATTTTGATAACGGGAATATACTTAAATCCATCTAAAGCTATCTTCAAATATGAAAATTTCCTACCGAGGGGGGGACACCCCCCCTCGCGCACCCCCCCCTGGCGCTCGCTTCGCTCGCGCGTCCTCGGCCTTCGACCGAGGACATATCAGTAACGAAACCCACCAAGACTGGACCCCCCTCTGCTTAAATTCCTGGATCCGCCCCTGCAATCATCAAGGGTGTACACTGTGCAGTTTACCTAACGATTGGTTAGGTTAGGTCGTGATATTTTCGTTAGTTAGCCTTATAAATAGGCTGACCATATTTCCTTGAGACAAAAACGGGACATTGGGATGGCAAAAAAGGGACGGGGGTTATGTAATATTCTGTATTCATGAAATAGTAAGTACATAAACATATTGAGCTTACAATTATTCTTCAGTGACAGAACCCATACAAAAACCCATACAAAACGGTACTGTCCCGTTCAAAACGGTACGTATGGTCAGCCTACTTATAAAGCTAACTAAAAAAGGCTGGGGTGACGGATCTTCAGGTGATCCTAAAAAAGAAAAAACTATAGTGTTTGTCATTTACCATTACTTCTTCGGACTATAGTGGATTTCATTTGCCCAGAAGAGTTCTTTGTTCCATGCACGGTCTGTGTGCATCATGAAAAAACCTCAGGGTGAGCAATATAAATTTCAAACGTTCGTAATTTCGTGAATGTTCCTTAAACTAGACTTAATATATTAAAATTTTGTTTTTGTAAAATTATGCTGCTCTGCTGCATATAAGAGTATGCATATAAGAGTATGCTTATAAGATTATACATATAAGATTATGCTTTTTTACTGCATATATATTTATTATATATTTCCGCCTTTCTCTCTGTCTGTCTGTCTGTCTGTCCGTCCTTTATGCAAGCGCAAACCGTTTGACCTAGAGCTACCAAATTTGGTACGGGAACCTCTTATGGGATGAGGAATGTCAACACAGAGTCGGTCAGCCTGTCTGTTTGTCTGTTCGTCTGTTTGTATTACAGGCGGGAATGTGAAGCTCGAGATTTTCATGACTGTTCTTTTCTATAGTTTTATTGACCAAATAATTGAACCGACAATAATTGGGAGTTCAATTATTTGGTTAGGGGGGTTTTGGGGGATATCTGAAGATTCAGAAATCTTGACACGATGTGAAGCTCAAAATTTTCACGGCTGCATTCTTTTCTGTAGTTTAGCCTGTCTGTTTGTCTGTTTGTGAAATTTACCCCTGGTAGTAATGAGGGAAGGGTGGGGGTGGGGTAAGTGGGGGAGAGGGATGGGGTAATGGGGGAGGGGTTAGCCCCAAAGTTGCATAAAGGGGGTAAGGGTTTTGGGGGGATATCTTATGACCTAACCGGGCATGTGTCAAGATTTCTGAATCTTAAGATTTTCACGACTAATTATTTGGACACAATATATGCCCAGTTAGGTTAATTGAAGGCCCGGTTAGGTTAATTGAATGCCTGGGTAGGTTAATTGAATGCCCGGTTAGGTCAACTGAATGCCCGGGTAGGTTAATTGAATGCCCGCCATTACCCCTATTACCCCCACCCCTATCCCCCATTACCCCTGGGGATCTAATGTGAAATTTATCCCGGGCAACGTCGGGTACCTCAGCCAGGTTGTGCACCTGGGTGTTATAATTAAAATTACTGGGCCTGAAGGCCCCAGCACCGCGATTAAACTACAGAAAAGAACGCAGTCGTGAAAATTTTGAGCTTCACATTGTGTCAAGATTTCTGAAACTTAAGATTTTCATGACTAATTATTTGGTCAATGCCATAACTCCAAAATGGAAGCAGTTACAAATGAAACCACACACATATTGATTAGGTCCCCAGGTTGTGCACCTCTGCGATTAAACTACAGAAAAGAACGCAGCCGTGAAAATTTTGAGCTTCACATTGTGTCAAGATTTCTGAATCTTAAGATTTTCATGACTAATTATTTGGACACAGTATATGCCCGGTTAGGTTAATTGAATGCCCGGGTAGGTTAATTGAATTCCCGTCATTACCCCCACCCCTCTCCCCCACCCCCTGGGGATCTAATGTGAAATTTATCGCGGGCAACGCCGGGTACCTCAGCTAGTATATATATATATATATCTATTATATATTTTCGCCTTTCTGTCTGTCTGTCTGTCCTTTATGCAAGCGCAAACCGTTTGACCTAGAGCTATCAAATTTGGCACGGGAACCTCTTATGGGATGAAGAGTGTCAACACAGAGTCGGTCAGCCTGTCTGTTTGTCTGTTTGTATTACGGGCGGCAATGTAAAGCTCAAGATTTTCATGACTGTGTTCTTTTCTATAGTTTTATTGACCAAATAATTGGACCGACAGTAATTGGGAGTTCAATTATTTGGTCAGCGGGGTTTTGGGGGATATCTGATCAGATTCAGAAATCTTGACACAA
Organism: Bathynomus jamesi; assembly: GCA_023014485.1. Lineage (NCBI taxonomy): Eukaryota > Metazoa > Arthropoda > Malacostraca > Isopoda > Cirolanidae > Bathynomus > Bathynomus jamesi. The sequence continues at coordinate 705,037 of JAJOZX010000997.1, read as the reverse complement.
TGTGAAGCTCAAAATTTTCACGGCTGCTTTCTTTTCTGTAGTTTAGCCTGTCTGTTTGTCAGTTTGTCTCTTTGTGAAATTTATCCCGGGCAGTAATAGTGGAACGGTGGGGGTGGGGGTAAGTGGGGGAGAGGGGTGGGGGGTAATGGGGGAGGGGTTAGCCTCCAAGTTGCATGAAGGGGGGTGAGGGGTTTTTGGGGGGCATTCAGTTGACCTAACTGGGCATTCAATTAACCCGGGCAACGCCGGGTACCTCACCTAGTTTAAACAGGGTGTTTCAGGAGGAAAGGTCAATACTTCAGGAGGTGATAGTATCGGTTAGTGTGAGAAAAAAGTTCATATGAACATGTGTCTAATTCTGAATGGTTACGGAGATAGAGCTGTTTGAATCTACAAATACAAAGCAGTGTTTCTAACATTTAATGTTTAAACATTGGCATTTTGAATGGTATCAGATACAGAAATGACAAATTTGTTACAGTTTACAATACTTTTTGAAAATCCCACCGTCAACCTCAATGCACTTTGCAACTCGTGTGCGAACATCGCGTGTTGTTCGTCTGAGTTGATCTTGACGTTCCTTTATGCGGGCAGCAGCATCCAAAATGCGCGCGAACAATTCGTCTTATGTATCCACCTTTCTTTTTCAAACTTGACTTTTCATCCACCCCCACAAACAATAATCTAACGGAGAGAGGTCTGGATACCTTGGTGGCCATTGAATGAGACCACCGCGGGGGTAGGAAGAGCTCCGCGCGCATCAGATTCAAACAGCTCTATCTCTGTAACCATTCAGAATTAGACACATGTTCATATGAACTTTTTTTCTCACAATGACCGATACTATCACCTTCCCGAAGTATTGACCTTTCCTCCTGAAACACCTTGTGTATATATATATATATATATACACACACACACACACACATATATATACAGGGTCATTCAAAAAAGACGCAACAGTTTAAATTGCTTATATTTCGTAATATTGTTAACGTCCAGGAATGATTTTTGTATTAGTTTACAGCGTACACCTGGGAGTTTTGTTACCGCTTAGGCATAGTAGCGTAAGGCGCTAGGCGAACGACTCTTGTAGCCTAAGGTGTAGTAGCGCGTCATTAGTCAGTGTTTAGGAAGATGTACACTTTACAACAACGTGTGTTTATAGTGAAAACATTTCATGCTACCGGCAGTGCAGTTCAAGTTCAACGTAATTTTTGCAAGAAATTCAACTGCAGGAAAGGTCCGAACAGATCTACGATATATAGGCTAGTTCAAAAGTTTGAAAATACGGCTACTGCAACCGACAATAAGAAAGGCGTCGTGGGTAGGAAGAGAACCGCAAGATCAGTGAATAACGTTAAACGTGCAAAGGAGGTAGTTACGCGAAGTCCTCAGAAATCTGTTAGCCGTCTCTCTCAACAATTGGAAATATCCCGTTAATCGACCAACAGGATGTTAAAGAAAGATCTGGGCATGTTTCCGTATAAACTTCAAATGCATCAGACGCTCACTGAGCGAGCGAAAGCTGTTAGAAATGATTTTTGTGGTTCATTTCCGCAATTCTTGGAAAGAAACCCTGCGGTTCTAAACATGGTTTTTCATTAAATAAAAATTCCCAATTGTACGCTGTAAACTAATACAAAAATCACTCCTGTATGTTAATCATATTACGAAATATAAGCAATTTAAACTGTTGCGTCTTTTTTAATGACCCTGTATATATATATATATACACACACACGTCTTACGTACTTGTAGTTGCTATGGTTTCGGAGACCAAATATATTTTTGCGCGCTTTTCAGCTGAATTCACTTTTATAGATCAATGTGCTCGATTGCTGTGTCAGTGGTCGGTTTCGAGCAAAGTATTTCGTCATAATTAAAAGAGAACTCTAGAGAAGTGACTCTCCTAATCCTATCTAATTTTTCTGATTTACCATGGCTAATGTTGCATACTTTAGAATAGGTTTTTGTGTTTCTAAATCTTTATTGAGATACCAAATACCTGTATTAAGTGATTTAACAGCAAGTTCATATCGTAACATCAACAAACCCAATATTAATATCACTCTGAGGTGAGCATGAGTCAGTAATCTTAGGGCCTGACGTTTGGCTGGAACTCACAGACCAGGTCAAGATTTTTGCTAGAATTTACCCCATGATTCAACAAAATTAGGGTTCTGGGAAATTACATTTACGCTTAAGTTTCGCCAATAAAAACTTGTATGAGAGGAATGTTAGTTACAAGAGTAAGGAGGTCTTCTGTAAGTTGGTAACATGGTAAAAATTTTATAGTGGGAACACTAGGGCCCTTCGGCCAATCTGGGTGGCTCCACTGTTAATATGCATGCAAAATTAATATCCAATTAATCTCTGCAGATTGTCACACATCTACTAGCTGTACATTAACTTCAAAACTTTGGATCTTGTGGATCATTCATCAATACCACCATTATACTAATTGTAGACATCATATGGTTATCTCATCACAAGAAGTTTTATATGGATCTATATAGCTATAACCTGAATAATATAATACAAGCTCTACAATTAAGATAAAAGGAGTAGGTGGGACTGTAAAGACTATAGAGTATTTGAATGTACACCCATTCAGGGTCTCCTATTTGAAAGTGTCTATGAGGCAAGTGAACTGAACATAATGAGTCTCAAACATCACAGTGCTATGGGGGGCACCACTCAGTGGAGAAGTCCCTTTAATTGGGGGGTATAAAGACAGAGTATCCCCTAACCTAAGATGCTGCCTCCCTACATCCCATCACTCTGTGTGGGTGATGAGATTTACCCAAATAAAAAATAAACTTTATATATATATATGGGAAGGGTTTACAAACCTCTTCTGCACACCATTACCAGTTCCAGCAAAACGTCATTACCAAATACCTCTTTCAGTTATTAATTTATCTAGTTTATTCTTAAAAGTCTCCAAAGTATGGGGGTTATTATTCGTTTTTTGACCCAGTCACACCCAGCTATAATAGCAATATATATTGAATAACCAATCAAAACTGAATAAGAAAATATATATATTATCGGTAATTTTTTACTATCGCTCCGGTCTCTTCAATTCCCATAATTTATAGATCAATGGATTCGTTATTACACCAGGAATGTGATTTGGATAGTCTCAAGTGAGGGAACTGGCCCAAAACTAAGTTAGGACACGAAGTTTGTTTTGGGGTATAAGTGTGAAAAAATACCCTAAAATGCGGGTAATTCCTTCAGTAGAGACTACCTAGGGCGCATTCGCGATGTAAAAATGAATCCATTGATATATAAATTATGGAAATTGTAGAAACAGCCAACATGAGTGACCTAAAAGGTATATATATACATTTATATATATGTAGTAAAACGAACACTGTATATATTCACTGGGATCTTTTCCGTTTGACTGCCGCCATTGAAACATAATTAAACTCCAGCCTTCTTTAGTTAGCTTTATAAGGCTAACTAACAAAAATATCACGACCTAACCTAACCAATCGTCAAGGTTGTACAGTTGACCTAACGATTGGTTAGGTTAGGTCGTGATATTTTCGTTAGTTAGCCTTATAAGGCTAAGTAAAGAAGGCTGGGGGCACTCACCTCTTATGTTTCAATGGCGGCAGTCAAACGGAAAAGATCCATTCACTGTATATATTATATATACCGTAAAACTAAACACTACTAACCTAACCTAACCTAACCTACCTAACCTTGCGTGTTCCCCTTCTCCGTTTCTTATCACACGCACGACCTATGGCAACGAAATGCTTTTCTGTTTTTATCGAACACACACTTATTACCACAAACAATATCTTCCTTGTTTTTCTTAGGGCAAATAAATTCTTTTAGCAATACACCGTGTTCTACATAAAAATTAAATGCAGCCTCTTCATCATCAAAAAATTTGCATGAAGTTAAACACACTGAATAATTACAACCATCGCAAACCAACGCCATCGTGACACTAAAATCTTATGAGTTCAGGTCAAACCACCCAATTTTGTTAGCGGTACCTTCCTAACCTTTGTGGGATCAGCCATTTTATCACTCCCAAAAACATGATCCGCGATTTTATCGCTCAAAAAAAAATTTATTAACATTAATTTTATAGCTTTAATCGGCATTTGCCTTCATATTGTACTTAATAAAAGTTGTTTAAAAAAATGTAAAGAGTCTTATGGTAAACTTTATTTTCAGTTTCCAGAGACCGGACTGATAGTAAAAAATTACCATATTATCTTGTGCAAATTTGTATAAAATGTGTTTTTATTAAAATACTGTATATTTCTTATTTTTTGTGTTTTTTCAATATATATATCGACTATTTGGTGAACCAATATTTTTTAATTTTGGGGATTCTGGCTACTTCTGCATAATTCAATTTGTCCTGTTTTACAAATAAATCATTTTTAGCAATTATTCGTCTGTTGAACTCTGTTCAGTTTTTTTTTTTTTTGTGATGAAGTATGACGTGTTAGTTATGCATATTTGATTTTGAAGACGTGATCCGCCATATTGCCCTCGATGAAGACAAGAGTTTAGACTTTTTTTAAATCACAGAATAATTAAGACATCCATGACCTGCCCTAAATGCAATAGTGCTTGTATTTTAAGAAAAGATCAGAAGGTCTTTAGGTGCCGTAAAAAAAAATCCTAAAAATAAACGTGTCTCGTTTCAGTTTAAGGGTAGGCAAAATTTAGCGGACTACCTATGCAAGGTTGGCACATATTATTACATTATCATTTATATAATTTAGGTCTCGGGGGGTATGGGGGCAGAGCCCCCGTAAAGATCACGCATCATAAATTGATCGGTCCTAATGTTTTGCGGACAGTTCAGTACGTGATACCGGTTAGGTCAACTGTACATCCTTGATGATTGGTTAGGTTAAGTCATGATATTTTCGTTTAAATTCGTTAGTTTAAACGAAAATGATGAGTGTAAACTTTTCTGGTTAATTTTGAGGTGTTTTGTATGAAACTGCCATCCATTTCCTGTGCAAATGCGTAGTTTTCAAGATGACGATATCTTGAAAACTACGCATTTGCACAGGAAATGGATGGCAGATTCGTGCAGAACACCTCAAAATTGACCAGAAAAGTTTGCTCTCATTATAAAAAGAGACTGGGTCAAAAAATGAATAATTACCAGTATGGGAACTCACGACTTCTTTATCTAAGCTATTCCAGAATTTTACTATTCTATTTGAAAAACTATGTTGTACTAACTGTGATTTACATCTTTGTTGAAAAAGCTGGATAATATGAGTTTCATCGTACTCAGAATATCAAAAGCAAATACAGGCGTCCCCCGTTATATGATTGGGATGTGTCCCTAAAAACCCCATCGTATATCGAACTGAAGGCCTTATGGGAAAAATAGGGATACGTTCCCAAACATTCTGGAAGACCCCCAAAATTTGCAGATTCCACTATTATTTTGCTATATATTTTACTGTTATATGTTTTTGCTGTTATATATATTTTGCTATATATTTTATATGATGCCTTGGCGCAGATAAGGGCAGTGGAGAGAGGCATCCTGCGCCTGTTCTGATCCTCTATCCAGAGATTGAGAAGCCTCTCCATCTCTTGGATAGTTGAATCCTGGCTCTTCATTATCCTCTTGGCAGATAACGATGACACATTCTCGCCAGCTGCCAGGATCTTGTCGGAATTCTTGATCACTGTCGACGCAGTGGACTGAGCCAGTCCAAGAATCTTCGCTATCGAATTAGCCCCTTGTCCATTCTTGTGATGCTTGACAATGTCAAGCTTAACCTCCAAGCTCAAACTCTTGCAAGGCTTCTTAGCAATACCTGAAGCACCAGCACTTGGCCTTTTCTGAGACATGCTTTCAAGTTGGAGATCGTTAACGCGAAATAAGGCAATCGTAAATCGAAAGATGTTATATTATAATGTTTCAGACCAACAAAGACCCTAGGATCCACTCATGGCTGGTCTACCTAACTGTGTTCGTAATCGTGTATTGTGTATGTCCTCCGTGGTGGCGGAGGGGACCTACAATTTTACGTGGGTTCCGAACCACAAGAACATAAGAAATTTATGTAAAAACTGCCGGTGGCAACGACCAATTTTTACGAAACTAAATAATTATCAATTTAAAACTAATTAATTATCGATTTAAAACTAAAGATAGAATCTCTGGATCCAGAGGATCAAGTCATAATAGACTACTATCCACAAATGTTACACTCTATATCTATTTATAACGGACATGCATATATATCAGATCCAAAGAATCCAGTCAATTTCATTACGGTATCCATCAAGTCACGGTCCATATCGATTGCGGACCAAGTCAAAATTTACAACCATATACATTACAATATATACACTTACAAGGAAAAGTGTAGGTGTGGCTGTAAAGACTGTACAGTAATGTAGAAATGTGTGTGCACCCATTATGGGTCTCCCATTTAAAGGTGTTTGTGGGGCAAGTGAAGATCATGAGTTTTTCAATACCTCACAGTACTATGGGGGGCACCGCTCGGCAGAGGAATCTCTTTAAATGGGGTGTGTAAGGACAGAGAGTATCCCCTAACCCAAGACGCTGCCTCCCTATATCCCACAACACTTGTGTTGAGCTGTGGGATCTATCCCCACAAAGCCTTAATTTTACTACCTTAAACTTATACCCTTTCTATCAACATGCGCGTCTAATCGATTTTTAAACATGTTTATAGATGTGCTACTAATTACTTCTACCAGCAAACTATTCCAGCTATTTACTATTCTATGCGTAAAAAAGTTTTTCGCAACTGCTGTCTCGAACCTTCTACTTGTCAACTTACACCCGTTATTTCTAGTCCTATTATATTGAGATATTTCGAAAAAGCTATTTCTATCTATGTTATCAAACCCATTCATAATTTTGAAAACCTGGATTAGATCACCCCTTAACCTCCTAGTCTCGAGAGTAGTCAATTTTAACTCCTTAAGCCTATCCTCGTATGACTTTGACCTAAGAGACGGAATCATCTTAGTTGCTCATCTTTGAACTCTTTCGATTTTGTCTATATCTTTGCGCATATGCGGATTCCAAAATTGGACCGCATACTCCAAATGGGGTCTAACTAATGATTTATAAAGTGGAACTATAATATCGCGCGATTTGTACTCAAAATTTCGAGCTATAAACCCTAACACTTTGTTCGCCTTATTGACTGCTGCTGTACTTTGTTTCGCTACTTTTAAATCATCAGTGACTATAACTCCTAAATCTTTTTCCTGCTGTACGCTTGTTAAATCTTTCCCTGACATACTATACGCAAAATTACCATTACGCGAACCTATATGCAAAATTTTGCACTTATCCACGTTAAATCTCATTTGCCATGTGACTGACCAATCAACGATTTTATTCAGATCTTCCTGAATTTTACCTCTATCTTCGTCATTAATGCCCTACCACCCAGCTTCGTGTCATCCGCAAACTTTGAAACTGTACTGACTAGGCCGACATCTAAATAATATATTTAAGGAAAAGCAAGGGGCCCAATACAGAACCCTGAGGAACGCCACTCGCTACATTAGCCCAACACGACTCCGCTCCATCAACGACCACCCTCTGTTTCCTGCCTCGCAACCACTCTTCTAGCCAATTTATTACTACACCCCTGATTCCATGAGCCTTAGTTTTTTCAATGAGTCTTTTGTGTGGCACGGTGTCAAACGCTTTTTGAAAATCTAAATACACTACATCAACCGCCCGATGTCTATCGTAAACGTCAACCACGCTTTGGAAAAATTCTAAAAGATTAGTTAAGCAAGATTTGTTTCGCCTAAAACCGTGTTGCGTATTTCTAACCAGATTATGCACTTCTAAGTGTTCGACTATACGATCCCTAATTATTGATTCCAGTAGCTTACCTACAACAGACGTTAAACTGATTGGCCTATAATTTCCCGCCGCACCTTTATCACCTTTCTTAAAGATAGGTGTTACGTTTGCTAACTTGAAATTATCGTTAATGCGGGAAATCATAAACTGAACGATTGTATAATGGGGGATGCCTGTATAATTTTAAAAAATTAAAGCATAATTTTCTTATCATTTTCATATAAGTCACTATGTTTGCAGATGCGTCCTTACCAAATTATGTAGATTTGAATATTATGACATTTTTGCGACTTTTTTCCGCCCTTCCAATATTTGATTAGTGACGTCATGAGAACATGATATATGAGCTAGGCTTTTTAAGTTACTAGTTCCACTTCTGTTAGTTTTTCATAGATGTTGGTCGCGATGACATGTGAAGGGTGCGAATATTATTTTGAGGATTTAATATACGAAGTGCATTCTAATGACTCCCGAGCAATAGAAATATTTACAAAACAATATTTTACCATCGACCCATAAGTGCGAATTGTGCAGAAATGAGTGCTCATTAGTAGAATCTCGCCATAGATTTAAGTGCAATGCATATTCGAAAATTGGTACTCTAGGTTAGGTTAATTAATACCAAAATATATTTTCTTAGTAATATTTGATGTGTTTTGCTTAGATTTTGGCCTCCATTTCCCTTGAAAATGAGCCAAACTTCAAAGTACTATAACTTTGTTGGGTCTCATTTCCGAGGGAAATGGAGGTCAGATTTGAACAAATCATATCAAATACTACTAGAAAAATGTATTTTGGTGTGTAAAATGACTGAGTTACTCGGTGCTGGTTAAGTGTGCTGTCTACCTTTTAATTATAGCTTCTTATCTTGTTTACTAATTGTTTGTTTACATCCCATTGTCAATCGCCCTTGACGATTGGTTAGGTTTAGTCATGATATTTTCGTTAGTTTTAATGAAAATATCATGATTAAACCTAACCAATCGTAGGTAGACCGCACACTTAACCAGCACCGAGTCACTCTTTATACATAATTACCAAAAAGCTTAAGGCTATGGCCTCTTGTCCTATCATTGTGATATTTTGTAAAAAGAGAGTGGAAGTCTGTATTATCTAACTCATTTATTGTTTTATATACTTCTAACATATCACCTCGTAACCTTCTTCACTTTAGAGAAAACATGTTTATGTGCTCCAATCTCTCTTTGTAACTAAGGCGTCTAAGGCATGGTATCATCCTTGTGGCTCTCTTTTGTACTTTTTCTCATCTGTCTTTGTCTTGCTCTAAATAAGGACTACTGAACTGAATGCAATACTCAAGAGGAGGCCTCACGTATGAAGTGTAGAGCCTACTGTACTTATAATTTCTGGTGATTTATATTCTATATGTTTCTGCATTAGGTTCAATCTAGCATTAGCCTTATTTCTAATTTCAATACAATGAGTTGTAGGTTTAAGATCATAATTCACAATGACACCCAAATATATCTCCTTTTTTTTCTTTATTTATTCAACTTCTATAAGAACATAAGAAACACAAAATTTTTTTATAGTGGGCATACTAGGGGCCACTTCGGCCCATCGAGGTGGCTCCACTATGTAAAAACTGCCAGTACATTGGCAACAACCAATTTTTACAAAACTAATTAATTATCAATTTAAAACTAAAGATAGAATCTCTGGATCCAGAGGATCAAAGTCATAACGGGCTTCTCTCCACAAATATGTTACACTCTATATCTATTTATAACTGACATGCAAATACAGTATATCAGATCTAAAGAATCCAGTCAATTTCATTATGGTACCCATCAATACCAGTACCTTGCCAACCAAAAATAAGTCACAGTCCATAGCAATTGCGGACCAAGTCACAATTTACGACCATATACATTACAATATATATACTTAGGAGGAAAAGCGTAGGTGTGGCTGTAAAGACTGTACAGTAATGTAGAAATATGTGTGCACCCATTTTGGGTCTCCCATTTAAAGGTGTTTGAGGGGCAAGTGAAGATCATGAGTTTTTCAATACCTCACAGTACTATGGGGGGGCATCGCTCAGCAGAGGAATATCTCTAAATGGGGTGTGTAAGGACAGAGAGTATCCCCTAACCCAAGATGCTGCCTCCCTATATCCCACAACACTTGTGTTGAGCTGTGGGATCTATCACCTAAATGCACATAATATATATGAAATAAACTAATACCATTCATGCAATAAAAATGGGCTTAAACACTATCACCAGATGTCCCTTGCAGACATCAAACTATCCAACCTTCTTTTGAAAGAATCAAGTGTATCTGAAGTCACCACTTCTTCTGTCAGACTGTTCCAAATCTTAATTACTCTGTAAAATTGTTTTCTTAAATTTGTTCTACATCTTGGCTTAAATAATTTCATACTATGACCTCTATTCTGGTTATTGTGATCTTTAATGAAAAGAGACTCAAAATCTATCTTATCCAACCCTTTTATCATTTTATACACCTCTATTATATCACCCCTTAACCTCCTCTTTTTTAATGAGAACATGCTTAGATACGCCAGTCTTTCCTTATATGTCAATTGTCTTAGAGATGGGATCATTCTTGTTGCTCGTTTCTGTACTTTTTCCAGTTTTTCAATATCTTGTATCAATAGGGACTATTAAATTGAATGCAGTATTCGAGGAGGGGTCTTACATATGAAATGTATAGTTGCTTTATAATATTGGGTGATTTGTATTCAATGTGTGTGTGCATGAGATTGAGTCTAGCATTCGCTTTATTTCTGATTACCATACAGTGATTTGAAGGTTTAAGTTCATTAGTCACAGTGATACCCAAGTCTTTCTCTTTTATCATAATTTTTAATCCAAATTCCATTCATATTGTATTCAAATTCTGGATTTTTTGGCCCAATGTGCATAACCTTGCACTTATCAACATTAAATTTCATCTCCCATTTATCTGCCCAGGCTGTTACTCTAAGTCTTTTTGTATTGTCATTGCTCCTGCTACTGACTTAACATTATGGCCTAATTTTGTATCATCAGCAAATTTTGAGGTTTTACATGATAGGCCCTTCTCTAGATCGTTTATATAGACAACAAAAAGCAGAGGTCTCAGCACAGACCCCTGTGGGACTCTCTTTAATACGGGTCTCCAAGTAGACTTATTTCCATTTAGATGAACTCTGTTTTCTGTTTCTCAGCCATTCTTCTATTCAGTCAGCTATATGACCTCTTATACCATTGCTGCAGTGGCTGCATAGGCCATAGTCCCTAAGTATGTTTTGTTGAACCACCCAGCACCTTTTCACGTTTCTGAGTTCGGGATAGTCAAGAGACTGGGCAAAGATGTAATCTCCTCTGGTATCTAGGAATGCCTCTCTGGTCAGTGGTTTATTTCCAATTATTCAGGTCCGACTCGCACGTTAAACTGTAAAGGACTTCCCCTAGTTCAGGTGTCTCAATCTGACTCTCCACTGAGTAGGAGACCCAACCACTCAGGGTCCAAGAAAAGGCTGGAATTCAAAGGTAGACCTAATAGAAGTAAACTACTCATTGTGTTTTTCTCTTTATTATATCTGAAATAAACAACTATTCAGTGTGACCGTATAAACATAACAAAAGGACTGACAATGAATCACAATTAACAAAACCTCTGGAACCCCAATAACCCTTAGTGAGATTTGGCAGAAAGGATAGAAAACAAGTGGGAGACAAGTACCGGAAATGACTTGCACAGAATGTTAACCCTTGTCCCAGCCTAGCTACCATCCAAACTTGACCCCCCCCCCCCTTTATGACCTGAGTTCCAATTCCTTTATTGGCTGGCTAGTTAGTGGGGTTAGGGTCACAGGCCTGATTTCAGGGCAGATCCAGTGGCCAACAGTGGTTGACACAAACTGCGTAGCTCCCACTGGATGGGATCCACAATCCAAGCCTGATGAATCTGGACCACGTGAGTTGAATCCCAACTGGTTGCTTAGACAACACAAGATTATTAGTTACATGCACCAAGCACCATTAATCACAGTAATAACATAACATAACAGGCAATAACCCAAACATTAACTGGAATCATGACTTCATAATTGATCACTGGAAAACATAATTTACTCATGAAATCAAAGCACATAAATAATAAATAACCAATATAAAAAATAATAGCTATAAACATTGACAATTATGGCAAACCTAGCTCACATGAGTTAATCAACCTATAATCAGTGCCAAACAAGCATGGGCAAAAACCTAACTCTGGAATAATATGACTGGTGACCTATAATAATGATGATTGGTTCTGTAGCTAAATACATGACAGGGTGGTAAGCCTATCTATACTCAGTCACAGTTTCAACAACCTATATATATGTCCTTTTAATAATAATAATTAACAATGATAATGATGGTGAAATACAAATGACAACACCACAATAACTAGGAATAAAGATTTTGAACAAGTCTTTATTCCTATTGTACTCTAGCCAAGGATTACGAAGACCTCATACCTTTAAAGGCTTTCCATACTTCCTTGGCTTCCAACAGGACACGTCTGTATTAATAATCATAAATAGTCTGGATGTTATGCTAGGGTTTTTTTTTTAAGGATCCTAACTAAACTCTTGTGGGGAGAGAAAAACTTGTGAGAAGAACCAGATAGGACTTGAAAATTAGGGTGAGGTTTTTGTGAAAAACTCCACAACCCCCAAAAGGGGAATTTGAAAATCAAGGGGGGGTTGTGAGAAACTTCACAACCCTCACACCATGGGCTCTAACTTTTACCAACCATCTTGCATGATGAACAGTATCAAATGCCTTTGCAAAATCTAAGTATACTATATCTACTGGCTCTTTATTGTCCAAATGCAATAGGACTCCATCATAAAATTCAATCAAGTTGGTTAGACAGGACCTTCCATTTCGAAAGCCATGCTGGCTATCACTTATAAGGTTGCACTCTTCAAGGAACTCAGTAACTTTACCTCTAATTATACTTTCGAGTAATTTGTAAATATTGGAGGTGAGGCTGATGGGTCTGTAGTTTTTTTGCCAAGTTTCTATTTCCTTTTTTAACACGTTCACTGCCACCATGGAATTTAATATCTTTGCATAATGCCTTCTCATTTTTTTTTAATAATCATCCTTAAATACTTTCATTATTAATTGACAATACCTTTTTATGGTACATAGAAATGTTCTAAGTAAATTTTAAGGCATGACACTTATGTGCATCCTCGGCACTGTCTGGTATTTTTTCTCCTAATGCCACATGATGCATATGTGCATTCCAACCTTTAGATGAGAAACAAAGGGAAAACACAAATACTGTATTTATCAATAGTTTATCAATTTTATTCATATAAATGATGATAAAAAAAATACTACTGCTTCTAAAAAAATGGCACTTTAGAAAAGTAAAATTTTAAACAAATTAGGTGCACTATTATAAAAATACATTTCCATATATGAAAAAAAGTAAAATTTTCCTAGTGTAACTTATGAATTATTCATGATAAAAATGATGCATGAAAAAAATACACATCTGTATACAAAAAAAATAGTTTCATTATTTACAATGGTACTTTTTGAAACATTGTTCCAAACAGAGAGCTGGCTTTTTGAGCTGGCTTTTTTGGATATATATATATATATATATATATATATATCCCATATACACCGACGGCTCGCGCTCCCCTGCAGGTGTCGCGGCCGCCGTCTTCTCTCCGTCATTGTCACCTACCTCCCGGGGTATCCCCCTGCCGGTTCAGGCCTCCATCTTTTCCGCGGAGCTCTTTGCCCTTCTGGAAGCCCTCCGTCTGGTATCGGGTTGTTCGCGGTCCTCCTGTACCATTTTTTGGACTCGCTGAGGCCCTTCAGGCGCTCGAGCGCTATGATTCCCCGGACCCCCTCGTACGCCTTATTCAACAGGAGTACCATGTCCTGCACACCATTCACCGGATCCGGGTCACCTTCTGCTGGGTTCCCGCCCATGTTGGTGTTTCCGGTAATGAGGCGGCGGACCGCTTAGCCTGGTCCGCCGCCTCGCTGCCTCCCCTCCCCCGCCCGCTCCCCTTCTCAGACTATGTGCAGGTCTTTCGTTCCTTTTACGATCGCATGTGGCAACAGTCCTGGGACGATGCCACCGGAAATAAACTCTGGTCCATCCGCCCCCGTCTGTCATATTGGGTGTCCTCTTTCCACCGCTCCAGACACAAAGAGGTCGTCCTTGCGCGGCTTCGCATCGGCCATACGCGCCTCACGCACGGCTATCTTATGTTCCGGCAGGAGGCTCCGTTGCGCCTCCTGCCAGTCGCCCCTCACCGTCTCTCACATCCTTGTGAAATGCCCCACCCTGTCGTCAGTACGTCGTCGCGCTTTTCCGTTCCTTTCTGATTTCCCCCTCCCCGAACGTTTACGCCTTATGCTCGCTGAGAGCCCTCTCTTCTCGCTTGACCGTCTTTTCCTCTTCCTCTCCCAATCTCGCATCCTATCTGAGCTTTAGGTGGCTTCTCACCTGTAGTCCGCTGTTCTCCCTTTTCTAGTGCCTTTTCTCCGTCTCCGTTTCTCTTTCTCGTATTCCGCCTCGCCATGATATCCGCTACCATATAGCGGGAAATGGCGGTAAACGCCCCAATACAAAAAAAAAAAATATATATATATATATATATATATAAACTGCCTGTACACTGGCAATGACCAATTTTTACAAAACTAAATAATTATCAATTTAAAATTAAAGATAGAATCTCTGGATCCAGAGGATCAAGTCATAATAGACTACTATCCACATATATGTTACAATCTATATCTATTTATAACTGACATGCAAATATATCGGATCCAAAGAATCCAGTCAATTTCATTACAGTATCCATCAATACCAGTACCTTGCCAACCAAAAATAAGTCACGGTCCATATTGATTGCGGACCAAGTCAAAATTTACAACCATATACATTACAATATATATACTTAGGAGGAAAAGTGTAGGTGTGGCTGTAAAGACTGTACAGTAATGTAGAAATGTGTGTGCACCCATTTTGGGTCTCCCATTTCAAGGTGTTTGTGGGGCAAGTGAAGATCATGAGTTTTTCAATACCTCACAGTACTATGGGGGGCACTACTTGGCAGAGGAATCTCTTTAAATGGGGTGTGTAAGGACAGAGAGTATCCCTTAACCCAAGATGCTGCCTCCCTATATCCAGTGGTGTAGTGCTAAATAAAGAAGTGAGGGAACGCATTTTGAAAGTGTTACTCAGATGCGGGGGGAACAATGGCGAGCCCATACAGATGGGGGTCCGGGGCACTGTAAGCCCCCCGGGAAATCTTTTGAAATCTGACCAATTTCAGGGATATTTTGAGGTCATATGCACTGGATATTAGAATATATTCCAAGGTTGAAGATGCAGTATTTCCAGTGTCATTAGATATACGACATCCAGTACGATCAATAAAAATAGCTAACAACTGGAATGATTAACTAAAAAAAGTTAACAACTGGTACGCTGTGGTGACTGTTTCATCAGATCTTTATAGGCTAGCATTGCCTCAGTCGAAGCTAAAAGAAATGAAACAGTTAATGATTCTTTCTCATATTTCTTCTAGGGGTGGGAATTAAAATTTCATGACGTTAGAGATTCTTTCTCATATTTCTTCTAGGGGTGGGAATTAAAATTTCATGACGTTAGAGATTTGTAAGTTCGGATTTATTTGAAATAGTGAGGGAACGCCGTTCCGTCTACCAAAAAAAGTAAGGGAACGTCATTCCCACGTGTTCCCACAGCACTACACCTCTGTCTATATCCCACAACACTTGTGTTGAGCTGTGGGATCTATCACCACAAAGCCTTAATTTTACTACCTTAAACTATACCCAATCTATCAACATATGCGTCCAATCGATTTTTAAACATGTTTATAGACATGCTACTAATTACTTCTACTGGCAAACTATTCCAGCTAGTTACTATTTGATGCGTAAAAAAGTTTTTGGCAACTGCTGTCTCAAACCTTCTACTTGTAAACTTACACCCGTTATTTCTAGTCAATAATTTTTAAAATATCTTGCAACTTGATACCCACATTTTTTGTTGTTTGTATCCTTTATCAATTAATGGAAGTTTAATAAATGAAAACAAATTTTTTGGATTTCACTGTCTAGGGGGGGTGGGGGTAAAAAAAAAAAAAGGGGGGGTAAATTTTCATTATTGTTCTACACATTTGAATGTGGTATCATTTAATAGATCTCTTCATGCTGATTCTAAAAATGTATAGTTTTATAGGTCTATAACAAGATGTTTGGGAGTTATTGCCCATTAAAGTTAGGTGGTAAAGTGGGGGCCCATATCTCAAAAACTATGGGTCATAGAACTTTTTTATTTGAACCAGTGAAATCAGCACCCGGAAGAACCCCATATGTCAATTTTCATTAAAATCCGGGTTGGAGTGGTGACAAATCTTTTAATTTTTGGGGTGATTTGTCCTTGAATGCCCCACAGTCTACTATCTCACTCATGAAAGTGCCTAAATTTTTCTTAAAATTAACTAATGAGCTACTGTTTATCACATCATCTGACAAGCCATTCCAAAAATCTACTACTATATGATTGAAAAAGTATTTTTGTAGATTAAGTCTACAAGTCTTTTACCTAATTCCATTTGCTGTGCAAATGTATATTTTTTTGAGATATCTTCACTTGAAAATATCTAGTTTTTATCTAGTGATTTCACCGTTTTATTTTTTTACTCCTCATTTAGTAGCTATATTCATGTGTTGATTTTTTCACTCTTCCTCACAGCAATTGCAGGGCTGTATCCCCCCAAATAAGGTGAGAAATTACATGCTTTCGTTGCTAGGTTAGGGCTACATTAGGGTTAGGTTAGGATTAGATTAAGTTTGGTTATTCATTAGGGAAAGATGGAAATATTTTTTTTGGTCAATTTTTAGTTATTTTGCACGAATCTGATATCAGTTTTCTGTGCAAATGCATAGTTTTTGCAATATCTTAAAGTGAAGATAGCCCAAAAACTATACATTTGCACAGGAAACAGATGTTGAATTTGCGCAAAATGAACAAAAATTGACTAGAAAAACATGTTTTTGTCAAAAAATACCAATGTCTACTAAAACGAATATTTGCTAACTGAGCATACTACCTTCCATTAGGGATAAGCTTGGTTACCCTACATTGCACACCTTCAAGTATATCAGTATCATGTCTAAAGTGAAGGGGACCAGGCCTGAATGCAGTATTCTAAGTGAGTCCTAACATAAGAATTATATAATTTATACGGTATATGACTTCCTTACTCTTATAACTAATATTCCTTTTAATAATAACTAACATTTTATTTGCTTTATTTCTAGTCTCTAAGCATTGCTTAGAAAATTTTAGATCATTACCAACTACAATGCCAATCTCTCTTTCCTGTCTAACATCCTCAAACCAGTTCCCTTGCATCTCATACCTAAAGTTTTCATTATTTCAACAAAATGCATGACTTCACATTTTTGAATATTGAATTTCATCTGTCACTTACTATCCCAAGCAACTAATCTATCAAGGTCCTTTTGCAGCTTATAAGAATTTTCTGTATTTGTAAGTGGGACAACTACTTTTGTATCATCTGCAAATTTAGAAATTTTACAACCTACTCCTTTCTCTAAATCATTTAGATATTAAATAAAGAGTAATGCACCTAAAACTGATCTCTGTGGTACTCCACTTTTCACTTTTTGCTACCCAGATTGATGACCATTTAGAATTACTCTCTGTTCTCTGTCTTCTAACCATTTTTCCATCCAGTTTATAACTGACCCCAATATCCCATGAGCTTTTAATTCATATAGAAGTCTCCTATGTGGAACTTTGTCAAATGCTTTACTAAAATCCAAATAAATAACATCTACATCATTTCTATAATCTACCTGATCAGTTACAAATTCTAAAAAGTGTAAGAGATTAGACGAACAAGACCTTCCTGATTTAAATCCATGTTGTGAACTTGAAATATGATTAAAATTTTCCAAATGATCTTCACTATTATTCTTTATAATTCTTTCTACTATCTTTCCTACCAATGATGTTAAACTAACAGGTCTATAATCCTACTCCTTACTACCCTTTTTGTAAATGAGTACTACATTTGCCTTTTTCCATTCATCTGTTACTTCTGCATAATTAATTGACCTAGCAAACAAAATAGTTAGTGCCTCAGACAAGCTCTCCTCCCCTTCTCTGGGAATCATAGGAAATATATTATCAGGTCCAGCAGTTTTATTTGACTTTAATTCTAAAAGGACAACTGCTACATATTGACAATGTTTCAAATACATGCATTCATAACTTAACCCTACAAACAATTCTGGCATTAAAGGGTTAATGTATGAATCAATTGCCTAACATCATCCTTCCTCGCATGTATATGATAAAAAATGCCTAAATTTACAGGATCTAAAGAATTAAAATCAGTTATTTAAATTCTCTTCAGTAAAAACAGTTAAAATAATTATTAAAAATACCAACAATATCCTGATTTTTTTCAAACATCCTATCATCATGTTCTATTGGGCCAATCTTATGCTTTTTATTATTACATTTAGTCATTTATAAAAACTAAAGAATTTCTTTGGATCTTTATTGCTATTTGTAATGATTTATTTCACTATGCCTTTTGTTCTTCCTAATCAAACTGTTTAGCTTATTTCTTAACTGTCTATAATTTTCAAAGTCCAAAATACTACCGTATCACTACCTTTAAATTCCCTAAATGCCCTTTTTTTTTTTTTTTTTTTAATCATTTTAGCTATTTCCCCATTCCACCACAACAGTTTCCTAATCCTATTATTCCTAACAGTTCTAAAAGGAATACACCTACATTGCACATCCTCTAAAGTTTATTTGAACCTAGACCACATCTCAATAGCATTTTTATCAGCAAATTCATTATCCCACTTTACTCAGCCTAACAACTCCCTAAATTTACCTTAGTCACCCTTTCAGAAGCAAGGGACTGGATGGTCATTGCTGACTAGATCCCTATTTAATACCATCTTAACCCACTGGACCCGTTGGAAAATGTGCGTTATCCATGAGACACACGCCAATATCTCATGGGTAACGTGTGTTATCCCTATGCAGTTAATTTTTCTACCGCTTTAATATTCTTGGGAGAATATTACTGAGGGATTTCTGAGTCATAGGAGGAGTTTATTGACTCAAATCTTTCAAGCAATCACAAATGAGTATAATTTGTGGGTGGGGCTAACATTATAAACATTGCGTCATTTATGCCCTTGAGCAGTGTTTATGGCGTGGTTGACCTGTGTTTATCATAATTGCTTTTTATACTTATAAACATTCATAATGAGTGAAATAGATGTTAGTGACTCTGATTCTGATTACATTCCTACTGAGAAAGAGGATAGTGATTGACTTAGTGATTTTAGTGACACCAGTGTTGAGAGTGAATGGGAAAATGAGCCTATTCAATTAGAGAAAAACTGGACTCGTGTTCCAAAGTCATTTTTTGTGGTTTTGAGAAAAATGGAAAAAAGGGTTCTAAATTAAATTACTTATAACTTAGGAAAATATGAAATTTTGCAAATATCACCCTTATAGTTCATCCTACAAGGACGAAATTTGTACCAACAGATGCACAATTTTTTTTACATGGCATTAGCAACAGAAACTCAAAAATGTCAAAAAGCGACTTAGGAAATTTTGTTTTGATGCTGACAAATTATATTGGCCAGTTTGTAAATGATAAGGCAAGACAATTTTTTGAGCAAAATCCTCAACTGAATATATATGAAATATTTATCCACTAAAATGACTGAAATTATAAAATTATATCTGAAAAAATATAAAAGTATTCCCTCTCTCTCCATCTCGGATCCGCAAGTGATAGAAAATGTATATCTAGGTATCAATAGGTTAATGTTTGATCAAATGGTCACTATTCCCTAATGACTCTCCTGCTGCAAGTTCCCTAATAAGCTCATGATCATTGGAAAGAACCAGATCTAAGATTGCTTGATCCCTAGTTGGTTTGTTTACAAATTGTGTTAGAAAACAAGCATTATATCAGTCAGTGAAGAAGTTACCTTTCCTATTATTTCCATCTAAAAGGCTCCAGTCTCATAAGCAGGTTGAAATCTCCCATAATTAATGTTCTAGCACTACAACCTTTATTTCTTTGAACCATACTGTCATCAACTTCATGTATTTGGTTTGGAGGTCTGTAAAATGCACCTATCTGAATATACTCTTTGCCTGAAACACATACACATCAACCCAAATTGATTCTACCCTATTGTTTAATTTAATACTATCATTCTGAACTGAAGTTAAATCATTCTCAATGTATAAGACCAAACCACTCCCCTGCTTATCCATGCTCTGATAAATATACATTGTATAACTATATAATTCATACTCTGCTCTAGTGTCATTAAATGCTGCCTCACTAATGCAGACTATATCCAGATTTTCACTAATCATGTAACTAAATAATTTATTTTTCTTATTCCTAAGACTCCATGCATTTGCATAAAAACACTTCAAGCCCCTAGTTTTAACTGGTTTCCTACCTTTGGCTAAATAGTTGATATACCTATTCCTGACATAATATGTATTTAAGACTCAAACAGTATTAACTTTACTCTACCATGGTGCTTTATGCCCTCTGTTGAATAGCTAACCAACCTAGAGTGACCACCTAACCTGGTGTAACCCAACCTGGGTGTGAGAGTCACCATGATTGGCTTGAAGTATGAAATGGATGGATCATTGATGTCGTGTTCCTAAGACATAATTGCCAAGTTTTCATCTAATACAGTGGACCCCAGGCCCCTGCTATCCGAGATTAATTGGTTCCAAAAAAACATCTCAGATAGCGGAACCTTGGTTAATGGGACTATACTTTACATGTTATCAGGCCAACTGGTTCCAGAAAACTAAAAACTGACCCTCATCACCACAAAATCTAACTTTTAAGGCCCTACAGTATTTTTAATTTAAATTAAATAGTATTTAAGTACAGTATTATTATGTTATTTTCTGAAAATAAAGAATTAAATTATAATGAATACAGTACTGTATTAATTAAATTAAATTAACATGCACTAAAAAATTAACACTCACCAGAACAACAATTTGACTGGAAAGATGGTGGTGGTGTTTTATTGTCTGCAAGGAGAGTCTCCTTCAATAAAGGCATCTGGTAGTTCAGGCAATTGGTCATGTTTTTGAGAGCTTGAAGAGGTCCCTGAAGTTGATGGTTTTGATTCATCTTGTTCTACAGAATAAGTCCTCTTCAGTTTGAAAACCTATCAATCAATGTCTGCTTGGGCTTGGTCATTTCTTGGAGTTGAGTTTGGTATGGGAGGAGCACCGAATTGATGGTGCTGTATGTTGTGTTAGGCTCTGCCATGGATAGGATCTCTTTCCATGATTTTCCATCACTTGCGGCCATTCTAGAACAAACATGTGATGTTGGTTGGTATCTCGGTTAGCGGATGAATGGTTCTTTATGGAAAATCTCGGTTATCGAGATCTTCGGATAGCGGGGGTCCACTGTACTTGTGTTATGATATTGGGTCACTGTGCAGGCATCAACTAAAGTAATTTTTTAGGCAAAATTCTAGAATCCAGATGCAGTTCAGAGAGAGTATTCATAATAACTTGGTAATATATTAAGTTTGGCTAGGTTTGGTTAGATTAAGTTCACAATTATGAACTCTGTCTCTAAACTGCATTTGGATTAGACTGGAATAATAATAATTTTTTTTATCAGTTCAGATTTTAAAAGTCTTAAGTACTGTATTAGGTACACTTCATGATTATGCACATTGCATAGCAATTTGAATTTGACAATATATGGTCTTGAACAGGCATTTATAAAAATATTAGCTATTTCCTTTCCCAGTTTGAATTATTTAAAGACCTTAAACTACTAAAACTCAATGATGTAATCAAACTGGCACATTTTATCTTTATTTACAAGTGTAAGAACAAAATCATTGACTTGTAATGGGTAAATAGATATTTTGTAACTCATCAAAAAATCCACTCGTATCAGACCAGAAATAGATCAAAGCATGTTGTACCCCAATTTAGATTGTCTTCATCTTAAAAATTACGGATTAAAGATACATTACCTATGATTGTTCAGCTCTTATATCTTGTACATAATATTGATTTCTTTGTATGGTATTGATATAATACCTTCAATAATGACTTTGCATTTGTTATATTGATAATGATAATTTAAGATTAATACATAACTTAATTAATAATTCTTATTCATGATTTATGTATAATAACCATTTGTTTTTATTTTTAATAAGAGCCCAATAAAGCCTAAATATTATGGGCCAAATTAAATAAAATAACTAGTCCAGCTTCACAGTTATGTATGTCATTGTAAATTGTAAGACCACTGTATTTATTTTATTAATCTATACTATAATAAGAGAGCTGTCTGTCCGTCTGTCTGTCTGTCCATCCATCACACTTTCAGAAATTATGAGAAAAAAATTCAGAAATTGTAAAAAAAAATCAGAAATTGTATTATGGGCGGCAATGTGAAGCTCAAGATTTTAATGACTGTGTTCTTTTCTGTAGTTTAGCAATGGGGGAAGGGGGAGGGGGTTAGCCCCCAAGTTGTATGAATGGGGGTGAGGAGGTTTTGGGAGATACCAGATTCAGAAATGTTGACACAATGTGAAGCTCAAAATTTTCATGGCTGGGTTCTTTTTTTGTAGTTTAGCCTGTCTAACCATCAGCGAAGTGACGGGAACTGTACTAGTAATAATAATGAAGGTTATCCACTTTAATTAAAAAAAAAAAAACATGCTGGAATCATTGTATTTGTAGAAAGATTACTGTAATGCACTTGAAAATGACTCTAATATAATTTAGCCACATCATTTTAGCTTAGGGTAAAACTTCACAATCCAGACATGGCTCAAAGACAGTATATAAGTAATCCACATTTTTAGATCAGCCAACATGACAATGCCATGATGTCATTACATCATAATGACATCAGCTGATTACAAAATATGAGTGCAGCTTGCAGTCTCTTGAAACTGTGTCTGCAGTCAAATTTTACCAAAGCTTTTATTTCTTTAACTTATACAGTATATATTGGGTTGGTAGAAAAAAGGGAGACCTTTTAAATCCTTCATATCTTGGCAAATATGGTACATAGAACCATGAAATTTTAGTATGTTAGTACTAGGTAATTTTATGGTTTGTATGCCATCTTTTAGCATTTTAGCTGCAAAATTGGATTTATGGCAAATATTCCAGAAAATTCTTGCTAATCATAGGTTCAAGTTGATAATTAAAGTGATTTTAATTAACATAAGCCAACTGCAGGAGGTTTGGACAAGTTTCTCAAGAAAATCAATAAAACAGGAGATATCAAAAGAATATCAGGTAGTGGTATTAAATTTGGCCACCAAACAGTCCTGATTTAAATCCTCTCGATTATGGCCTTTGGGAAAATTTGTCACAGAGAATTTATCGGATCATAGTAAGAAATGTTGCTCATTTACGACAGCTTCTTCTGGAAAAGTGGGATGAGCTTACCACAAGAACAAATTAATAAAGCTATAGATGAGTTACGTCCTAGACTGAAAAAGGTTGTAGAAGTTCATGGTAAACATATCAAGCAGTTTTTTTAACATCAAGGTAGCACCATATGTGAGTACTTGTAACCTTTTATCTGCACATACAATGCAGTAGTAGTGTAAATAGAGAATTTCCAGTGGCATAAAGAAATGTTCAATAAATCCATAATTTTCATTAGTTTTCTTTGAAATCCACTCACTGTATGGGGAATTTACTTAATTGTGGGGTGTGAAAAAATATTGAAAGCTGACCATAACTTTGGATTTTACAGCCAAAGCTTGAGGTCTCCCTTTATTTTTGCTAACCCAATATATATATCAGGCCAAAGAAATGAGATTTTGGTGAAATTTAAGAATCCAGATGCAGTTCAAAGACAACAGAGCCCATAGTTAATAGTCTAACCAACCTAACCTGTTACTAAGCTATTATGAAATCTGAATTTTGCCAGCCATTCTTACCTTTTATGGAGTATGAAGATTTGTGTCTTTTAGAAATGTCTCAAACAAAAGTAGTGAAACTCTTAGAACTGAAGAGTGAAAGTGTTTTTATTCAAATGTATGCAGTCTTAGGAATAAAAAAAGGATGAATTACTTAGTTATATTATTAGTTGAAAACTGGATACTATTTGTATTGGTGAGACATGGATTAGTGAAGCAGCATTCAGTGACACTCAAGTGGAGTACTGTACAAATTAAGTGGCTACACAGTGTATTATATTTATCAGAGACTGGATGGGCAGAGAGGTGGTTTGGTCTTACATACTAAGAATGAACCAACTTCAGTTCAGAATGACAGTCTTAAATCAGACAAATGGGTAGAATCAGTGTGGGTTGATAATTGTGTATTGAGTAAAGAGTACATTTGGATAGGTGGATTTTACCAACCTCCAACCCAAACACAGAAAGTCAGTTCTCACACCATAGGAACAATATTGATATGTGGGGCATTCCAGGAGAGATTACCCAATGCATGTCACCACTCCAACTCAGATTTTGATGAAAATTGACATGTGGGGTTCTTCCAGGTGCTGATTTCACTGGTCAAAATAAAAAAGTTCTATGACCCATAGTTTTTGAGATATGGGCCCCCCCAAATCTTGGGGGCCCCACTTTACCACCTAACTTTAATGGGCAATAACTCCCAAACATCTTACCATAGACCTATAAAACTATACATTTTTAGAATCAGCATGAAGAGATCTATTAAATGATAGCACATTCAAATATGTAGAACAGTAATGAAAATTTTTCCCCCTTTTTTATTTTTATTTTTGACCCCCACCCTCCCTAGGCAGTGAAATCCAAAAAAAAATTTTCATTTATTAAACTTCCATTAATTGTTAAAAGATACAAACAATAAAAAATGTGGGTATCAAGTTGCAAGATATTTTAAAAATTATTGAAAAAATATATACATTGTTAAATTTTGACATTTTTACGTCTGCAGACTAAAATAGAGAACTACAAATGATATATTCACATGGATGAAAATAAACAGCAAAAATACAAATTGAACACACACACATTACATCAAGTTGATTCATAATTACACGAGTTTTTTCAACTCATTTTCTGGGAAAACATATCGAATACGCATTGTTCCTGGCTTTAAAGTTGGTGTGCTTAATAAACCTAAAATTTTATCTTTTGATATGTGGCATGTATCTCTAATTTGTGGAAAGTAATAGTAAACACTATATCCTGATGGGTGCAAAAAGCTAACCTCAAAGTCATCAAATTCCTCATTATAGGAATGTACAAATCCCAACCATTTCTGATCATTGTAAGTACAAACTATGTACTCTCCTATTTTCGGATTAACTTCAACATTATCTTCACCCAGAAAAGCTTTGATTATAATCCTCACCTCACCAACTTCATCAGAAGATAATTCAAATGTTTTTATGTTATTTGCATTAATAGGTACAAATCTGTGGAATTTTTGTGTTCCTGTTAGCCGCATACTTTTTTCATATCTGTCACTTAAAAATTTTTCCATAGCTTCAATTTCTTCAGAATTTATTAAAAAAAATTATGCTGTCACTTATATTATTTGAACAAAATTCAAATGTGTTTTTTGGTTTTAATATTTGATTTGCGAATGTTCTCTGCATACTCTCTCTGGCTACAGATCTTTTCACTGTACCCCCAATCCCATCACAAGCGCTCTTACCATGGCTTGTGGCAAAGAAATGCCACTCATATTCCAGCCCAAAATCTTCATGTTTACAGACGTTAACAAAGTTGAAATGATTTTTATATTGTCCTGCACATCCATAAGTAAAATAATGTAATTTTTTGATATGAAGGTGGGATTTTCTAATAATAGGTATGAGTGTATTTAAAAAAGTATAAACCATTGTAGTGTTATGTTTTGTATTTGGAGATAAAAAACAATAACGTGAATGTTTTGTTTCATTACTTTCTGGTTCCTTATAATATAACACAAAGAAATGTTGCTCATTTACGACAGCTTCTTCTGGAAAAGTGGGATGAGCTTACCACAAGAACAAATTAATAAAGCTATAGATGAGTTACGTCCTAGACTGAAAAAGGTTGTAGAAGTTCATGGGGTAATTCCAGGACAAATAGACAAATGAAAGTGCCAAATGTACACTCCACCATCTCCAAAATTCATGAAACTTGGTGTGAGGGTTGGTTTTGGTCCAAATTACAAAAATCTGAATTTTTTTGAAAATTGGTCAAGTTTGTCAAATTTTATGGCTTGATTAAATTTTGGCCAAATGAAAAAAACAACAATTTTCAAACGTAAATATCTCAGATGCTAATTGTGGTAGTGTAATAAGTCTTAAATGATAAAATATGTAAAATTAACTGTAGTTTCTAAATATGTATCATTTTTTTAGGGTAACAAAAATAAAATTATGATTTTTTGGAAAAAATGTCAATTTCTTTTTTTGGGGGCGATTTGGCAGTGAAGATATCATTTTTCGAAAAAAAGACCAAGAATAAAAAATGTTTATTTGATGTATGTACACCATAATAAGTAATAAAAAGTCAGCTTATAGTTTATTATAAGGCTCAAAACTGAGTTTGAAATTAAGTAATTAATTTTTTTTTCAGATGACGAAGATTTATTAGACTTGTTGGTCCAAAAAAAGACAATTTTCAATTCATATAAAAAATACATGTAGATAAACCAAAGGAGAAAAAATCTTTTAAAATATATGTACAATGTACATACATAACCTCTCTTATATTTAGGGACAGAATATATTGACAATAATAGTGTTTAATTTATAAAGCGCTTATCAGAGTATAAAATACTCTTCCTAATACTACACGTACAAAAGTCTTTGAGAATGAATTAAGAGACAGTATTCTCATCCAGTGAATCCAAATTTTAGACACTAATAATATAATAATAAGAAAAAAGAATTTGAAAAGATTTTTATAACTATTAAGTAGATACACAAATCTCAGATAAAAATTTTAGAAATATTATA
The DNA here is from genome assembly GCA_023014485.1 of Bathynomus jamesi. Classification (NCBI taxonomy): domain Eukaryota; kingdom Metazoa; phylum Arthropoda; class Malacostraca; order Isopoda; family Cirolanidae; genus Bathynomus; species Bathynomus jamesi. The sequence continues at coordinate 678,068 of JAJOZX010000997.1, read as the reverse complement.
TAGACAATCTTAAATAGTATACATTCGATAGAATTTATTTTATCTTCTTTGAAAAGTTTTTAATTCTTGAAGTGGAAAAATGCATTGTATTCTTGTTCCTCCTCGTAAACTTGCTTCAATACTCCCAAATATATTTTCTGTTGGAACGTGACAAACATCATCTTGTGCAGGAAAAATGTATGAGTGACATACGCCCGAAGGATGGAGAAATTTTATCAGAAAATCATCATATTCACAGTCAAAGGACTGGACTAATCCGAGCCATAGTTTATTTTCATACATACAACCCACAAAAGAGCCTGTTTCAATTTCGCGTTGAGAGACAGTATTATGCTCTTGAACCGAAGCAGAAACTCTAATGAGCTCTCTTATTTCGACTGACTGTGCACTCTGAGAGAGTGGATAAACCTTCAACGAATTCTTGGAAATTGGGACGAAGCGATGTAATTGTTGAGTACCTTTGATAGAAGTAATAGGTTCACTCAGACGTTTTTGCAAAGAAAGCTCTACATCTACAACTTCGTAGAAGCCTTTGTCTGTTTTTGTCCTGGCTTCAATCCAGCTGTAAAACAAATTCATAAATTTAGGTTGCATGAAATAATCAAATATTTTGTATATATGTATTCAAGTGCTGATGCTAATATTTAAAAACAGAAAACTACGAATTTGGCATTAAGAAACAAATGTCCTGAACGGAGTCTCTATTGTTTTATTACCTGTTTTAATAGGGCTTTCATCAAATAAAGGTAAAATATTGTCGCTGAGCAAATCTCTATTGAATTGCCTGTCTTGAACGACAAATTCTTCCAATGGTGGTGGATTCGTGGAATCGCTACTGCTTCGCTCCATAGATTCATTAAGTATGTCTGGCTCAGGTATTGGCGCAGGTTCCAGCTCTCTGGATGAACATTGAACATGTTCTAATACAATTGGCTTCTTTTTAATTGTGACATAGCAATTGCTGCATAGTAATTGATTTTCTTCCAAAATTCCATAGCTTGCAGCTGCCATGGCAGAGTTTACTTTTTTGATGTTACAGAAAATTCTTCTTGAGTGTTTTTTCATAGGATCGCAACAAAATTTTGTGTTTTGAGGCATTTTAAGGGTTAGGTAAATTTATGTTAATATACTAGAAAATTAGGTATATACTGAAAATCTGGAAAGAAAGCAAAAAATTGTTAAAATTTGGAGGATTTTTTTTTTGTCATTTTTTTTTCATAATAATCGTCGATAAGCTGACTTTTTATTACTTATTATGGTGTACATACATCAAATAAACATATTTTATTCCTGGTTTTTTTCGAAAAATGATATCTACGCTGCCAAATCGCAAAAAAAAAAAAAAAAGACATTTTTTCTAAAAAATCATAATTTTATTTTTGTTACCCTAAAAAAATGATACATATTTAGAAACTACAGTTAATTTTACATATTTTATCATTTAAGACTTACTACACTACCACAATTAGGAGCTGAGATATTTACGTTTGAAAATTATTGTTTTTTTCATTTGACCAAAATTTGGTCAAGCCATAAAATTTGACCAACTTGACCAATTTTCAAAAAAATTCAGAAATTTGTAATTTGGACCTAAACCAACCCTCACACCAAGTTTCATGAATTTTGAAGAGGTGACCATGTACTTCATTTGTCTATTTCTCATAGAATTACCCCATGGTAAACATATCAAGCAGTTTTTTTAACATAAAGGTAGCACCATATGTGAGTACTTGTAACCTTTTATCTGCACATACAATGCAGTAGTAGTGTAAATAGAGAATTTCCAGTGGCATAAAGAAATGTTCAATAAATCCATAATTTTCATTAGTTTTCTTTGAAATCCACTCACTGTATGGGGAATTTACTTAATTGTGGGGTGTGAAAAAATATTGAAAGCTGACCATAACTTTGGATTTTACAGCCAAAGTTTGAGGTCTCCCTTTATTTTTGCTAACCCAATATATACTGTATATCAGGCCAAAGAAATGAGATTTTGGTGAAATTTAAGAATCCAGATGCAGTTGAAAGACAACTGGAGCACTGGTAGGATAAACTCCTGGTGCCATCCTTGAACCGTTGTTACTCTTGAAAATGGAGGAACGCTTAGTATGTTTAACCTTCCTCTCAGCATCTGGAAGACTGGAGGTCTTCTCTAAAGAACTGGAACTGGAACTGGAGCTGGTTGATCTATTGCGCTGTGTCTTCATGGGTTTAGGAGATGCCAGCTTTGTCTTTTCTTTCTTGAAGGTTCGTGTTCCTCTGCTGGTACCTTCTTCCCTGTTTGAGACATTCTCTACATCATCCAGATTCTCAAGCTCAGGCATTGAGTCATGAGAATCTCTCTCTAGATTCAGCCTATCCTTCTGCTGCTGCTTCCTCATCAGCTGGTCCACCTGTTGCTGCCAATATTCATTCTGAAGATTCAATTCAGCATTTTCCCTTGATAATTGGTTATACTTAGTCCTTAATTCTGTGTTTACATCCTCGAGTTGTTTCAACTTATGATTCCATGCTTGATTTGACTCTTCCATGGTCTTCTGCTGCTGGGTCATGAGAGCCATAAGCTGACTGATCTGGTCTTGCAATTCTTGAAACTCAGCCATCTCTGGTGTCTCGCTGGGTGCCTCAGTAAACTAGCCGGCGTAATTTCCCGGGTCTGGGCACCAAAAATATGTTGCGGGGAGAGCGAAGGGAATAACTAGAATACTGTAACTTGGCTACTTCTTGATGACAGGAAACGGGAAGGTCCTGGGCAGTGAAGTTTTTCTCACCTCCACTGACTGTCACTGAGGTGCAAACGAGACTCCTACACTGCTGAACCAAGAAATGGACTCGACCCGCTAGCTATCTCCAAAGATTAACACTGTCTGAGTCGGGTCCACTTGAGAACCTGGAGAGCCCTGGCTTCAGGAAAGGTGTGTACAATGTACACCCAGCAATACTTGAGGACTTCAACCAAATATGGGCCTACACAACAAGCAAGCAAGATTTTAGCAAACTGATCGTGAAGTAAACCAAATGTGGCTGGATGAGAAAAGCAGATAGTACCCTCTGAATTATTTAATAAAGAGAATCTGGAGGTATTGTCGATTCAAGGACCCTGGGCTTGTCACAAGGAAATCCTTGAAAGTAACGACCCCAGTCTATAAGGACAAAGGCTGAAAAAAAAACTAGTTGGTAGAATTCTAAGGGTTTATTAACGATTAACTTGAATTATTTGCAAGAGCTAGGATGGGTTATGAGCTTGGGTCTAAACATGGCTTAAGATCAAGAACTGGAAATTCAAAAACCCTGAAAGGGTATGCTATACAATGGTGCTTACAATTACAATGACAAAAATACTGGACAACAAAAATGGAATTTCCAGAAAAAGATAAAAAACTTAACCTATGCTAGAATGGTACAATTAGACAACACAATCGACCTCACTGGACGTAACATCCTTAAGCTAGACTTGAGGTCAATCCAATATCACCTTGCCATGGAGAAGCAAAACCTGAAGCGAGTAGTCCTAGAAATACCTTAACCCGCACATCGTTATGCACAGGCAATGTCCATTATCACAAGGCACTCTGTTTTTCTTGAATTTTCGTTTTCTTAGTGAATTAAGTTGGCAGGCTAGAACTTCCACAAGCGGAAGCCAACTGTGACTTTGAAAAGCGAGTGTTTTCTAAATATTGAAGGTGAAATTTACTGATACCAAAATCAAAACAAAACAAGATCAAAATGGGTCTAAACAAAACTACTGAGTTAGTCAGGCATTAAGCAAAACTAACTCTGTCAACATGGGGATTACATAATGGCCAATCCTGAAACAAGAAGAAAACAAGATGTTAGTCAAGACAACCCCACTACAATGTTATACTTAATGCACACTCGTACAGCTATGTGTGGTTACTGTGGTAGGCTGGTAGCTACTGAAAGATTGAAGTGAAGAGTGGCACAAAGTCAACATGTTGATGCCTGTTGAGACTTGAGAGACAAAACAGAGTTGCCAGATAGTACCATTGGGGCTTATAGTATGCCAATTTTAATAAATAACAATTTATAATAATATAAATAATTTATCAACAATGAAAATACAATTGCAATAAAATAATTACTTTGTTGACATTAAATAAACATTTAATTTTGTTTACATGCAACATGTACTTGAAAGTACTTATGGGCTAAGTACAAGTACATTGACTATTTAAATCCCAAGTACCAGAACAAGTACAAGTACACAAAATTTTGCACTTAAGTACAAGTACTTGTACTTGAACCCAAGCCTGGTTGCTAGTGTGCTTGTCATCCAGTATGCCTTCATACCCTCCTCTCACCACATTCCATTTGTTATGTCCCCACCAAATAAACTTGGAAGGGCCATACTGGATTGCACTCATCCATCCATCCATTACACTGGTGTAAATGTTGAATCACTCAACATAAAATGATGGAATATAATACACATATGTATCATCATGAGATGTGTTGTGAGCAAGACCAAAGACCTTACATCAAAGTTAAGGTCATATTTACCGTATTTGATGGCTTATAAGATGCATGGGCATATAAGACACCCACATTTCAGTAGGGAATATTTAGGAAAAAACTTTTGAGTGTATTTAAGCATTTAATGTTTACTCCTACTAATATGGAACATGAGCATGAGATCAGCATAGCAGAAGAAATCATTTACAATGTAAGAGTTCAGAAATGGTTACTGCTTAGCTCTGAATAGTTGGGTGCCATACAGACAATAATTGTCTCGTAATATCATCATCAGTAGTTATAAATTCAGCTTTAATATTTACAATAATTCCTTTTTTAGTTAATTAAAAGAAATAATAATGTAATAATAATAATGTGTTTAAGTAAACAATAATATTTTTAATTCTGAAGTTGGGCTAGGCAGAATTTAGCCAACTGGAAACAGCTACTGAGGGATTCATTAGCCTACGGGAGACTGTAACTTTACATATAGGACATGGGGTGATTTTTTTGAGTCATTTGTCAGAAAAAAAAAGGTGTCATATGCCATCAAATATGGTAGGTCAAAAGTCAAGTGGAGTATTTTTGTGCCTGAGTCATAACTTCTGAGCAGCTCAACATAAATTGATGAAAATTAATACATATATGATCATCACAGATGATGTGTTAGGAGCAAGAATTGGGTCCTTGTATGAAAAGTCAAGGCTACAAATATAGGCAGTGCCATTTATATCATTCTTACATCGTTCTTGTTTGGAAATATCTGTGATTTCCTTCCTTTTGCCTGCATAAGAGCATTTCAGTGACTTCCTCCAGTTTTGAAGGTGCCAATTGTCTTAATGTAGTGAAGGCTAGGTCAGAATTAGGATCTCCATGAAAAACTCTGTTGGTTTTACATAATGAGTTTTTCCTGTTGTGGAGGAGGCAACAATGCATGGTGCTGCAAGAGCATAAACCATACATAGTTACCATGCATAGCATGAACTAGTGAGGGTCTACTGTGTTTGTGTTTCAGGCATAATTACTGGAAATTATGGAGTGCAACTTTTATTTTCCTGCCAGATAAAAAAATATTTAAAAATTTGTTTGTTAAAAATAGGCTGAATTTATTTTCTCATACTCAATCTATACCATATTCCTTTCATTTCAGTAACCAATGTCAGTTTTCTACTGGATGTAGATCTTTATGTTCTGCAAAGAAAAATCCATCCCCAGCTGAAGAGCAACCTGTTGAGACAAATAATGCAGAAAAAGTTCCTCCAGTAGAAAAAGAACTTGTTGAAAAAATAGACTTGCTATTGAAAGAAGTTGAAGATTATAAAGTAAGTGTCATATTAAATCATAATCTATAAAATGTAAATAAATTTTTTTTTACCTTGGGTTCATTGTAAAATTTAAATCTTGCACGTTGGTAGTGGATCCAGTGATTCCTAAGTTTTTTCATTTCCTATGCCCCTTATCAACTGACAAAATTAACCCATTAGTGCCTGGTGGTAGTTTAACCTACCAAAAAAGTATTTGGCTGTCAACGGGCAATATGTGAATTATCCATTTGAATTTGCTCATGGCTCACTCATGGACCCTTAAGCTAATGTGGCGCAATTGACTTTGCGCAAGTATATTAAGTGAGCTATGACTCGCATTGTAACTAGTTTGGGTATGAATGGTTAATAATTGTAAATTGTTTTCCCGTTCCTCATAAAGATTTTCATTACACTGTTCTAAGGTCTTGTATGGAATATTTTAAACTACAAATTTTGATAAATTGCTATTTATTAGTATTATCTATTAGGGCCAATATATTTTTTAATCCATTTATGAAACTCAAACAGGACAAATATCAGAGAACTTTGGCTGATCGAGAAAATGTAAGACAGCGATTAGAAAAACAGATAACAAATTCCAAATTATTTGGCATTCAGAGTTTTTGTAAAGATTTACTAGAGGTAAGGAAATATTTTTAAATTTCTATTCATTGTAGTCACATCTTTTAGTACTCAACCAAACTCCATGGGATAAGAATTTTAAACTTTTTTATTAAATACTATTACCCCCCCCTTACCATTCCTGAACTCGTTTTATCATAAAAATTTTGTACTGATCAAGTTGTGTTAAGGGAAAATTAGGAATACATAATACACTTCTTTATTTGTCAACACTTTTGAAATCACTTTTGAAACAGGTAGGAATGGATGTACCTTTCAAACAAATTTTTCTGCATTTGATGTAGTGAGTATTTAACATATTAGGAGAGTTAGTATCTGTAAATTAATTAGCATTTAAAAATTAATTCTATCTAGACTTATAAACAATATGCCAGTTTCATATTCTAGTGTGCTCTTAATACCGCAGTAAACTAATTGTCTTTTAAGGACTGTTTTTACAGAATATGTTTAAACCATCTTATAATTATTTATAAAATGAAGCATTGTGGATAGTGTAGATTTCTATCAATTTTAAGGTCTCGGATGTGTTTAGAAAAGCAATAGAAAGTGTACCAGAAGAGAAGATTGCAGAAGCAGACCCAGCTTTTGTTGGTTTATACAATGGAGTAGTTATGACAGAAAACCAGCTACTTAGTGTAAGTATCTTTTTTTTATTATGTAGGAAGGAGGTCCAAGGGCGAATGCCCGCCAAAGTGCCTCACCCCCAAAGAAAAAATAGAAAAAGAAGAGAGCCAAAATCAGGGTCCAGGGTTTTTGAGATGCATGGACACAGCATTGGAAAGATTGGTCATAGATAGGGGAAAAGGTGGAATAAGAAAGATTGTTCCAGAGTTGACCTGTTGAGTAGATGAAACCTATTATAAGTTGTTTTGGAAAGAGAGTACGTGTGATCTTTCCAGGAAAGATCACAAGAAAAGGAAACTCCAAGAATGTTGAGAGAAGAGGAAGAATTGAGTTGTGTGTTGTTGAAGGTAAGGGGATAGTTGTGCGGAAGATTGTGATGAGTAAACGGAAGGAGGAACTGAGTTTTCGAGGCATTGAAAATGATAAGGTTTTCTCTGTCCCAATCAGAAATAGTAGGAAGACCAGAGGTCAGGTGTACTATAGCGGTATAGCCATCCAACGTGGATTATGGAGTGACTGTTGAAAGGGACGTTTTGTGAAGTGGGTGTAAAGTGGAATCATCGGCATAGAAGTGAATAGGACAGGAATGCGAGTTAAGAGATCATTAATAAAAAAAGGATAAGAGTGGGTGACAGGACAAGAACACTGAGGAACACCACTGTTAAATATGGGGCTCCAATAAACCTTAGCCCCCCGCCCATGGCCTAAACCATTAGAGGTACAGTAAAACTAAACATATCTTACAAAAGAGAATTTAATCCTGCATTTAATGAGAAACAATTAAAACTTGGTGTTCCCGCCATTGGCTTCCAAGACAGCCTGAATTCGCTTTGGGTAGCTTGCCGAAAGTGACGTGAATAGATCTTGATAGTTACGCAAATTTGCTAAAACAGTTTCAGTGTGTTGCATCATTGTATCCTTCGAAAATCGATTTGCTGCAGGTTCTTGAAACAAGAGACACTCAACCTTGTCATTTATAACTGATCCAATGTGTTCACAGACGTTCAGGTCAGGAGAATTTCCTGGCCATTCTTCATTTCCAAAGAAATCTATCTCATGGTTCCGCAACAACTGTTGAGTGTCTAATGCCTTATCGTGCAGAAGTGTGACCTGATCGACATCCATAATATTGTTTGGGTTTCTTAGAAAAGGAATGACATGCTGGGATAGAATAATATCACGAAAATACTGTCCATCCCAACTCTGACCATTTGGTTTCAGCACCCACATGAGTTTCTTTGCAGTGAACAAAACAAACACACCAACACAGTCTGTACTTTTTAATAATTCGCGATAATGTTCATTGTCATCGATTTCATCTGGTGTTGTAGCCCACACTCGATCATTTTGGTAGTTAGGCCGACGTGTTACATAAACAAAAAATTCATGGGAGACAGCTAAATGCATGAAATCATCCACATCCCAATCTTCAAGATAATGGGCAAGCCACATTCTGTTATCGATGTTAAGTTGAGTTTTTCTTGGCTTTGGAAGTTCATGCCAAGGCTTTAAACCTTGCCTATGACGGTACAGTCGAATGATCTCACCACTTCGATCTCTCTAGAAAGTTTAGCACAGCTGTTTTTCCGCTTACGCGTACCGCTTTCAATGATGTCCTTTGTTTCCTGAGAGAGTGGCAAATTTAGGCGCCCAGATTTGGTTGTATCCATTTCACATTCATCCAAAGTTTTATTCCAATTTCTTTTGACGAAGTCCTCACTTCTTCGCAACTTTTTTGCAACCCATGAATGTGTTATAAAGGTGGCTCCAGCATCACGAGCTTCCCGAAATGTTGTTGCTAGTATGCGATCTATCACACATTGCCTCTCCGAATCACCAATTAATTGAAAAGCCATTATATTATCACTTTATCAGCTGGAGTAATTTTAATACCTGCAATAAATAAAGAATTTTATATATTTTTATAATCACTAAAAACTATTTCGATATAAGTAAACATGTAACCTGCAAATGGGGGGGGCTAAGGTTTTTTGGAACTCCTTAGTTTTAGAAGAACAGTGGCCATCTACAACCTCGGCTGTAGATCAACCAGAAAAGAAATTAAAGTTGAAGGCATAGATATAAGGATAAAAACTGAAAGAGGGCAGTTTGGAAATTAAAGATTTGTGCCAGACTCTATCAAAAACTTTTTATGTTTATCACAGGGGTTCCCAACTTTTTTTAGCTGTGTACCATACCACCCCCGACTCAAAACTGCTCAAAATACGGTGAAGCCGCTACACCGTCTTGAGAGTACTTTTCCATGCGAAAATTGGTTCTAAAGCAGGATGCCTCATACCCCCATTTGGAAATCCCTGCTTTAGCGCAATAACAAAGGTTTCACCGAAATCCCGAAAGGAGAATGACCAAAAGTCAGAGAGATGCAGGAAGATTGCCAGTGCATTAGAGCGTCTCTTGCGGAATTTTATATTGATGATTTGAAAGAAAATTGTGAGAAGAGGTGTTTAAGAATCTTCCTCTTTAGGATAGATTCAAAACCTTTAGAAAGGGAAGGAATCAAAACAATTGGATGATAGTTGGAGGGTTGAGAGTGGTCACCCTTTGGGACAGGCTGAATGAAAGTCAATTTCCAGCAGGAAGGGAAAGTACCAGATGAAAGGGAAAGATGAAAGAGTTTGCCTAGGCAGGGTGTCAGTGCAGAAGCACAGTTCTTGAGAACAACAGGAGGAACACTATCAGGAATTTCAGGACCTACGTCTTTCTAGAGTTGATCCCAGATAGGGCAGAAAGAACATCTTTGGAAGAGATTCTAATTTCAGACATAATGAAGTTGGAGGGAGGAGGGGATAGAGGAACAGCACCCGAATTGTTGAAGGTTGAGTTGGACGGGAAAGTTTGGGCGACGAGTTCAGCTTTGTCAGGAGAAGAGACAGCAACTGAGCCGTTGGAATGGAAAAGAGGAGGGGAAAAATGGGGTAGGAAAGTTGTTGGAGAGGTTCTTGGCTAGATGCCAGAAAGAGCTTAAAGATTCACTTTTCATAAACTTCTGCAACATTCGTGGCCTTTCCTCAACTCTTCAATCTCTTGAATACCACTCTCTTCCTCTAAACCTCATATTCTCTTCCTCACTGAAACTCGGGTGTCTGGGCCAACTGACAGCAACCCCTTTTCTGTACCCTCTTACTTTCTCTATACCCAATTTCACTTCAAAGGTAGATGTTGCGTATATGTACGCAATGTCTTAACTACTACTCGTATTCCGAACTTGAATCCTTCGAATTCAATGCCCTCTGGCTACAGCTTGCATGCCAATCTGAGACTAAATACTTCTGCGCGATCTACCTTTCTCCTAATTCTACTGACTATCCAAAATTCTTTGACTACCTCGCTTCCAAGGTGGAATACATTCTATCCCACTCTCCTTTTGCTGAAATCTCCATTTTAGGTTAATTCAGTCTTCACCTCCACCTTTTGGCTTTCCTCCCATTTCACTGACGTCCCTGATGAACTTGTTTACAACTTTTCTATCCTGAATGACCGAGAGCAGATTGTATAGCACCCTGCTTGTATCCCCATCCCCTTGGAGAATAGGCCCAACATACTGAATTTATTTCTCACCTCATCCTCCTCTTTACCCGATCAAACTTTTTTCTCCATTGAGCTGCTCCGACCATAATCTAATATCCGTTTCTTGTCCTGTCCTTTCAATTCGGTCTTTGGCACTTCAGCGCCCCCGATTAGGAGGCCTTTAGGCAGTACTTTTCTGATTTCCCATGGAATGATTACTGCTTCTGTGACTGGAGAATCCCTGGTCTAGCGCAATAGCAAAGGTTTCACGGAAATCCCGAAAGGAGGATGACCAAGAGTCAGAGTGTGCTGAGCGCACCACGAAGGTGATTCTCTCGTCCATGGAGGCCTACATTCCATATTCTATTCTTACTACTAATGCAAAAAGAAACCCTGGTTTAACTTTGCTTGTCCTAATTGCTGTCCGCAACAGAGAGGAAGCTTTTAGAAGGTACCATCATCATCATCATCATCATCATCCAACTCCTGACTCTCTCACTTAGCTTATATTTCTGCTGGAATCTTGCAAAATCTGTTCTTAGACTCTCGGACTCTCCGAAAATTTCTACATCTGACAAAAATATTTACTCGCATAATCTTAGAAGACAAATTGGCTATTGCCATAAAATACAGTACAGTATATACAAGGGCCACTCAATATATTTTGCCCCCACCTTTTTTTTTTCTTTCCAAGTTTCCTTGTAAGTTCCAGAAATTTTGTACACAAGTAGTTACATACTTTTTTACAAGTTTTTATTTTCCCACATAGTCTCCATCCTTTTCTACGGCTTTCCTCCACCTCGAAACAAGGGCCTTTATTCCTTGCTGGTAAAAGTCCGCTGGGTTCCGCTGGAGCCACCTCTTAACCTCCTCAACAACCTCATCGTCACACTGAAGTTTTCTTCCACGAAAAGCATCCTTCATTGGCCCAAACAAATGGAAGTCTGTAGGTGCCAGATCCGGGCTGTATGGAGGGTCGGGTAACAGAGTCGAGCGCATTTTGTGATGGCCTCTCGTTTGCAAACTGTTGTGTGGTCTTGGGTTATCGTTCAAACGGAGGACGTCTTCCAGTTTTCTCTCAAGTCAAACTCGCTTTATACGTTTCTGGAGTTTCTGTAGGGTAGTAATATATGCCTCTGAGTTGATTGTTTGTCTTTCATAATGTCCACCAGACTCGCCCCTTTCATGTCCCAGAAGATGGTGGCTATAACCTTTCTTGCAGAGGGAGCCATTTTGAACTTTTTCTTGCGTGGGGAGTGTGCGTGATGCCACTCCATGGATTGGCGTTTTGATTCAGGTTCAAAGTGGTTTACCAAAGTCTCATCCCTAGTTACAATTCGTGAAAGGAAGTCATCCCCTTCTGTTTCGTGTCGAACCAACGACTCGGAAGCAATTTCTTTTCGTTGGGCTTTGTGATCTTCAGTCAGTTCGCGAGGAACAAACCGTGAACACACTTTTGAGTATCCCAGTTGCTGAATTATCGTATTCACACTTCCTTCACTAATTCCTTGCTCCAGTGATAGCTCCTTGTATGTGACGCGCCACTTTGATCGAATGATGCTGTTAGCACGTTGCACAGTGTGAGATGTCACAGCCGATGCCGGGCGACCGCTGCGTGGCTCATCATCGAGGCTGGCTCTCCCTCTCTCCAATGATCTCGCACGTTTAAACCAGCGTCCAACTGTGCCTCGATCAACAACAGCATCTCCGTAAACGTTTTGTAGACGTTTGTGAATATTTCCAACTGTTTCCTTCTCTGCAGTTAAGAACTCGATAACAGCTCTCTGTTTACGACGCATATCACTGTCAGACGCCATTTTCGAAACTGCGTTAACCATCGGTTTTATACAAGGGCGTTTAAAAGCGGTTTTGTACAAGGAGGGGAGGTTCAAACTGGAAAAATCCGGTTATGCGAAGCGCAGAAAGTTCAAACTTGCGGCCCAAAAGACATTTCAGCCCCATGGCCTATTATTTAGCTAAGAAAAAAGGGTGGGGCAAAATATATTGAGTGCCCCGAGTAAATAGTTTAGTTCAAAGAAGGGTCTAGATTTATCTAAAAATCAGGGAGAGAAAATAGTTAAATATAATCCTCATATAAATTTCAAGAAGTGATGTATCAAAGAGAGTGGTGTGTCGTACGTGGAATAAGAAGACAGAGTCATGTGTGTAGTTTGTAGGATTATATTTATCACTACAAAATATGTTGTAAATATAATCATTAATAATAATAATAATAATAATAATAATGATTTAAATACAGTTCTTTGGTTCGGACCCTAATTAAGAAAAGACTGAACTCTGTTCGTTGATGAATCATCGGAAATGAGGTTGATGGAGGCACTGATATGTTTGATAAATAATTCCAGCATTGGCCACGTGGAATAGGGATTGATTAATTTGGTTTAAAATTGCGTTGATTTTAGGATGGAGTCAGTCATGGTTAGCTAATAATTTACATTTTTATGTTTATATTCTTTAGCTTTGTTTTTCAATTCCAACCTTTCCAAGTAAAGTAACGCTGAATCTTTTAAAAATGGTGCGGTAACTCATTCCCTGAGGTGGTTGAACGTCTCCAATCCTGAATTGGAACATCGCGCCATCCCATAGAGGTGGGTTTTCCTATAGCGAATTAACGGAAGAAAGGACGATAAAGAAGTTGCTGCAGCTTTTATTAATACTTCTGTAATTAATAATTGGCAGTAACGGCAATGAAATTATTATTAAACGATAAAACCGAAAAAAAAAAGTAGACTTTTCGATCGAGCACGCGATCCTCATCAGTCAAAAATAAAAGGTAACGTTAAATGAGAGTGGGTTACTCTTACTGTGACACTTTTCTATTTTGAAAAAAATTTTAACCTGACTCTTTATTGTTGATTGATGTAGATCGCCTAGTCGATTGAAAGGTTTCTCATTTTTTGTCTTCTGGGTTTTATCGTTTAATACTTCTGCATCTATTATTATTATTATTATTATTATTATTATTATTATTATTATTATTAAATAAATAAAGCTTTCCTCCAACGAGGATTGGACTTAGAAAAATACTGAACTTGTAGTTTCATAAAAAATTTTCACTTCGTTAAATGGCAGGTCTTTCGCCGTCATGGCCTTCAGAGAATCATTCCCAAAGAAGGAGACAAATTCGATCCTTCCGAACAAGAAGCGATGTTAGAGATGCCAACGAGTGAGGGCAAAACACCAGGAACTGTGGGCAACGTTATAAGGACAGGATGGAAATTACACGAGAGATGCGTAAGATCAGCACAAGTCGCCGTTGTAAAGGGATAAATTTATTGCATTAAATGTATTTTAATTATTGATTTTATTTTTTTATGGTCCTTTATTTTCCCAATTATATTGCCCTTTAAACGTATAAGGATAAAGCTCTATTAGGCTATATTTTTCGTCATTTGCTTTCTCGTATTTAAAGAATTTGTAAATAAAATTTTCCGACAGTCACTCTTTATTCCCATATACTGTACTTCGCAGGTTAGCATTGAGGTAAAACAGTGTCACGCGATTAAGTTGATAAACTTAAGCGTTTATGCTAATTTTATCGTGCTGTTCCCTTGCCTACATAGTCCAGTCAATTTAGCAGGAAAAAAAGAGTGAACCTAGAACTAATTGCAAAAGATTATATTTTCACCGTGTTACATTGATGAATAGTTGAATACGTCAAGAACATTATATCCAAAATGAAGAGAAAAGGATTTAGTACAACATGAGTAAAATCAACTTTCACTACAGGTGGACCGCGCATTTACACCTTCGCCTGGAAGTATGAATGAATACAGCACTTTGTTACAGAACAACTGATATGCTTAATTATGCAGATAGTTATGAAAATTGGTGAACTATAAGAAAAATATTATTCATATATATATATATATATATAAATAAATAAATAACTCCCTCGATTAGGTACTCGGCTTGCCGGGCCGAGGGGGCTCGCACACCTCGTGGGTTGTTGGGGTTTCCTCAACTCCTCGCGGGGTGTGGCAAAGAGTTACCTAGTTGCGCCCCCCCCCCCCCCCCCCCCCTTTCTTTTTTTCCCCTTTTCCGTATCTTACGGAATTTCTCTTGTCTTGACTATGTCTTCGGCCTCTGTCAGTTGTAGTATTTCCCCCCCCCCCGGTTTGTTTTTGCCGGCAGTCTTGGGGGCATCGCTCCGTGGCTGAGCCGTGCTCTGGGGATGGTATGGGCGCCCGGACTGCTGCTGCATCTGGATTGGGTTTTTGCTAGGCCCTTAATGGACAAAACTCCAGGAGAGCTAATCTGCTGTCTTTAAAACGACAGTCAGATTGGGGGGCGGGCTACCCGGGACGTTGGGCCTGCGCCTTGAAGGATGCAGTGGCAGATTGGTGCATTGCTTTGGGTCCGAGGCTGTCTTCCTTATAATTATATTGTTTATGGGTAAAATTTCTAAAACTCAATCCCCTCATGTTAACGACTCTGGGCCGTCCTTGGATTAGACTACTACTTCTGGTCGTTCAGCGGCCTCTGCCTCCGCTGGATTGACCTTAAAGCCGTATGGCCCCCTCTCGTCCTCTGCGGCGTCTGGCTCTCGTGGCCGGGCTCGTGGTGGCCGCAGGGCGGGGTCTTCGCGGCCCTCGTTTACTTGCCCACTCTCGGTTACCGTCACACGTGGACCTGTCTCTGCTGTCAATTTCTGTCCGGTGGATAGGTTCCTTATTCTCCGCCCTTCCGCTGGCTCCCTTCCGGGCAACTCGGAACGGGTGTTTCAGCGTCTTAAGATGGTGGGGGTTCCCTGCCGTTATGATATCCGCCCTCTGAAGGATGGATCTCTTCTTTTGAAGTTCCGTTCTTCGGGGGTGACTGAGTCCCTTCTACAGTTGCAGGATGTTCTGGGTTGCAGTTTCTGTGACTCCTCATCCGCGACTGAATAGTTGTCAGGGCACCATTTTCGCTTCCCGTCTGCTGTCGATCCCGGTTGGCGAGTTGCAGGAGGATCTTGCCTCCCAGGGGGTCACGAAGGTCTTCCGCTTTTCGTCGCGCTGGGATGGTGCTCTTACTCCGTCTGCTCGCCTGCTCCTGACCTTTGACTCCCTTGTGCCTCCGGCTCAGGTGTTCTGGGGCATGGGTGACGGACGTTCTTGCTAGTTTTCGGTGCGACCGTATGTGCCTGACCCGATCCGCTGCTTTGGCTGCAACCGGTTCGGTCATGTTAGTTCTGCGTGCTGCCGTGAGGGTGAGCTCTGTGTCCGCTGCGGTGGGCCTGCGCACCCTCCCCCGTGCACGAAGCCCCCGCAGTGCTCGAACTGCTCGGGGACCCACCCTTCCTTCTCGCGGGACTGCCCCGTTTTCAAGTTCGAATTCGAAGTGCAGTTCTAAAGGACTATCGAATTCCTCAGCGCGCGACCGGGAGCCGCGGCGGGGATTGTCCTATGCTGCGGCTCTTGGCTCCGGCAGTTCCTCGGGCCCCTCCCTGCTACCCCGGCGCCTACCGGAGTGGTGCCCCCCTGGAAGTTCCGGGGGTTGGTGGTCCTCCTGGCACCGCAGGACCTTCTTGTCCCCCTGCCTCACCCTCAGTCGCCAAGACTGATTCCCTGCCTGCCCGTCTCTCGGGTGGGGAGGGTGAGGCCCCGAAGGGGAGGAGGAAACGTCACCGTGGTCGGAGTCCCCCCCCCCCCCCCCCCCATACGGAGGGCTGGTGGGGCGTCACCTCCCGGTGCCTCAACTAGTGTCGGTTGAGGTGCACCGCCCCATGACACCTTTGATTACTGACTCGGTTCCGACGGTAGATCCGTTCTAGAGGGGCTTGGCCCTTATTCATGGAGTCTCTCTCCATTCGGCTCCCGAGAGTGGTCGGGTCTCTCTCCTGGATCTACCTTTCCCACCTGTGGTGGATCTTTCCTCCTCCCTCCCCGTCAGCACTTGTCTGGTGTGGCGAGGCCCCCGGACGTCTGGTTCTCCCTGCCCTACCCCTGGTGGGGAGTCGGGGGTTTCGGCTGGGCCCGTCTCATCGCCTCCTCTCCCACCATCAGGGGAGCCCCCCTCTGAATTCCCTGTTCCACTCTCCCACCCTCATTCTACTATGGGTGGAGCAGCTGCGGAGTCTGTGGCTTCCCGTAATCGGGATCCTCGTCTCCGGGGCTTGCCTCTTGTGACCCCTACTCTGCCCGCTCGGGGTGAGTCGGGGAAGCCGATTCCGTCCCTGGTTACGGACCGGTGAGTTTGGTGCTCAGCTTGGTCCGTGGATGTTTTTTTGATGTTTTCTCTGCCTCTTCCCCTTACAGTTCCATTTTGTACTGGAACTGTAGGGGGCTTTTAGCTAATTGGGAGAACCTTGCCTCCCTGCTGGAGAGCGAGCGGCCTTCCTGCGTTTGTCTCCAGGAGACTATCCTGGCTGCGCGGGGGCTCCCTCGCCTCCCTGGCTACGTTGGTTTCCCTTGCACCCCGAATGAGCGCGCACACCGGCGGGGTGCGGCGATTTATGTTCACCATTCGTTAACCTCGCGAGGTGTGCCTCTTCGTACTTCCTTGCAGGCTGTGGCTGTGCGGCTTTTCTTAGATCGCCAGTACACTGCCTGCTCGATCTACATTCCTCCCCATGACCCTCCTCGCGACGCGGTTCGCGAGTTGGTGGTGCAACTGCCTCGGCCGTTTCTCCTCCTCGGGGACTTTAATAGTCGCGACCCGGCTTGGGGAGATGTCCGGTCGACAAATGTGGCTGGCATGTTGCTCTCCTTAATGGAGGAACTTTCCTTTACTTGCCTCAATTCTGGCGGACCTACCTATTTTCACGAACCCACGGGTTTATTTACCTGTATTGATCTCTCCTTGGTGTCCCTCGATGCCCTACTCGATTTTTCGTGGAGGGTGTTGGGGAACTCTTAAGGCAGTGATCATTACCCAGTCTGTCTTGAGCCAGTCGGACCGCAGCCGGATGTCTCGTCTCGACCGAGGTGGTGCCTGGCGCGGGCTGACTGGCCATACTTCAGAGCTCGTTCCGTCATTGCCCGTTCGGTTTTGGACTTTGGCTTTGTGGATGAGAGCTTAGAGTTCTTCGAGCGGGTGGTGATGGGCGTAGCGGAGGATATTCCTCGATTTTCCGGTAATCCGCGGACGCGTAGCGTCCCGTGGTGGACTCCAGCATGTCACCAGGCGGTGTGTGAGAGGAAGAGGGCAACGCGCCGCTTCCACCGCACCCGGCGCCCAGAACACTTGATTAAGATGCGGAGGGTTTCGCCCGCCGGACTCTCAAGTTGGCCCGTTGGGCCTCTTGGCGTGCTTTTGTGTCTGGCATTTCCTCGTCTACCCATTCTGCTGCTGTGTGGCGGGAGGTACGTAGTATCGAGGGGAAGCCGGTCCCTGCTCGTCGCCCTGTCCTTCGGGACGGGGACGGCTTCCTTTCGGATCCTACTCCTGTGGCCGATCGGCCGGCCGGGGCTTTTGCTGCGGTTTCTCGTTCGCCTTTAGCTGCGGATCGTCCGTTGTCAGATGTTACATTCCTACCACCTGGGAACGAGCCCTATAACCTTCTCTTTACGATGCGGGAACTTCGTGCTGCCCTGGCAACGTCGTTCCTCCGTCCCTGGCCCTGATGACATTCCTTATGACTTTATCCGGAATCTGCACCCGATGGCCCTGCACTTCTTGCTGGATCTTTTCAACCGGATGTGGGTTGAGGGGTCGTTCCCTTCCCGTTGGAGGGAGGCGATTGTGGTCCCGATACCTAAACCGGGGAAGGATCCGGCGGAGGTGGCGGGCTATCGGCCTATTGCCCTGACGAGCTGCTTATGCAAGCTCCTTGAAAAAATGGTGGCCGTCCGACTTTCATTTCCACTGGAGTCGCTTGGGTTATACCCCCCGACCCAGTATGGCTTTCGTCGGTTTCGGGGTACTCTGGACCCCCCTTCTCCTTGGTCATGATGTACAGGAGGCCTTTTCCTGCCGGAATCTTGTTCTGGCCGTCTTTTTCGACGTCCAAAAGGCCTATGACACGACCCGTCGGGGAGTTGTCATGGACCATTTGAAGTCTCTTGGTTTCGTGGGTCTTTTGTCCACGTTTATTCGGAGCTTCCTCTGCCGTCGCACTTTCCGTGTCCGTAATGGGGCGGCCTTATCTGACCTGTATGTTCAGGAGGAGGGGGTGCCTCAGGGGTGTGTCTTCAGCGTCTCTTGCTTCAATCTGGTCATGTCTGCGCTACCGGGGGCCCTCCCGCCCTCGGTGCGTTGTTCCGTCTACGCCGATGATCTGGCTGTCTATGCCGCGGGGACGAGCTCCCCCATCGTGGAAAGGCAAGTCCAACTCGCGGTCAATCGAGTTGAACGTTGGGCGTCGTCGGTGGGCCTTACGCTGTCTTCCCCGAAGACTTCGTGCGTGGCCTTCCTTCCGTCGAGGAGACGGGGCTCCGGCGCCGTCCCGGCCTTTAATCTTACACTCGGGGGTCAGCCTCTGGCCCTCGTTCAATCAGTACGTTTTCTGGGTATGGTCTTCGATAGCCGTTTGAGCTGGGTTCCCCACCTTCGCCGACTGCGCGAGACTGCAAGACGTACCCTGGATTTGCTGGGACATTTGTCTCTCACTACATGGGGGCGCGGATAGGCGGACACTCCTCCGTTTGTACGTGTCCCTGGTACAATCAAAATTAGACTATGGGAGTGTGGTGTATGGCTCCGCCTCCCGTACGGCCCTTCGGATACTGGACCCGGTCCTCTCTAGAGGACTGCGCATGTCATCTGGCGCCTCCGCTCCTCTCCGGTTGATAGCCTGCAGGTTGAGTGCGACATCCCTTCCTTGGAGGATCGGAGGTCGTTCCTCATTGCCAAGCACTACCTCCGGATCCTCCGTCTTCCCATCTCCCCTCTGTTCCAAGTGGTGGAGAGGACGTTCTGCCGGGATGGGGGTTGGTATTTCACCGACACGGTGACCTCCCTCCTCGATGGTATGGGCATTCCTCCTCCATCCGTCATACCGGTCTCTTTCGAGGGTGTTGCACCTTGGGAGAGCACCCCTGTTACATGCTGTAGGGCGTTGCGCCTCGTTCGCAGGGCCGATTCTGACCCTGCCTTGCTTCGGTCTCTGTTCCTTCAGCACACTGCTTGTCACTCTGCATGTGTTGCGGTCTTCACAGATGGCTCGAGGTCGGCGGGGGGCGTTGGGGCTGCGGCTGTTCCCCAGTCGTCTGCCCTTGCTCCCCAATGTACCCGCCTCCCTGATGGGGCTTCCGTTTTCACGGTGGAGCTCTATGCCATTCTGAGCGCTCTGGAGGTGGTGCGGGAGCATCCGGATGGGTCATTTGTCATTTATTCGGATTCCCGTAGTGCCCTGGATGGCTTGGAGTGTTTCGAACCCGTCCACCCACTGGTTCGGCGTATCCAGTTGCTTTGCCATTTCCTTGTCACTTCTGGTGGCAAGGAGGTGGTATTTTGCTGGGTCCCTGCACATGTTAACGTAGCTGGAAATGAGGCTGCCGATCAAGCTGCCTGTTCCGCGTGCCGACTACAGGTTTCAGCCATGCCCCTTCCCTTTTCAGACTATATCCCTAGTTTTCGTATTTTTTTGCGCTCCCGGTGGCAGAGTCGCTGGGATGTCGCTACAACTAACAAACTCTGCAAAATCAAACCCAAATTAGGATGTTGGGCCTCTTCCTTCCATTGGTCGCGCCATAAGGAGGTGGTTCTGGCCCGCCTCCGTATTGTCCACACCTTCCTGACCCATGGCTATTTGATGGCCGGGATCGGGTGCCCCGATGCCCTAATTGTAATGTTCCGTTTACAGTTGCCCACCTCCTGGTAGAGTGTCCGCTTTACTCTGCGACAGCGCAGAGTATTTTCCCTTTTTGGCGAACGTCGGGCCTTGTGATAGGCTTGGCGCTATCCTGGCTGAAGGTCCCCACTTTTCGGTGACCGGATTGTTCTCATTTCTCTCTCGTTCCCGACTTCTTTACCGACTGTGATTTCGATATGATTTTTCTATATCCTTTTTCCCCCGGGTCTATTCTTCATCTCCGTTAGCTATCTTATAGTTTTCGTCATATGTTCGCTCTGCTATCCACCTTTATTTTGGTGGCCATGAGCGGTCATACCTTGAAAGAAAAAAAAAATATATATATATATATATTACAGTCATTTGCACTACATATATTATGACATTTCACAGTTCCTCATCCATGTTCTCCATAGAAGGTGAGGGTGAGTTTGCACAACTAGCTCCCTTGCACTCACGACATGCTATTGAGCATTCCAGACAATGTTTTTGGCAGTTGCACCGGTTTGTATTACAGTCCGTCTTGCAGGTGCATCTGATAACCTTCAGTAGAGGATCTGGAGCTGGTGGTAAATCTGTTGTTCGTGGTTCAAGTCGACCATGAACCAATATCCATTCATAATCTTCTGGATCCAAAAGCTTGCCCATCCACTGCTGAACCTGCAAATACACACGGGCGCTGTGATATTGTGCTGCTGCTGCTGCTGCTGTTGGTGGCAGTGTGTGAACCTGTACAGAAAAGATACTTGCAGACACTTTCTCTCGAAATCGTCGGTAGCGCAGTGCATCCAGTCCTTCACCTGGGGTACCATTGTACAGGCAGACAAGCACCTCTTCTCCAGCTGAGGTGACTTCATCTGTGGTTGCTACTCCGCAGAATACTTCTGCCTGCTCCTTGAAATGAGTTTTACTCTTCAGCTTCTTCAAAGCAACCCTTTTTCCAATGCCAAACAAGCCTGACGTTGTGTCACAACCACTGACTGCATGCACAAATGGAAGCAAGTTGCATGTCTCTGGACCCAAAGCACTCTCCAGCCAATGAATATTCCACATTTTCTGAGTCTTGTTGAAGTTCTTTTTCTCTGACCTAAGGAAAAAATCAAAGGAAGATGAGTCAGCATGGAAGCAGAGCAATATCAAGAGGTCCGTGTCCTCTCCGATGACAGCTGTGGCACAGGTGGAAGCAGATTCTACTGTTTGGATAATTAACAAATCGGCATTACTCTCTGCATGAACAGTCTTGCACCCTTTTTATTGCAGCTTCTCACTGAGCATGATAATGAACCTCTGTTTGTTTGTGATGTTGGCCAAAAAGTGTTCCTTCTTCATTTTGATGGGTATCTCCCCGACAAAGTTGACTTGGATACCGGTAGTACCTCCTGATCGACGAAGATGTGTTACATCCTTCGTAGATGGACCTGCTTCATATCCATCATAAACTATGATGGGAGACTTGTATGTTCTTGTAACATAGTCAGCGTACATCTTGCAGACAGAGTCAAATGTAGCATCACGTGGCCATGACAGTCGTTGGAGTAGTGAGCCACCGTCAAGGACTTACTTCATTTCTCCATCCGATGGCGGAGGCATGTCAGCACCTCTTCCTGCAGTCCAAATTGTGTCAGCTAGTGCTGACTTCTTTGCCTGACGAAGAAGTCCCGAGGAACTCAAATAAAGATGAAGGTTGGCTGCACAGCTCATATTTGAATATATTCGCTATATTGTCGGTGACTTCAGTAGCAGCTGTTACCAATCGCTGGAAAAGTAACTGTGGATCCACATGGATGGGTTCACCATCGATTTTAACAGAAACCTTATTGTCCATTGTGACAACTTGTTCCTTTCTCTTGAACGTATAGTCCACAACTTCGTTCCCCACCATTGAATCGAGGATTTTACAACCGATTTCTTTTGCTGTGTCCGCGTTTACAGTTTTGTCAGCTGTGACACCAGTGGCGATGTTGCGGAGATTCGCATCTGCAGAGAATGGATTCCTATCCAGAAGAAACTGAAGGAGACAAGTTGTATCCGTGTTGTCTCTTGCCTGCCTTGCTTTAGTCATATCTCTGTGTTGCTCGCTTGTCACATATTCTGTATTCGTAACCTCCTGCATGGCACTATTCAAATCAGCACATGCTGGCGAAGACAGGAGCCATTGTGTGCGTACAGAATCCACCATTCCCCGACCATGTGTCAGTCCTGTCGTTTTCATGGTTCTTATTAGTGCCTGTTCAATAACCAAATCTGATGGTAACCCAGCCCAATATCGGTCACTCCGTCGAATAACATGGTGTCCAGTTTGGAAGAATGCAAACACATCTGGATGCTGGCTTTCTAGTTGGAGCATCTTCTGTAGGTAAATGTGCACAGATTTTGCATACAAATTGTGGCCAGCAGCTGCAAAATACGGCAGTATTTCATGAAGAGACTGGAGATGACTTTTCAGTATCCCGTTCTTTCTGACTTTATGAATTAGCGAAGAAGATCAATCATCTCCATGTACTGCAACCAGAGACGTCCAGTACGATGACCAAATATTGCAGCCTTTTCATGATCCGGTTTTTTGTCGGACCTTGTCAAGGGATGCTTCTGAACAAACCGCATCTACTAAAAGTTTACCAGCCATAAGTTTGTCATATAGCTGGACTGCTGTGATAAAGTCCTCGTTGATGTCTTCTGCTGAAACTGGAACATATTCTGGATTCAACTCTGAGACTGAGAGGTCTGTCATAGCAAGTGTATTCCGTCTCTCTCCAGGATTTTCCTCAGCTGCCAACCGATCCTTAGCTAGATTGGTAGTTACTGGCGTATTTCCGACTTGAGTAGTTTGTCATGTAGGACACCAAAAAGGGGAAATTGAATGCTTTTGCTGCAATCATCGCATTCAGAGCACTATCGACAAGGAAATGGCCTCTTACTGCTCTCGCCACAGCTTTGCCACTGATCATGTGTCCCACTGTGTTTGAAGCATAGACATGCTCCAGCAGCTCTTGAAGGCCTGACCCTTACATCAGATGGCCTATGCAACCTAGGAAGCTCATTTCGATGTGGAAAGCACCTAAGCGAAGCACAATCGAGTGCAACTCACTGTCAGATGGTTCACTTGCCATAATGGTCATCGCTTTCCACCATAAAGGCTGATCAAAGGTGAGGATAGGTGTTACACGGTGGCGTTTGGCCTCTGCACACACAAATCGTATTGTTGAGTAGACAACTTATGTCACTAGCATCCATGTCTATTATTGGTAGGTATGTAATAGATGATTGTCCTGGGTGACTTCCTTGACTGACAGCCTGCATCATTCCTAACCAACCAAGCTTAGGCGAACGCATTGGCCATGCAATTTTTCAAGATGTAGTTTCCATTTCGGGTCATCATAGCAGAGAATCGGCAGTTTTTCATAGACCAGCGATGTGTCACTTTTAGATGGTGTTTTGAAAAAGTTAATATTAATCTTCCCGAGTGTCGATACATCCTCTATAAAAGAACATCTTGGCACTGGTGTTTTTTGTTTTGTTCCAGGCGTCACTGCTGCTATGATTCCCATTCTATGGAATGTGTTGAATCCATCCAGTGTTCTTATGTTGTGGTCAACGTTGTCTGTCATGAACTGCACAAAGTGATTACGTGTGATACCTGGGATGGTCGTACTTTGTGATCTTGCTGCACTGAATTCAAACCTCTTCACTTCTGAGTAAGATGAACAGAATCCATGGCTGCTTAGTGAATCAATCAGGAATTTCGAGCCAAAATGGTGATGCATCTGAACGGCCAAACCGATCTGAAGTGGTGCGATGAGGACTCTAGGTCGAGCAGCTTAAACTATGGCCTGGCCCACTGATGCAATCTTTACGTCTGGCTTCTTTTCACTAAATAATGCTCTTAAAAGGAGTTGTAATGTCTCTGGTAAGAACAGGATGTCCTTCTTTCAAAGACGAAATTTTGTCAAAAGTGGGGTACATTTCTTTTGAAGTGTTCATACACTTAATATAATTTTTTATGAGAGCTACCGCTGTTTTCACAATCCTCATTTTTTCCGCGTCAGAGTCTCAGCTTAGGTGCCTCGTGAAAAGTGTTCAGGATAGTTGATGCTGTGCTCCTGAAAGTTGCCACATTGCCCTTCCCATTTATGCTGGTAATGACGATGTTGTTGCCGAAGTGTTCTTCGATCTTAGTCTTCATGTATTTGACACTGTAGGCGTCATCACCGCAGTATTCTCTCATCTTCTGCACAAGATCACTAATGGTTACCTGTTCATCATCATTTTTTGTCAAATAGTCCGCCACTTTCTTGAATGCTTCTTCTCTACAAGTGTCGATGGGTCGACCGCATTTAGATTTTTTAGCATGGCTTGAGGACTGGTAGATTAGGGGAACTTGTTTTCCTGTTCTGAAGTTAATATTGCATACTTGATGGTAAATAGCATCTGCGGCAACCAAATCTTGTGCAAACTCGATCCGACTTTTAACTTTGTGAGCCCATCGTCACTGCGCTCTTCGCATATGCGTTCAATGGTTGATTGAAAATCAGTTGTTCTTACAGGAAAGACGTCACAGCCTCTCTTTTTCCCTGATACTTTTGCAGGCTGACCGCAAAATATGCAGTGTTCATTGAAATTGAAACCAGGTCCATGAGAGCGCAAATTACGACTGGTTGAACATGGTTCTGTTTTTTCTTTTTCAAGTCACTACTGATACTATTTTTGTTGCAGTAGTCATGTCTACATTTTTATGCACTGATTGTCCTGCAAATGTTTGGATGTTGTCTTTTCGTAATTGACTTGCGCTGTTGTTTCCAATGCTTCCCTTTTCTCCAAGTACCACAGCTGATTGACCGTTCGCTAAAGGCTCCTTGCAGATCACACACTCCATATTCATCAAATCTGAAAAAATGGATAATAACCTTAAAACTAATATTTTGACAATTTCAAAAACAAAAGAAAACTCAGCGTGCCAAACTACATAACATATCCAAAAATGAACATGATTGAACTAATAATAATAAAAGGTCCGAAATTTAGGTCCGACCCTTAAAACTAAAAAATGAAGAGTTAAAATTTGAAAATGACAATATTGCACCCCGTACATGCATTTCCATTTTTTATATGTTTTTCGGTATGGATTCTAGAATAAGTTACCACAAAAATTATTTCTTTTGGAATTTGTTCCACCACGAACCACATATTGACTAGACTATACCCTGTATATATTATGATGGTCTCATCTCGAAAACTAGACGTGCTAGAGGAAAACCGAAAACAGATTAGGAATCAGCGTCCCAACAGCTATCTCGCCCACCCATAATTATATAATTATATCTGATGAAAAATACTTGTTGGTCAGTGTAATTTGAAAGTGAAGTTGGTTGGCCTGTGAGTGTGTCGGAGATGCACATGGATGAATATAAGATTTTAACCAAATGGGTGTCCTGAATTGCTCCAAGTGGCCCTTAACTACTCAATATTTTCTTATGTTTAGTGAAATAAGTGTCTCGACGTTTCGTTAACATAAACTAAGTAACTAGTGCAAAAAAGAATAATAATAAAAGGATACACCCATTTAGGTCAATTCTTTACTTGTGTAGAATGATTTGGCCAATATGGTGTATGGATACTATGAAAAGTTGGGGGGCGTTGCCTCCACGGTTTTAAAGTTGTGCGGACAGCTGCCCCCGTGGGCCCTCTGTTCCCGCGTCCCTGCCTTTAGCAAGTATAACAGTTCAAATCCTACGTTCTGTTCTTGCTTTTCATATGTTTTGAGTCCAAGTTTGATTTGTTCAAACGTCTAAGTACGATTTCTACCACACATACAGGGCCGTTTCTAACCATTAGGAGGTCCTAAGCAGTATACCCATTTGAGGCCCCACCCCTCCATCCACCAACTCACGCCTTACTACAGCACACACATACAAAAATGGCTGTGTTAATAAAAAACAATTATGAAACAATTTTAATGAAACATTTATGTCCAAAACAACAAATATGTACTTTCAGAAGACAAACAGAAAAAAATACTCTTCATGAAATTCCTGAAAATTAGCTTATACATTATTTAGAATAAATGACACAGAACTATGTATAAAAAAATAATGCAATTATCAACTACCAAACAATTACTAACTCTACGATACAATCGTGTAATAGCTAACAGTTAGGTTACTTAGGTTCTAGCAAACAATCAAAAGCACTTACCGGTGCGTTGAATTAGATATTCCTTTGGGAGCCTACCATTAGATTCCTGTGTCCCACAAACAGCCTACCTAACTCTCTCTTACATTACCAATTTAGAAGCTATAGACATTACCCCTAACTATACTTAAGTACGGACAACTTTCTACCCCATTTGTCACCTTAGAAACACCACCTAATTACACTCAGCACCAACGATTTGGTCAGATAGGAAAAAACATCTCTCGGCTAGCCCAAAACAATACGAACAGCCGCGTTGGTTCATTTATGACTTGCTCTTGCCATTCAGCTTAGATTTAGTGATATTTCCCCTTTAGTGACTTTTAGACTATATACATATATATACACACACGTCACCTCAGTTAATAAAAAACAATTATGAAACAACTTTAATGAAACATTTATGTCCAAAACAACAAATATGTACTTTCAGAAGACAAACAGAAAAAAATACTCTTCATGAAATTCCTGAAAATTAGCTTATACATTATTTAGAATAAATGACAGAACTATGTATAAGAAAAATAATGCAATTATCAACTACCAAACAATTACTAACTACGATACAATCGTGTAATAGCTAACAGTTATACAGAACAGTTTGTATCTTCAAAATTTTTGCCTCCGAGATTTTTTCTGGGCAAAATCATCAATAACATCAAAATATGAAATCTCCCTGCCAACGTCCTGGTTGATGCTTATGATGCCAAGGCCACTGAGGCGATCCTGCCCCATTGATGATCTGAGGTAGTTCTTGATTAGCTTCATCTTAGAGAAGCTCCTCTCGGCTGACGCTACTGTCACAGGTAGAGTTCAGGCAATTCTTAGTGCAACCCAGAGATTAGAGTATAGTTCCTCCAGTTACTTCTGATGAATGAAGGAGAGAAGCTCCAATACAGTCATGTTGTGTGAAGGTAAAGTCGGCAAGTTCTTAATTTCGAGGGCCAGTTCTCTTCCATCAATGTCAGAGGCAGCTCCAGAGCTCAGTATCTTAGAGAGCTTTTCACACTTGCAGGACAAGTCTTCCTTGTTCATTGTGGTGAAGTTTAGGAGAACCCCAAATATGTCCCTCTGTGGTGCCGCGTTTGTTAGCGGGCTAAATATAAAGTAAAGGCCAATTTGAGGCTTTATTCAACATAAACATAGCATAGATCTGAAACACAGAAAACAATAATTAGTAAAGACTTGTTACACAGAAAACAATAATTAGTAAAGACTCATTACATTCCTCTCTTCTTTTATAATACGTGATCACAGAAAACAATAATTAGTAAAGACTTGTTACACAGAAAACAATAATTAGTAAAGACTTGTTACACAGAAAACAATAATTAGTAAAGACTCATTACATTCCTCTCTTCTTTTATAATACGTGATACTTTGCACGGTAAGAAACAAAACGACAAGTTCAAGATATTTTGGAAGAAAGAAGAGTCTACAAGTTTAGGCGTTGAGCTGGGTATCTGATTCGAGTGCTTCTTCTCAGAGGGGGACTCGTCTCGGAGGTTACTGACACAGGTGGGCCTCTCTCGACTTCGACTGGAGTCGCTTCGACGGGAGCTGTTGGGACCGTGTGTCGGCGGATCTCAGCGGGTTCTGAGTCGTCCGTTAGCGGGGTGGAATTGATTGGCGGACTGGGTACGGGGGGTTCATAGTGATTCGTGTCATCCGTATTGCTACGTCCCGCCGGTGCCAGGTCCCTGATGGATACGGTATCTTCTCTCCCATTCGGATGCCGTATAAACGCGTAGTTGGGGTTTGCCTCAATTAACTCAACTTCCTCGACGAGGGGGTCGTTCTTGGATCGGCGAATGAATTGGCGAAGGAGTACAGTTCCCGGAGAAGACAGCCACGTCGGTAGTGCAGAACCGGTAGAAGTACGCCGCGGGTGCGTGAATAGACGCTCGTGAGGAGTTTCGTTCGTGGCCGTACACAGCAGCGATCTAATCGAGTGCAGCGCGTCTGGTAGGACGGACTCCCATTGCGACATCGGCAACCCGCGATCTTCTATGGCTAGTTTGATGGTGTTCATGATGATTCCATTGTAACGTTCGCATTGCCCGTTTCCTTGGGGGTGATACGGCGTTGTGCGACTAGTCGCGATACCATGTTTAGTTAGGAACAGTTTTAGTTCCGAAGACATAAACGATGTCCCTCGATCTGTGTGGATGTAAGAGGGAGTTCCGAAGGTAGAAAATAACTCGGTGAGACGGGCGATAACGGTTGACGTGTTCGTATCACGGCACGGGAAGGCAAAAGGAAAGCGTGAATACTCGTCGATTACTGTTAGGATGTAAGGTCGCGAAGTTGCGCTCGGAAGCGGGCCTTTAAAGTCGATGTTAAGTCGGTCAAACGGGGACATGGCCCGTATTAAGTGACTAACTTCTGGTTTATAGTACTGTGGCTTACATTTAGCGCATGTTTGGCATTCCGACGTAACTCGTTTGATGTCATCCACTGAGAATGGTAGGTTCCTAGCTCTCACAAAATGAGTCATTCGGCGGACTCCTGGGTGTATCAGATTAACATGCAGCTGGGCGAGGGATATTCTTGGAGTAGCAGCGCAAAAGGATCGCGACAATGCGTCTGCGGCTCGGTTCTCGGGGCCCGGTCTGTATTTTATTGTGAATGAGTAGAGAATCTTATCGTTCTTAATACGACCAGTAGC
The DNA here is from genome assembly GCA_023014485.1 of Bathynomus jamesi. Classification (NCBI taxonomy): domain Eukaryota; kingdom Metazoa; phylum Arthropoda; class Malacostraca; order Isopoda; family Cirolanidae; genus Bathynomus; species Bathynomus jamesi. The sequence continues at coordinate 648,904 of JAJOZX010000997.1, read as the reverse complement.
TTTTCCATCGAACATGAAAGATACGCTCCGCTGGTCGGTGACGACAGTAAAGTGTCGATAAGCTAAGAAGTGCTTCCACTTGCGAATGGATTCGATTACAGCGTATGCCTCCTTTTCAACGATGTGATGGCGACGTTCTGTGTTATTCAGAGCGCGAGAAAAGAACGCCACCGGGCGGCCGTTCTGGGTGAGGGTGGCTCCGATTGCTGAAGAGGAAGCGTCCGTCTCCACAGTGAACGGCAGTTCTTCATCGATTGAACCGACGACAGCTTTCGAGATATCATCTTTGAGTGTTTGGATCGTTGATACTTCCTCGCGAGTTAATGGGAATGATGAAACGTTGAGCAGAGGTTTGATCTTGAGGGAATAGTTCTGAATCCATTTAGCATAGTATGCGAATAGTCCGATTACGCGTTGTAGAGACGACTTGTTGCGAGGAGTTTGAAGTTCTTGTAGTGGCCGGAGGCGTTCGGGATCGGGCCGCAATACGCCATGAGAGATAGAATATCCGAGCAGGTGCACTGATGTCATCGAAAGCTTGCATTTTTCCTTGTTTAGACTCAGATTTACTCGTTTAGCGGCTTCCCAGAAATGTCGAAGGTTCTCATCGTGCTCTTCCCAAGTGGTTCCGCAGATGGTGAGATCGTCGAGGTAGGCGTATGTTGATGATAAGTTGTTCGAGGATATGAATTCGTTCATGACGCGCTGGAAGGCCGCGGCTCCGTTAGTTACTCCCATAGGGATCCTTCTGAATTGGTATAGATTTCCGTCAGCCTCGAATGCTGTGAAAGGTCGTTCAGACGGATCGATTTCTACCTGGTAGTATGCGCTGTGCCTGACAGATCAATTACGCTGTAGTATTTGTGTTGTGAGACTTTGTTGGCTATATCATCGATTCGCGGAAGAGGATATGCATCTAGCATGGTAAATCGGTTGACGGTTTGAGAGAAATCGATTACCATGCGTTTTTTTTTTTGTTTCGGTAGATGTGATGACTACTTGAGCACGCCAGGGTGAGTTACTGGGTTCAATTATCTCATCCCTGAGTAGCTTTTCGATTTCTTTCCCAATGAAAATTTTGTCCTCAGAGCAAAATCGTCTGGACTTCGTGGCGATGGGACGACAATCGGCAGTTAAGTTGCCGAATAGTGGTGGGGCTGAAATTCTTGATCGAGTAAGGCCGCATATATGGAGTGCTGGCTCCGGACCTCCGAAATTGATGTTCAATTCCTTGTGTCTGATTAAGAATGGGGTACCGAGTATTATGTCAGCGCACAGATCCGACAAGACGGATAGTTCGAGCTTTTCGTAGTCGCGGTCTCCCATCGTAACCTTCACTGTACATCGACCTGAGATGGCTGCGGATAGATTAGGCGAAGCCATTGATACGACGCCCGAGTGCGGAAGAATGGGCAGCTCTAAGTGTTTGGCTAGATCCTCACGAATGAAGTTGTCCGAGCTGCCAGTATCCAACAAGGCGAGACACGAACGGCCGTTGACGAGGATATCGACTGTTGAGTTGGTAGGCATGGAGGAGCTACACGATAGAGTGGTACTAATGGTCGCTAATGCTGCGGCTGAATGAGACGCTGTGGTTTTATCCTGTTTTTGACGTGCCGAGGAAGTACTTGAGCGGCAGACTTTGGCCCAGTGGCCGGTCTTTTCACATTTCGCACAGATAGAATCCTTTGCCGGACACCTGCTTCGTGGGTGGCGTCGAGACCCGCAGAAGAAGCACAGAGCGGCTTTGTTGTCGAAATTCGTAGCGGCTGAAGAGTTTGGGAGATCGTCTCCTTGGACGCAGGCAGGCCGGGCAGAGTCAGTAGTCGGCGACGGTTCGTGGCGAGAGCCAGTGGCTGCAACAGCACCGTAATGAGTGAGGTACGATTCTGAGTTTTTCTGGGCCTGATCTAATGTTCGAGCCTGGACGATAGCCTTTTCCAGTGAGAGTGTCATTTTCGAGTAAGCGGGTGCGGATGGCGCTATCTCTAATTCCTCGGATGAAAGCGTCTCTCACAGATGAACTCCTGTTTTCGTCGGCGGAAACCGATTTGAAGTTGCAGTCATTGGCTAGTTGTTGAAGAATTTGCAAGTACTCATCGAGGGTTTCCTCGGGCTTTTGGTGACGGGTGGACAACAGGTGGCGAGCGCATACCTCGTTTGGCTTCTTGACGTAGGTGGCCTCTAAGGCTGCCATGGCATTCTCATAAGTAGAGCAGTCTTGAATGATATCAGCGACATCGGGGCCGATATGTATGAATAGAACCTCCAATTTATTGGGGTTGTGTTCGGCGATAGTACTCAAGAAATATTTGAATCCGCGCGACCATAATTTCCATAGTTTCCCAGCTTGGGGAGAATTCGGAGAAGTAATAAATTTATCCGGGCGAATCACCTTCTCCATGATATAGTAAGATTACTGGATGAATATTTGCTTGCTGTATCTGAAAGGCCGACTGAATGGCTGATTGAAATGTTGAATAAATTGTGGTGCCGCGTTTGTTAGCGGGCTAAAGATAAAGTAAAGGCCAATTTGAGGCTTTATTCAACATAAACATAGCATAGATCTGAAACACAGAAAACAATAATTAGTAAAGACTTGTTACACAGAAAACAATAATTAGTAAAGACTCATTACACCCTCACATCATCTAATGTTTTGAATCTTTCATTTATTGACCCAATGGCACAATTCACCACCACATTGAAAAAGTGGACTTCCAGCCTCTTTAAGGCTTTTGTAAATGGTTCGTCAGGAGCTTCGTAAGCAAAGTGTTTTTTTGTGGATCTGAGCCTCTTCTCCTTCAGCACAGCCTCCACATTCATTTCCTCACATATGTTCCCAGCTACGACTTGTGCTGCAACAAAACCTGTGTTTCTGTAGCTGGTGAGTGAATCTTTTGTTTTTGTGAGGAGGTTGACTGCCATATCAAACTGCATTGTAGGAGACTGTAGAAGTTTGCTCACATGGTTAACTGCATGAAGAATGTCATACCCTACTACTGTGCAAATCTGAAAGCGATAAGACCCTACTTCCTCTGCAAGTGCTTGTGCTTCAGTCCTGGCTATGGCATCTGTGGCATTGTTTCTGACTTCCAACAGGGCCTCTCTGATGTTGTGGCTCTGGTATCGCACAGCCTCAATGCTCTTAAGCCGGCTCTCCCACCTGGTTTAATTCCAAGACTTGAGTGTTATGTTCACATGCTTCGTTAGGATTGTCCATCTCTGTGTAGCTGCTGCAAAAAGGTTGTACAATTTTTGTACGTTGCCAAAGAAGCTGATGGCATCTGTGGAAGCTCTAGCTGCATCAGCCACTACAAGATTCAGAGTGTGAGCCCCACATGGAACATAGAGTGTATGACAGTTCTTCTCTAATAACCTTGCCTGAACACCTTTGTTCTTGCCCTTCATGTTCGCTCCGTTGTCATATGACTGTCCTCTGCAGTCATCAAAGTGAATATTCAGTTCATCTAGTCTCTTCAGAATCAGAACTGATAAACCCAGGCCTGTACTTTCTGAAGCCTCAAGAAAGCCCAAGAAGTATTCTTTTATTTCTGGTACTTCACCCATTTTAACAGTTCTAATAATAATCGACATCTGTTCTTGGTGGCTTATGTCTGGAGTGCAGTCTAAACTGAGTGAGTAATATTTAGCTTGTTTTATTTCTATAACAATGGCATCCAAGATCTTCCCACTAATGGACCCAATGAGCTCATTTTGAATGATGTTTCCTAGGTAACTTGAATGACTATATTGGCCACTTTCGACTCTGCTGATGTGTTGTTTCATCATTGGATCAAATTTGGCAAGCAGCTCAACCTCCTTCAAGAAGTTGCCATTGTCTCGATTGTACAATGTAGAGGAAGACCCCCCTGAAAGCAAGGTTTCTCTCTGCCAGTGATTGCATTATATGATACTTACAAGACGTGTGAGAACATCTCGCCAGCGTCTTCGCTCTACCTCCATTAATGACATTTCAGTTTGGTCAATGGTCCTCCCAGTTTTTAGCCGCAGTTCCAGATCCTTCCATGTTGCCATGTTATCTGCATGTTCTGAACTATTTTCATGGCTTTACAGAAGCGAACCAACGTTTATCCAGTTTGAAAGTCCATCCGTAATTAGTTTGTACGACTTCCTTGAAAACAACTTGCAGCAGAAGCAATAAAGAACATCATTCCTTCTAGAGTACATCAGCTAGCTTCGCTTTATTTTTCCCCATTAATTAATGTTCTGTACATGTAATGGTAATGAACGCTTCTACCATCCTCTCTTTTAGGGAATGTGAAATCTGGACTGATTTGAAATGGTCCTCGAGACACCATATCTGTCTTCAAGGCATCTGACAGGACAACTGGCCAGTCATACGGATCAAGCGGTGGAGCAGATCTTGGTTCTTGTTGCTCAGTAGAAATGCCTGTGTGTGGTGTTTGAAGCTGAACAGAAGATGGGCCACTTGTTGGTTCATCAGGCTCTACTTCTACTGGTGTTTGAGGTTGCATAGACAGTGGCGGTCCTAGCTTACATGACGCCCTGGGCGAACCTCACCTTCAGCGCCCCCCCCCTGTTCGCCAACACACACACATTCGAATCCCCCCAAAATAAAGGACAGACATAACTCTTTCACAAAATAACTTTTTATTGGACTAATTGTTGGAACTTCAGAACCAAAACAAAGACTCAAATTTCTGAATTTTACAAATCCTTCATCACGTAAATAGAATAACTCACTTAAGAGAATGTAATTATGATACTATGAACAGGAAAAATACAAATTAAATTGCACAACTGCCATAAATAAACTAGAGAATCAAATTTCTAAATTGTACAAATGCTCTATCACATAAATAGAATAAGACACTTAAGAGAGGGTAATTATTATGCTACACTTTGAACAAGAAACAAAATAAATTGCACCACAGCACAACTGCCATCTAAAGCCTGACTCTTCTTACCTTCCTTGATGCAAAGTCATGAATTAAATCATCATATGAAATCTGCTCAGCAATTGTATGATTTATACTGATGATGGCCAGACCGGTAAGGCGTTCCTGTGACATAGTTGACCTCAGGTAGGATTTGATGAGCTTCAGCTTTGAAAAGCTCCTCTCTGCTTCAGCAACAGTGACTGGAAGAGTAAGACCAATTCTGAGAGCAGTCCACAAATTTGGATATATTTCAGAGAGCTCCCTTTCATGGATAAATGTCAGCAGTTCAAGCAAGGATATGGTCTTTGATGGCAAGTCAGGCAAGTTCTTCAGCTCCTGTGCAAGCTCTCTGCCATCCAAGTCAGATTGTCCCTTAAAGTGTAGTGTAGTACTAAGGTTCACACATTGTTCTGTCAGCTCCTCAAATGTGAGATTTTGGAAATGTGTCAGCACTCCAAACTTCTCTCCCACAATTTCCAACGTGGAAAATCTTTCCTGAATGGCTGATGTTGCAGCATCAACCACTGCATTGAAAAATGTCACCTCCAGCTTCTTCAAAGCATCAATCAAGGGCTCATCAGATGCTTCATAGGAGAAGTGCCGCTTTGTGGACCTCAGCCGTTTTTGTTTTAACACAGCCTCCACATTCATTTGTTCACAGATATCTGTGGCTGCCATTTGTGCAGCCACAAAACCTGTTGCCCTGTAATTGCGGAGACCTCTCTCTGTTTTTTTTAGGAGATTTACTGCAACATCAACGTGCATGCTAGGAGACTGCATCTGCTTGCTCACATGCTGAATTTGGCACAACAGGTCATGCCACACCACTGAACAAATGGCGAAGCGGTATGACCCAACCTCCTCTGACAGAGATTGAGCCTCGACCTTTATTACAGAGTCTTTGGTGTGGTCCCTCACCTCGATCAGTGCATCTCTCACTGCAGCTGCCTGATATCTCAGGGGCTCCACACTCTTGATCTTGCTTTCCCACCTTGTATCAGACCACATCTTCAATGTGATGTTCACATGTTTTTTCAAAATGGCCCATCGTTGTGTGGAGGCTGAAAACAAGTTGTAAAGCTTCTGCAAGATGCCAAAGTAACTTGTGGCATCAATAGATCCCTTAGCAGCATCGGCCACAAGCAAATTCAGAGAATGAGCCCCACATGGAACAAACAGAGCTCTGGGATTAATTTCTAGGAGCCTGGATTGAACACCCTTGTTTTTTCCCCTCATGTTGGCCCCGTTGTCGTATGATTGTCCTCTACAGTCCATGAAAGGAACTTTTAGCTCCTCCAGTCTCTTCAGAATCAGAGATGCCAAATGTTGACCAGTGGACTCCTCTGCCTCCAAAAACCCCATGAAATGTTCCTTTATATGGGGCTTCCCCTCCAGTGACACAACCCGAATCACAACTGACAACTGTTCAGTGTGGCTGATATCTGGAGTGCAATCTAGAATTATTGAAAAAAACTTTGATTGTTTGATGTCGCTCACCATTGCTGAAATGGTCTTGCTGCTCGACAAATCAATGAGTTCGTTTTGTATGTGGTGGCCGAGGTAGCTGGTGTGACTGGAGGTCCCTTTTTGGACACGGTTAATGTGCTCTTGCATTATAGGATCAAATTGTGCCATCAGTTCAACTTCTTTCAGAAAATTGCCATTTGATGGTGAGAACAATTTTTCTGTATGTCCCCTTAGTGCCAAATTCCTAACTGCCAGAGAATGCACAATAGCAGTGAGACGTGTCAGCACCGCTCTCCATCTCAACTTCTCAGCCTCCAGAAGTGCCATCTCCTGCTTGTCAATGGTCTCCCCCTTTCTCATCCTCACTGCCAGTTCTTTCCAGATTTTCATAGAATTTAGGTGTTCTGAACTGTTGTCATGTGATGTGAGCAATGAGCTTGCATGCTTCCAGTCCGAGAGTCCCAAACTTGTTAAATTTATTTTCCTCTTGGAAAATAATGTACAAAAGAAACAGAAAAGGCTGTTGTTTTTTAAGGAATAGACCAACCAACTTCTGGTTATATTTTCCCCACTAACCAATGACTTCCTGAAGTATTGATGGTGGAAACTTCTTCCGTCACTATCGTTTCTAGGGAATACAAAGTCAGATGGTACTTGACTTGGTCCCCTGGAAACCAGTTGTGTCCGAATTCTCTCAGTCAGAACTGAAGGCCAGTTAGCAGGGTCGGTGGACAGAGACTCATCCTCAGGAGGCGATTCTGCTCCAGGCCTTTCTAATAGAAAGAACAAGAGCATTACTCATTAGTATACACACCTAAGTTAGATAACACATTATTCACAGCACTTTGTTATGGTGGTGGTGTTATGGAATTATGGTGGTGAAACACCACACATACCCAGTAACCCAGACCCAGTGATAATAACATTATAATTTATAACTGTTTGCAAAATGCTTTGCAGGGATGCACACACATACACATACACACACACGCACACACTCACAGACATATGTGCACACAAACTCACCTGAAGAGTCCTGCCGGGGAGAAGTAGAAGCAAATGGGTCTTCATCCTCAGGATCAGACTGCATTTGTGGAGACATATGTGAGGCTGAGGAGGTAGATGGCTCCTCAGCCTCAATAATGGCAGAAGTAGACGGCTTCTCATCCTGGCTAGTGGCAGAGGGTGTTCCAAAATATTTCAAAAGTGCCCCTGCAAATAGTAAAATAGAACATAACAGACCAATGCATGAATAGGCTAGTACAATTAATTTAACATGTTATTAAGCCACAATTTATTAAACTTTTAGAATAGGAAACAAATGAATAATACAACCTCCTTGGTTAATGGCTAATTATATACATAATAGTACACTTCAAATGACTCAGAAAGCTATATCACAAAATAGCAGTGCAATATAGCAGTGAAGAGTAGATGACATAGCTCTATACCTTTATCTTTTGCTCGTTTCTCCTCTTCTTCTTTCCTCTTTTTTCTAAACTGAGCACCTGATAGCTTTGACCTCTTCTTATCCATTTGCGGTTATTTGACAGACCTTAGTGGCTTAGTGTGAAGATTCGTTCTGTAATAAATAATATACATTTCACTATTTAACCAAACCCAGAAAAATAACATTACATATGTTAAAGTATGGGCCTTTATTCCCAATAATATTAATCTGGAAGCATTTTGCATTGTTTAGGTCTTTTATGGGAAGGTTTATGGAAAATGCAATAGATGGTTTTTTATTAATAAAAATATATTTATTGATCTTTTATTATTTATTTTATTTTATTTTTTATTTTTATTTATTTCTTTATTTATTTATTCTTATTTTTATTTTTATTTTTTTTGCAGGCGCTCATGCCGCCCCTCCACAAATGCCGCCCTGTGCGGCTGCCCATATTGCCCATATGAGGAACCGCCACTGTGCATAGAGGATGGTCCTGCTGTTGGCTCATGATGCTCATCAGGCTTTGCTGAGGATAGCTTTTCCAAATATTTCAGTAGTGCTCCTGAGAAGAACATAACATTACATATTCTGTTAATTTTTGCTAAAATACTCTTTCTTATCTTGTTTGATAATTAATTGATCTGTGTGAACAGAATTTGAGATGATGTGATCCATTAAATTTCACATTTCGAAATATTATAAATATTACAGAGACTAGCTTATTCTACACGATTCCTGAGCACTTGCCAGCTTGATGGGCTACCTAACCTAGTTGCCTGAACTGTAATCATAAGAATATACAAGTGGCACATCTCACCTGTGCTACTGGAAAGTTTCTCCTCCTCTATTTTCTTCTTTTTCCGTTTTTCAGCTCCTGATGGATAATGTCGTTTCATTTTCCAAGATGCACGAAGTCACATCTAGTTAACCACAACTAATCTGCTAAATAATGATAATCTACAGATCTACAGAAGCTAAGGCTAACAAAGACCCTAAGATCCACTCTAAGGTCAGCCCGAGAGAAAAGAAAGAGTAGGGGGTTAAGAGAAGAGAATAAGGGGTTAAGTAAGTAGCAACATCTATCACTCGTGGGTTAATATTCATTCAGAAAAAGAGAAAAAAGACTCACCATCATCATCCACCGGCCACTGCCAACAAGTCAGAAAAATAGTCGGAGAGAATAGGAAAAGGGTGAAAGATGAAAAGAAGTAAAATAAGAACGCTTACAAACCATGCGAACACAGTCTTAACTCACAGTCATACCATGCAAACTACAGCCATGCAAGTAAAAGAGAGTTACAGACATGCAAGTAAGGAGAGGATAAGAAAAAAAAGTAGGTAAAGTTAAACAAAAAGTGGGTTAGTTTACTCTACGAGCTACATCTACGTTCGTGTTAGTCTAATTTTTTTTTTAAATTTTTATTGCTGGCATCACAAGCTGGCATTAATCGTCAACAGACTCATCCTCGACCACCACCCCTAGAGCTCCTGTTACTAATTGTTTTTTTTTATTTTAAACAACGTTAATACTTTTAAAATGTCTATCAAAACGGTTCTTAAACATATTAACGCTGGTAGAGTGAACGACTGACGCGGGAAGATTATTCCATTTATCAATTACTTTAAATGTAAAGAAGTTTTTAGCGATATTAGTAATGAAACGTCTGCCACGCAACTTAAATCCGTTATTACGAGTAGGCCTATTGCTATTATCGAAAGTGAACAGTTTGTCAAAATTTACGTTATCAATGTTATTAACGATTTTGAAAACTTCAATAAGCTCCCCCCTTAATCTCCTAGTTTCGAGTGAATGCAAGTCTAACACTTTAATCCTATCTTCATAAGGCTTGTTGCGCAATGACGGAATTAGTTTCGTGGCACGACGCTGAACCCTTTCTGACCTATCAATATCCTCACGCAAATACGGGCACCAAAACTGAACGGCATATTCTAAATGAGGCCTGACTAGGGACTTGTAAAGGGGCAATATAATATCCTTCGATTTAAATTCGAAATTACGCGCTATGAAGCCTAACATCCTATTAGCTTTTGCGCAAGACTCCAGGCACTGGTTCCTAACTTTTAAATCCTTAGATACGCGTACGCCTAAATCTACTTCCTCGTCAACGCTCGCTAACTCTCTATCATCCATCGTGTACGTGTAATTATTGTTACGAGAACCTATATGCAAAACTTTACATTTGTCTACGTTAAATTGCATCTGCCACTTATCCGTCCACTCCATAATCCTATTTACATCGTCTTGGAGCCTATTTCTATCGTCCTCGTTAACAACCTTACCGCCTATTTTAGTATCGTCCGCGAATTTTGACACGTTACTAGTCAATCCTACATCTATGTCGTTAATGTAAATTACGAATAGCAATGGGCCTAACACTGAACCCTGTGGGACACCGCTACCTACATCCAACCACCCCGATTCACTACCATTAACAACGACCCTCTGTCTCCTAGCACGAAGCCATTCCTCTAACCAGTTAGCTACCTGACCGCGTATACCGTGCGCTTTAACCTTCGCAATTAATCTTCTATGCGGAACTGTATCGAACGCCTTTTTAAAATCTAAATAAATAACGTCAGCCGCTCTATGCCTATCGTATTCGCGCACTATTTCGTTATAAAATTCTAACAAATTAGTTAAACAAGATCTATGGCGTCGAAACCCATGCTGACTACTATTAATCAAATCTCTACTTTCTAAGTGATCGATGATACGATCCCTAACTACGGATTCCAAAAGTTTACCGACAATTGACGTTAAGCTAATGGGCCTATAATTGCTAGCTACTGTGCGGTCGCCTTTTTTAAAAATAGGCGTGACGTTAGCTAATTTGAAGTCTTCAGGAATAATCCCCGTTTCGAGTGACTGATTAAAAATCTTCGTTAAGGGGCCTACGATAACGTCTTTCAAATGTCTGGGATAAAAAGCGTCAGGGCCTGGAGCCTTGCTAACTTTTAGCCTATCGATATAATGCGCAATCTCACCCTCGTAAACAGTTATTTCATCCAAAATAGTCTCGCTACTAAATGGAACGATATCGTCCACGTCGGGGACATTATTTACGTCTTCTACGGTAAAAACTGTCGCAAAAAAGTTATTGAAAATACCCGCCATCGCCTGAGCGTCAGAAGCCAAAGCGCCGTTAACATCCACTAGAGGGCCTATGTTATCTTTTATCGGCTTACGATTATTGACGTATTCAAAAAACTTTTTTGGATTATGTTTACTATCCGCAGCTATAAGTATCTCTAAATTACGCTTAGCATTCCTAACTGATCTTTTAACCTGACGTCTAAGCTCGATATATCTATTAAAGTTAGCTGCCGTGCCATTGCGCTTATTAAGTCTATACGCTCTGTTACGCTCGTTTATGAACTCGCCTATTTCCCTAGTCCACCACTTGGGCCTACCATGATTTCTAGCGCGCTTGGGCCTACGAGGAATAAACTCCCTTTCAATATTCATAAAACTTTCTTTAAACGCCTCCCAATGCAAATTTGTGTCATTACCCATAAATAAGTTATCCCAGTCCACTACTCTCATCCTATCCGCAAAACTATCAAAATTAGCCCTACGAAAATCAGGGACTTCTATTACGTTACTATCCTTAGTGTTTTCTATCAATAACTTAAACCTAAGAATTTGATGATCACTACATCCTAAACTCTCGCCTACTTCTAAACCTTCGACTATATTTTCGCCGTTCGTCATCACCAAATCTAAAATATTGTCACCGCGCGTTGGTTCGGTAACCATCTGTCGTAAAAAATTATCTTCCATGAACTCAATCAATCTCAAACCCTCCTCATTACCAGTAAAAGTCTCGTAATTAACATTAGGGCAGTTAAAGTCTCCGACAATTATACTATTCCGATTGTCAATAAAGTTACCAAGAAGTGAGTAAAATCTAGTATCGGTATCGAGGGGTTGAACGGGAGGTCTATAAACAACAACAAAATTAAAACTAATACTACGCGCCCTAACTTCAACGCATATCGCATTAATTGCTGCCGGAAAATCTATCTTAACCTCGATAGCCCTAAGGGAATTACGAATGTACAGCAAAACGCCGCCACCAACCTATGTAACCTATCATTAGTAAAGAGTTTAAAACCAGGTATATCAAGTTCCCCCAACAAGTCCCGAGTCACGGTAATTAACCACGTTTCAGTGATAGCAACTATATCGTAGTTGCCGGAATAAATTATCACCTTAAATTCGTTTAATTAATTTATTTCTAATACTAAGCGCGTTACAATAAAAGACGTTTAAGTTATTTTTTACCACGGGCCAGCGCTTTAAACTATTTTTCACGACGGGCCCGCGTTTCCCGGACCCACAACGTTTAAAGAAAGCTTCAACCTATACAGCTTTCGTACGTTTTCGTCAATTAACCTACCTAGCCTAGCATTACCTATTTCGTTAAAATGCACCTCCATCTTTTATAAAAAGGCTAGGATCACTGAATTCGGACCACAGCTTTACGAAGGGTACATTTTCCTCAGCACAAATCTCTTCTAATTTATTATTCAAAAATATTGTTTTTGACGTAATCCTAAGACCCAAACCGTGCCTAAGGGTAATACCTAGAACTAAAGACCTATCTGACCTCGCCTTCAGGGACCTAATTAACTCCCTATATCTCTCCAAAAGGTCAGGCACTCTCGTATCGGGCCTATACGAGTCGTTACCTCCTACCATCGTCACCAACATCGAGTGACGGGAGGCAACGTCAATCCTATCCACTTCGTCTCTAACTCTGTCAACCCTGGCCCCTGGGAGACGGACCCTCCTCCTCTTGGTTGGATGCCGTTCAACGAACTCTTTGACCATATGGCGCACTAAAGAGTCCCCAATTAAAATAGTTTCCCCCTCATTCACGTCCCTTTCCAAATGGGCGAAAGGGTTCGAAACCTCGATAGGGTGGGATTCCTATCACCTAACGTACACGGCCTAGCTCCACCCTTAACTTCTCTAAATCCCTCCCCATCTACTAATCTCGGACCAACCTTAACCCCTTCCTCAACTCTATCCAACCTTCCCGATAAGCGGAATGGGACGTTCTGGCGCCGACGTTTGGGCGCCACCGTTTGGGCGCGGAGCCGGTTTGGCGCCGCCGTTAATTAGTTAATTTTTGTTAAAACTAACGAAAATATCACGACTTAACCTAACCAATCGTCAAGGGCGTACAGTTGACCTAACCGGGCAGTGACGATTGGTTAGGTTAAGTTGTGATATTTTTGTTAGTTTTAACGAAAATATCATGACTGAACCTAACCAATCGTCAATGGGGCAGATAACGGAAAAGTACCCATATTTTATATACACCTTATAATACACTGACTCTTTTGCTCGCACCGCCAAAAAAGTAACGAAGGGTCGCGCTTGCTACATTTATCAAACACATACAAATATCCATTATGTGAAAACTTCTGTTTCCCTTTCTTACTTGATATATTTTCAGACATTTATGCTATTAAGGGCAACAACACAACTTATCTGAAAAGACAGACAGCACTTCAGGTTAATAACCAAGTATTACTACTTAATACTAATTAACGGCGGCGCCAAACCGGCTCCGCGCCCAAACGGTGGCGCCAAAACGTCCAGCGCCAAAATGTCGGCGCCAAAACGTCCTAGATGGCCCGATAAGCTACCTAAACTAGAAACTAGGTTACGCACCTCACCCTTCAAATTATTAACGTCTTCAACGTTAGTATTAGTTCGGCTTTCGTCAACCGTAGCCCTACCCCTGCCCTCGTCAAGCGTTGCAAATCTTTCCGTTACCTCACGTACACTGCGTTTTATGTCAACTATTTCCTCCATTAACTCGCAAAAGAAACAAACTGATCTCTCGGTAATCGCCATAGGACCGCCATTATAATCTTTAAATTCCGAATACCACCGGTTTACCCCACACCTAACACACGACGCTTTCTGCGACGGCATCGCGCAGTTAAAAATTAGTTTATAACCGTCACAAGTTTAAGTTAAATTAAGCCGGCACGCTATGATAACTTCTAAATCGCTAAAAACCACTAATATTCAATTACTTAACTATAACAATGTGAATATAAACGCAAGTATATAAAATTCAAGACTTTCGAAAAGTAAAATTCTTAGCAATATGCAAAAGTAGATGCAATATCAGAGAGCTCAGGAAATACGTCCGTTCAGTACAGAGTCTGGCTGACGAATCCAATACAGAGTGGCTGACGAATGATCTACAGATCTACAGAAGCTAAGGCTAACAAAGACCCTAAGATCCACTCTAAGGCTAGCCCGAGAGAAAGGAAAGAGTAGGGGGTTAAGAGAAGAGAAGAGAAGAGAATAAGGGGTTAAGTAAGGAGCAACACCTATCACTCGTGGTTAACATTCATTCAGAAAAAGAGGAAAAGTGTCTCACCATCATCATCCGCCGGCCACTGCCGACAAGTCAGAAAAATAGTCGGAGAGAATAGGAGAGGGGTGAAAGATGAAAAGAAGTAAAATAAGAACGCTTACAAACCATGCAAACACAGTCTTAACTCACTGTCATACCATGCAAACTACAAACATGCAAGAAAAGAGTTAGAGACATGCAAAGTAAGGAGGATAAGGAAAAAAAAAAAAAGTAGGTAAAGTTAAACAAAAAGTGGGTTAGTTACGCTATGAGGTACATCTACATTCGTGTTAGTCTAATATTTTTTTTTTTTTTTTTTTTTTTAAATAATTTTATTGCTGGCATCACACGCTGGCATGTCACAAGCTGGCATTCATCGTCAACAGACTCATCCCCGAGCACCACCACCAGAGCTTCTGTTACTAACTTTGTTGTTATTTAAATTAAACAACGTTAATACCTTTAAAATGTCTGTCAAGACGGTTCTTAAACATATTAACGCTGGTAGAATGAACGACTGACGCGGGAAGATTATTCCATTTATCAATTACTTTAAACGTAAAGAAGTTTTTAGCGATATTAGTAATGAAACGTCTGCCACGCAACTTGAATCCGTTATTGCGAGTATTACTATTATCGAAAGTGAACAATTTGTCAAAATTCACGTTATCGATGTTATTAACGATTTTAAAAACTTCAATAAGCTCCCCCCTTAATCTCCTAGTTTCGAGTGAATACAAGTCTAACACTTTAATCCTATCTTCATAAGGCTTGTTGCGCAATGACGGAATAAGTTTCGTGGCACGACGCTGAACCCTTTCTAACCTATCAATATCCTCACGCAAGTACGGGCACCAAAACTGAACTGCATATTCTAAATGAGGCCTGACTAGGGACTTGTAAAGGGGCAATATGATATCCTTCGACTTAAATTCGAAATTACGCGCTATGAAGCCTAACATCCTATTCGCTTTTGCGCAAGACTCCAGGCACTGGTTCCTAACCTTTAAATCTTTAGTTACGCGTACGCCTAAATCTACTTCCTCGTCAACGCTCGCTAACTCCCTATCATCCATCGTGTACGCGTAATTATTGTTGCGAGAACCTATATGCAAAACTTTACATTTATCTACGTTAAATTGCATCTGCCACTTATCCGTCCACTCCATAATCCTATTTACATCGTCTTGGATCCTATTTCTATCGTCCTCGTTAACAACCTTACCGCCTATTTTAGTATCGTCCGCGATTGTTATAATTGTAATGTTAATCAAATACATTCAAATAATCAGACCATTTAGGTTTTAACCAACAAAATTCACATTATCTGGAAAAGATGAGAAAAGAATTAATAAACTTGAAAACATAACGAAAATAATCCTAGGTTTTAAAGTGTTACAAAATCTCTTAATAATTAGTAAATTAGTGAAATAATGCTTTACAATACTAGAAAAATTAAGCATTTAGGAAAGTATAAGCATATAGTAAGAATAAAGTTAAATAATATAGAAATAAGATCTCACAATAGTTATTGACACATAACGACCAAAACGGTTCGTTTCTCTCCGTTTTATCACATTTGTCTCATACAAAAACTTTAATTAATACGACAATAATAATAATAATAATAATAATAATCATAAGGATAATAATAATAATAACAATATTAATAATAACTTCAGCTGTATTCCTATTCTCGCCCACTGAGCTATGACCTGGGAGCCTGTCTAGGGGCCCCCTAGTAGCAGCGGGGCCCTAAGCGGCCGCTTAGTCTGCTTATGCCAGTTAACGGCCCTGCATACATACAGTAAAAGTATGCAGTATATAATGTTCATATGTGCAGTATGAAAAGAAGTCGGGCTACGACTTCAACCTTTGTGCAATTGGCGCCCATTTCGTTATCACTGTTGCCTTTCAGAGTAGATATGATGCGGTTTTACCATCGCCTGAAGAAAAATCAAATGGGAATAAATCAAAGAAGCAATATTGGCACACACAACTTGAAGAGTATGTGGGACTTGTTTTCTATTCTAACCATACAGCATAAAGGCATTCCCTCCAAGATTGGTTGTATATTAGATTCTGTAAATGATTTAAATAAAATTTCAGTAGCGAAACGGAAAGATACGTTTCGTAAAAAATAGGAAAGTATGGCGAGTTGCTTCACAGTCTAATATAATATTATATTAGACTATGATTGCTTGAGCTGAGTCCCTGCGATTGTTATGACCAAGTAGGCCAAGGTTTGACAAGTTCTGTAACTGGAGGAAATGTATGTATAAATTCGTAATGTGTATCAGTCAACAGGAAATTTAATAAGGGAAGATATTTTTTCAGGGATTTAAAGCAAGAAATTAAGAGTTTAGCGAGGAAACTGTTATTTTTTATTTTATTTTATTGGGTTCAGAATCCCAGCTGAGCTGTGAACGGCCAAGCTATGAAGGGCCAGCTTAATCTACAGCCCAAGTTAAGCTAGACTAAAAACTTACGGACTTGGAGGTCCTATTAGGTCCTACCTCAGGGTTGCTGACTCGATGTGGGCCTACCTGAGGCCTCAGTTGCATAAAATTAAGCTAAAAAACAAAAGGGGCACTATTTATGGTCTTCTTTCTAAACCTTGCAACAACAACACAACCTGCACCATTGCACGATGCAACAATCTTGTATCTAAACAACCAAACTGAATTGCAAGAGAGCTCTCTATAAGACCTCGCCCTGTAAGTGTCGCATTCAACAAACGAGTAGGAAGGACGCGCAGTGCCCCAGAAAAATGATGCCACAAGTGTGCCCAAACAATGATGTCACAAGAGCCTAAAATTGCTAGCTCTAAATTAAGTGAATTTTTCACTAACCTTACAATTATGAGATAGATGGATATATATACACCTTAACTTAATATATACAAGCAATGCTGCATCAATCAGCTTAGTCATCATATCGCCTTGGGACAACAATGGCTCTTCCTCTTCTAGATTTTCTAACACTCGCCGCCGAAGAGGCATTGTTGTCATTACCTTCTGCAAATTTAGCCAAGCTTTCTCCATGAAGCTCTAACTCAAGTGTTTCATCTTGACTATCCGTTTTTTGCTGATTTCTAAAGCATAGAGTTTTTGTATAGGTCTCTTTAATTTTCCTCCTGAAGTCTTTACCGGTGCACACCTAACTAAATTGTCTTTGCCAACAAACAACCCTTCAATTATGCCAAGCTTACAGCATTGCCTTGGTCTTTCATCCCCAATCATTACCACTTCTCTCACCTTGATACAATTTGCATTGGAACCCTTTACATTGCCTGATGGGTAATAATTGAGTTCTGGCAAGTATTCTATCTGCCACCTCTTCCATAACTGATCTTGTAGCTCTTCAAGGTACTTGAACCTTCTGATTAACTCTTCTTGAGTGCTCTGGATAGGCTGTAAGTCTTCTGGCAAACTGGGGCTTGATGTTAATCGTTTACCACAAAGAAAACGATTTGTTGTCAATGGATCTGCATCCTGCATACTGTTATAAACAAAGGTGATATGCCTACTGTTCACCATTGCTTCTACTTCACACAAACAGTGCAGCATTCTTCTTTGCTCAAATGAGCATTAGCTAAAAGTTTCTTTAATGGACACTTTACACTTCTCACTAGCCTTTCCCAAAATCCTCCCCACCATGGTGCTCTCTCAACAATAAACTCCCACTGTACCCCATCGTGTGAAAAGTAGGGTTGGAATCCCTCCTCTTTTAGCAAGGACCAAACTTCTTGGAGTTCCTTTGCAGCCCTTTTGAAGGTTTTTGCATTATCCGATATGATTTTATTTGGGAAACCCCTTCTGTTCACAAACCTTTTAAAGGCCAAAAGAAATACATCACTACTTAAGTTGCTTACCAACTCCAAATGGATTGCTCTGGTGATAGCACATGTAAAAAAACATATATAACCTTTGTTAGACTCCCCTTGCTCATACACATAAACTGGACCTGCGAAGTCTACTCCCACCAGGGCCGTAACTAGGGTTTAGAAATTAGTGAGGTCCAGATTTTTTTCGAGCGCGGCGGGACGAGCAAAATTCAGACCAAAATGACATCTACAAACACAACCCAAGCTATACACTAAACACAAAACGCTCGACGCTCCCTCTTTTCAAAAGAAAAGCGGTAATATGCGTTTCATACACGGAGAACGGTTCAGTCTCTTTTTTTTTTTTAGGAAATAATTACCGAGGTCCGGACCTCGGTGACCTCATAGGTAGTTACGGCCATGACTCCCACTACATCAAATGGGGCAGTATAGACACACCGTTCTCTTGGAAGTGGAGCCACCTTTTCATAATAAGGCTTTGTTTGCACTTCAACACTTGCAAACCACACATTTATGCAAGACCTTCATTACTACTTGTCTAATTTTGGGAATCCAAAACTGTTGTCTGATCTCTATTATCACTTTTCTAACTCCAGCATGTAACAACTTATGATGAGTATCCAGGATCAAAAGTTCCACAAAGTGACCCCCAGAAGGTAGCAAAATTGGATGTCTTTTCTCCTCTGGAAGCCCAGAAAACTGTGGTCTACCTCCTACTCTCAATAAGTCCTGATCCAAAAACACATCCAACCCTTGAGAGCAGAATGTGTTGGCAGAACCTGTAATGGACTGCTGGTGAGCAATTCCCTCTCTCCACCAAATTTTTCCTTTTGCACATATACCACCCAGTATTGCCTGACTTGCTGAATCTCCTTACTGTTCAGAATTCCTTCCCTTCTTGTTTCTCCCTTAATGTTGTTTGTAAATCTATATACCCATGTTGTCACTCCTAACAACCTTTTCAGACTGCTAATGTCCTCAAGCCTCAATATGGGGTCCTGCTGCATAACTTGACAACTGTTCACTGCATTTTCTCATTTCACTCACTCATTCTTCTTGAGCCTGGCATTCTCCTACAATAGGCTGATTAGAAGGCCAGTTTTCACTTCCAAGTTTTAGCCACTCTGGCCCACTCCACCACAAACTTGACTGTGCAAGATCTTTCACTGAAATTCCTCGTGTTGGTAAATCAGCCGGGTTTTGGGTGCCTGGACAATGCTTCCATTGCTTGGGATCTGTGTGTGCTTGAATTTCCTCCACCCTATTGGCAACAAATGGTTTCCATTTCCTTGCCTGGCTTCTTAACCAGTGCCAAACTATAGTGGAGTCTGTCCAATAATAACTTGGAATTTCAGAGAGGACCAAAGACTTTTGCACTGTAACTGCAAGCCGACTAGCAATAACTGCACCCATCAATTCCAACTTTGGAATAGAAAGCCTTTTCAAAGGTGCTACTCTGCTCTTTGCAGCAACCAACCTGCAACTTACTTCCTCTTTGAATGTGCCTCTTATATAAATACAAGTTGCATAGGCTTCCTCACTTTCATCACAAAAAATGTGCAGCTCCAAATTGTCTGGACTATTGTTCAATTCCCCAAAGTACCATCTTGGGATTTCAATGTCTCCAAGATGTGCCAATTCTTTGAACCAATATTTCCACCTTACCACCATATGATCAGGCAACTCTTGGTCCTAACTAATTTCAATTTCCCAGAGGCTCTGAAACCAAATTTTTTACTTTATCACAAATGGAGCCAGGAATCCAAGAGGATCAAAGACCTTTGAAGCCAAACTAAGAGCTGTACGTTTTGTCCACCTTGTCTCATTCTCAGCCAGCTCTACTAAAGATTTATGAAGGTAAACAAATCCTCTCCTTGCTGCCAAACAACACCTAGCACCTTCGTGTATGTTGCCCACAACTCCTTAATACCAGAATCCTCAATACTTTCTGCTGCATCAGGTACTACACAGGACTGACTCATAAACTGTTGTAACTGAGAATGATTGGTCTGCCATTTTCTAAGCTCCATGCCAGCCTCCCTCATTATAGCTATTGCCTCCCTGAATATCTGTTTAGCCATTTCTGTATTATCCACGGAAGTTGACGGAACACAGCAAATCATCAACATAAAAACTTTTCCTTTTGTGTTCAGTAGTGTTAGGATAGACTTCAGAATATTTCTTAAAATGGTACTGCATAGTAGCTGCCAACAGAAATGGACTAGAGCTGAGCCAAACAACACTGACTTCATTCTATATGCTTGAACCTTAGGTTCATTTTCCAACAAGTCTTTCGTATCCACCCTCAGATATCTTACTGCATCTCTGTCCTCTGGTTTTAACTTTATCCTCAAAAAGGCTTGCTTCACATCTGCAGTCACTGCTACTCTACCAAACCTGAATCTCAGTAACAAGGAAAATAAATCTGCATTTAAATTTGGCCCAGCATCCAAACAGTCATTCAAGGACACACCACCTTTGGGTTTGGCTGAGCCATCAAAAACTACCCTAGTTTGGTGGTAGTTTTGTCTCGCCGTACCACTGCATGGTGTGGCAGATAATGTGCCTCCTGGCTCACCAACTCACCTTGCACCCCTTCAGCATAGTCCTCCTTTACATAGCTTAGGATGGCCTCATTGTATTCAATTAATAACTCCTCATTTTTTCTTAGCCTGTGCAATGAAGTCTCCAACCTCCTATTAGCTAGCTGAAGGTTTGAATTGGGTTTGCAAGAATCCTTCCAAGGGAGGCCAACTTTATGGCAACCATCTCTAAACCCAATCCCTTTTTCAAATTGCTCTAAAACATCACTGTTCACTGTACTTGCCTGCTTCTCCTGTTTGTCCTTTATGCCAATGGATTCAAGTTCCCAAAAGGCTTTCAAATGCCCTTCCAAACCATGGCTGTTCTCCTCAATCTTAACAAAAAGAGCTTTAACCTCCATTTCATTGCAATAGCTACCGTGTAGCATCCAGCCTAGCTTACTTTCAATAGCTACCGGACCTCGAGATGTGCGGACAATCTTACCAGTGATGAAGTCCCAGTAATAGTCAGCTCCAATCAAAAGACTAATATCTTCTGTTCCTTCAAACTTATTATTGCCCAAATTAATTCCTTTAACTTGCAATTCTTGGACACACGCCATATCTAAACAAGTAGTGACTGGAGCACAAAGTTCCTCAATCTCTACAGCTTGGATCTTGATAGTGGGACTTTGTGGTAACAACCCCTTAACCAGAACTTCTATCTTCTTAACTTTGGTTCGGTTTTGAATGGAACCCCCAAACCAGAAATTCTTAAATTTTCCCTCTTAAGTTCTTTAAACTTCAATTTTCTGGAAATTCTGATCTTAATAAAGCTACACTGGCTACCACTATCAAACAACACTCTTACAGTAGCTTCTCCATCATTCCAAATTAATAATGCTGCAGCTGTTTGCAATAATCCCCCTTTACTTTTACTCCCTTTCATAGCAGTGACATGTGCCACTGATGTATCTACTTCTGGGGTAGGCCTACTAGGAGTGTTTTCGCACAATAATGGCTGATGACGGCCATGGCATTTTTTGCATAAAATTTTAAACTTACAAAACCTTGCTCTGTGACCTTTCAAAACACATTTAAAAATGCTGTGGACTTAGTTACCCTGTCCTTTCTCTCCTCAAAAGGTAAAGCCTCAGCCACATCACATTTATATGACTTGTGGTTGCCTTCGCAAAATATGCATTCCTTGATTCCCTTTAATTTATTCTCAGAGGATGCATGTAGAGCTGACACTGTACCTGGGCTATTCCTTTTTGTAGAAACCTTGGTGCTGTGCCTGCCTTTGTCCCCTTATTTAACATCTCACCGTGTAAACTCAATTTCCTCTCGTCTTACTAATTCTGTGCCTAAAAGACTTAACATCTGCTGAAGGGGGATGTACACATGTTCTGTAAAGTGTTCCCTACTTAATTCAAGCAAAATTGAGCTAGGCAATTTAGACTCCAGTATAGTGACCAACATTATACCATACCTTTCCATTCCTACACCCAAGTTGTCCGGGGACCTAGTTCTAACTTCAAATTCATCATATAACTGCCGTAACTCCTTGACACTATTGGGATTATTAACAGGAGGTATAGCTAAAAGTTCGTGGAGGTGGTTTTTAATTAAGATCTCTGGCTTACCAAACCGTTTCTTTAATATATCCCAAGCCACATTATAATTAGCCTCTGTTAATGCTAATCCTGCTATTGTCTTTGCTGCCTCCCCTTCCAAGAGAGACTGCAAATAATTAAACTTCTCCACCGCGCTTAACACTTGACTAGAATGAACTGCTGATTGAAAACTGTCTGCCCATCCTTGCCATTCCTGAATACTCCCAGAAAATGTTTTGAGTACAAGCCTCGGTAATTGAACTGCAGATCTGTTAACCTTAACTTCACAAACACCATTTGTTGAGGGTTGTGTTTCATTATTAGACCTGGTCTCTAACTGTACTGAGCTGCTAAACTCTTTTTCTCTGTGGCATACTTTAATTATATCATCAATAATCTCTTCAAAGTAAATTATGTTATTTTCTATTTCATCCTCTTCTATAAGAGCCTCAATTTTAACATTTACTTCGCTTCGAGCAACCTTTTTAGTTTCTAATATGGAAAGCTGTGCAGTCACTAAGTTTAAATCCTCTTGCTCTATGGCAGAATCTATAGTGGCAATGACCTTTGTAATTAGACCTTTGTAGGCGCTTCTCCTTTTTTTAAACTTGTTCAATTCAGCTGCACCCATCTTCAATGCAAACAACAAATGGACTCAATGCCAAATAAGCTGAATTGGCAAAAATACTTAACCAAACTGATCAAACTCAAATTTTGCTTTTTACAAATAAACTGAATTGCTTGGTTGGGGTACTGAACAACCACCAGTATGGAATACCAAATTTTCCACCCAAGTGTTAGAAAATCTAGAAGAGGAAGAACCATTGTTGTCCCAAGGCGATATGATGACTAAGCTGATTGATGCAGCATTGCTTGTATATATTAAGTTAAGGTGTAGATATATCCATCTCATAATTGTAAGGTTAGTGAAAAATTAACTTAATTTAGAGCTAGCATTTTTGAGCTCTTGTGGCATCATTGTTTGGTCACACTGTGTTGGCATCATTTTGGGGCGCTGCGCGTTCTTTCTACTCGTTTGTGGATGTCGTACGTACAGGGTGTGGTCTGTTAGAGAGCTCTCTTGCAATTCAGTTTGGTTGTTTAGATACAAGATTGTTGCATCGTGCAATAGTCCAGGTTGCGTTGTTGTTGCAAGGTTGAGAAAGAAGACCATAAATAGTACCCCTTTTGTTTATATTAAATTCATGTAACAAAGGTCTAAGGTAGGCTCGCATCGAGTCAGCAACCCTGAGGTAGGACCTAATAGGATCTCAAATCCGTAAGTTTTAATTTTAGCTTAACTTGGGCTGTAGGTAGCACTTGCCCTTTAGAATTTGGCCGTTCACGGCTCAGCTGGGATTTTGAACCCAACAAATAAATAAAATAACACCAAGTAACTGCCGCACTGAAGTCTGTAACCTTCGCCTACGAGTAATAAGCCAAAATTAACCAAACCGGTAAAAATGTAGGCCCAAAACAACGACAGACGAGCGGCCAAGTTTCGCAATTGGGCGACCAAACTTTCTACCCTGAGATCTTAACTCAATTATGCTCAACCCGTCCAGGCCTAACTTGGGTTACAATTTGCGCAATCAGAACTTTGCTGGAAAATAGTCACTGACTCAGTCTTGGGCTAGAATCCGGTTCGAAGGACCATGTTATTTTTTTTTATTTTATTGGGTTCAGAATCCCAGTTGAGCCGTGAACGGCCAAGCTATGAAGGGCCAGCTTAACCTACAGCCCAAGTTAAGCTAGACTAAAAACTTACGGACTTGGAGGTCCTATTAGGTCCTACCTCAGGGTTGCTGACTCGATGTGGGCCTACCTGAGGCCTCAGTTGCATAAAATTAAGCTAAAAAACAAAAGGGGCACTATTTATGGTCTTCTTTCAAACCTTGCAACAACAACACAACCTGCACCATTGCACGATGCAACAATCTTGTATCTAAACAACCAAACTGAGTTGCAAGAGAGCTCTCTATAAGACCACGCCCTGTAAGTGCCGCATTCAACAAACGAGTAGGAAGGACGCGCAGTGCCCTAAAATATTGATGCCACAAGAGTGCCCGAACAATGATGCCACAAGAGCCTAAAAATGCTAGCTCTAAAGTAAGTGAATGTTTCACTAACCTTACAATTATGAGATGGATATATATATACCTTAACTTAATATATATAAGCAATGCTGCATCAATCAGCTTAGTCATCATATCGCCTTGGGACAACAATGGCTCTTCCTCTTCTAGATTTTCTAACAGAAACAACGAAAGTGAAGAATTTTTAAAACATCAAAACCACCCTACAATTTGGGCTTTGTTGGTACATTTAAATTTAAGTAATTATTATTGAGAAGATATTCAGTAACTACCTCTATTTGAAAACTAAAATCATTCATTGATTACAAAACTAAAAATCGAGCTTAAAAATTAATTATTTCGTCCACTTTCGTTAGTATGCAAATGGAGAGTGATGACGTAATTGGTCCGGAGTCGTAAAAATTGCCCTCTGTTGGACCACAGTGTAGGTATATATACAGTGTTGGGCTTCCAGCATTTTCAGCCTGCGCAGGAATCTGACTGAGTCAGCGAGCGGCTGTTGGCCCTCACTGACTTTTGACTCTGATACCCCAAAGCGGAGTCACTTGTCCTCAATTTTCCTTTTACGTCATTGCTCAAACACACAAGTTGCCTGAAAAGAGGCACATATACACACACACACACACACACACACACACACACACACACAAATTCATCATTAAATTCGTAGAATTTTCATTAACTACTTACCACAAATTGTCATATAAAATTCAACCATAACTTAAAATTACATATACTCTTTTCATAAAGAAATCCATATACGTGTGGTAAGGAGTTAAAAAGCTAATAAATTCCAAGATTTTACTGACTGGACTGCATATATAGTTAGTCTCCATTTTACGAACGCTCGCTATACCACTTTTCGCTCAAACCAAAGAACATAATTAACACCATTTCCAGCGGATACGAACGGCTTTCGCTGGTACGAGCGCTACGAATGCGGCCTGAAGCTACGACTTCTGAATCAACTTCTCCTTCAAGTCCAAGGAGATCTTCTGGGACTATTGGCTCCAGCCCTTCGAAGACCCCAGCTAAGACTCCACAAAGGAGTCCTTCAATATCTTCAGTTGGAGAAGACACTCCAATGTCTCCCTCCGACTTCCTCCAGTAATTCCCCCTTCTCCACCCTCAAGACCATTCCAATTGGCTGTTTATTCTCCAATAAGCTTGTAAGTACAGTATTATTTGATGTATTATTTGATTTACATGCATATGGTGTCTTTGTGTTTTCTGTGTACATTTTTACAAATATTTCCATAATGGGGAGGTGACTCTGGAACGAATTAATAAATTATAACATTGTTTCAATGAAAATTTTTATTTCGATCTTCGAATTTTCGAAATACGACCGTTTTCAGGAACCATTAATTCGTTAAAGCGAGGACTGACTATATATATAATATAAATATATATATATATATATATATTGTAACTATGCAAACAACACTGGAAAATAGGAAAGGCAGAAAGGCCTAGGCATACACTAATCAGCCTTAATGACCCGGAAAAGAAATTAAACTGCCTTATTTACCTAATGGTGTGGGTTCAGTTATCTCAATTACAATTTTTGAACAAGTAGAAGGAGCACTGGCTGGAGCAATTCCAACGAATTCAGTGCGAGGGCAAATAAGCCTAGGCCTACTTGATGTCTTTATTATTTGTTTTCTGGGTGGTGCTGTTGGCCTTAGGCGTTTTCTTTTGTAAGTGAACAGCGAAAAATCTGTCTCATTAAAATTCTCATCACGTATAACTATCTGTTTTATGTTTGGGCTAAATTATCGGTTCACTCTTCCACAATTAGACGCCCAGATATTATAAAGATCTATTTTAGGGAAATTAATTTTTTTGTGAAAGTTTTTACATTGTTACAGAGTACCACGGCACACTTTAAAGGCATTTTGCATTTATTTACAATATACAACTTTAATTAACTTTGAATGCTTTGAATATGAGACGCCATTAAGTTTTTGTTTATAGTTGCGTCATTACGTCATCAATCCTCAGTATCTTTGATTGGCTGCAAAAATATCCTCCGTTGCGTGATTATAATATTGCAATATTTAAGAATATTAATTAATAATTAAGAATTTTTAAATTAAATACTAATTTTATAAAAATAAATTTTGTACGTTAAAATTAGTTTATAAAATTTGTCTGATTCACCCTCATTTCAAAAATTATACCTCTTTCGCTACTCAGTATGCTATGTAGGGAGCCAAAATGGTGCAGTGCCAGTTTTATGTTTACTACGCGTAACCTACCTACCTGCCAAATGTTAATCCGGAAGAATATATATAATTTCATTACGATGATCCAAAACAGCTCTAATGTGTCATTGTGCAATGTCCTGTCTTCAGATACTGTGTACACTCTCACGTATATGGCAGTCTTGGTTCAGACAACTGCTGGTTTACAATACCTTATTTTTGTAATGTAGCAAAGATTACATGTGCATATTGTATGTTTGGTTAAATGGGTATGCTGGCCTTATTTTTGTACTTGTATGTTAGGTTAGTGGCTATGGATTGTTCATTATCAGAACTCAGCTTCCCATAATTTATCAGCATTTTTATTAAATTATTTTATTTTCATAATTTCTCTGATTTCTTCATTAAGTTACAATTATTTTCTCCTACGTACACAAATGATCTTTTTCAGTTAATGATGTCTCGTGTAATAATATACATAAAATTGCCAGATAATTAATCAAACAGTATGCCAGGTTAAGTGGCTATGATGGCCCTATTTTTGTATTAACTTCAGTGTATAATACATAAGATTGTACTTTTATGTTAGGTTAAGTGGCTATGGATTGTGAATAATCTGCAATAAAGATGTTTTATTTGTTTGTTTGTTTGTTGTTTGAGTTCAGGCATTTTTACAAGAGTAATCCTAAGACTATATACATATCGACTGTGGTTGAACGAAGGGCATAAACAGATCAACCAACCAGTAGAGCGTGCTTGTTAAATTAGTTTCTTCGGCCTGTACTGATCGCAAAGAATTTTGATGTAAATACAGTATTACATTACTTTTTATTTGGGAAATATGAAGCCACTTCGATATATCGAGGTTATCCAAGTCATGAGCTATATTTTATGATAGTAAAATCTTGCAAAACGTCAATCTCAAGTCAGCTAATTAGCATACAACTATTTACTCCAACCAAATTAGCCTACATAACTTAAGAATATACAGTATTTACAATCTACAAACTATCTCATTCATGAAAGTGTCCACATTTTTCTTGAAATTAACGAACGAGCTACTGTTTTTCACATCATATGGCAAGTCATTCCAAAAATCTACTACTATGACTGAAAAAGTATTTTCATAGATCAAGTCAAGTCTGTTTCCTAATTTTCTTGTTATGCCGCGAGTTATTCCACAAGTTATCCCCTCAGCCTCTTGTGAGAAAAAGTTACGTACATCTAAATTGGCCAAACCTGGAAATATTTCGACTATCTGTATTATATCTCCCTCGTACAACGTCTCTCAAAACTAAACGTACTTAGTTCTTTTAATCTTTCCCTGTAGGTATTCCAATGGGTACTTTCTTATTATCCTGGACCCCAGACTTTTTGCTAGATTCGGACTCCACTTGCCAGATTGCCAAATTTCATAACATTTAAAAAAAAAAATATATATTTAAAAAAAAAAAATTTGCCACTAAAATTTGCCAAACTGGCAAGTGGCATATGAATCTGACAAAAAGTCTAGGGTCTGCGATAATAGGAAAATACCTTCCAATGTTCTTAGGTTTGGGAGAAGCTTGGTTCCTCTACATTGCACACCTTCAAGCATATCAATATCACATGAGGGGACCAAGCTTGAATGCGGCATTCTAAGTGAGGCCTAATGTAAGAATTATATAATTTATAGGACTTCTTTACTCTTGTAACTAATATTCTAGTAAACTCTTAGTTCAGAGGCAGCTTTGAAATTTTTATTGCATATGCATAAAAGTTACATTGGCAAATGTTGAACATGTATACATAATCATAAAGGTATGAAAAGAGAGAAAATAAATTTGATTTTATTAATTATTTATAATATGTTTACCATAATATGGATAGTGTTAATTGTTGAAATGTTGAGTACAGGTATCCATTGTTTAATGATTGGGTTATGTTCCTGAAAAAGTGTTTGCTAAGTGAGTGATTGCTAAATAAGGATGTTATAACTCGGGTTAATTGGGGATATATTCCTATATTTTCCACTGAGACCTTCAACTCAAAAGCCTTCTTGATGATGGTTGAGATGGTTGACTGGGCTAGGCCAAGCACTCTTGTGATAGAGTTTGCCCCTTCACCACTCTTGTGGTGCTTAATAATGTCCAGCTTAACCTCCAAAATCAGGGACTTATGAGAGAGCTTAGTCTCACCTGCTGATATAGGGAAAGCAGCAATATACTTACCCATTATTTTCAATGTTCATAGTCACTTAACAGTTAAAATTTGGGTAATTATTCATTTTACCCTTGTGGGTCAATTTTGATATGAGATTAGGTTTTTCTGGTATATTTTGGTGTTTTATTCAAATCTGACTTTCATTTCTTGTGCAAATGACAAATTTTAAACCAAAATACACAAGAAAAACCTATTCTCATAATATAATCAACCTAATTAAAACTTAACCTAATTATTATGTACCTGGTGAATTACATAGAAATATGATAACTCGCAACCAGAGTATGTACTGGGTTCCATTTTGAATATCACTGGTTGACGAGGGAGAAATTTGAAATTAATACATGTGCAAATTAGTTCTTATCATCTGCACATATGTTGAACATGTTATGTCATGGCAGACACAGATGATATCAAGGATTTCCACATGTACTAGTACCAGTGAAAACATTGCACAATTGAAAGTAGTGCTACCTTTGAAAGTAAATAACTGAAAAACTAAAAATTTGCATATGAAATAGCCATTATATTTGGAATCAGTATAAAAAACTGATTATTTATATGATACACAAACAGTTGAAGGCTCTAGAAAGGGTTGCACAATGTTGCTTTGCACTCCACAAAGGTGGTGAATAACAATTACAATTGTGCACAATCTTACACAGTAATGCAGAGCAATGCAGAAGCATGAGTGACAGAAACACTGGTCGGGTGAGAAATAAGAGAATGAAGTGTAGGGGGTGGCTACTTAGGGGCATGTGGGTTAGGTAAGTTGCACAGAGGAAGATAAATCCATTTCCGGCTATGGCAGCCATTTTGATTAGATAAGTGAAGTTAGAGATGCACCTGTGGAGTACCAGAAACCAAGCTTTGTCCATCATAGCAATTGCTAAACTGAATTTTGGCCAATCATTGTACAAGAAAAGGTGTTAAAAAAAATAGATTGCTAAAGCAAGTGATCATTGAGTGAATGATTGTTAAACAAGGGATACAGGCAGGGATGCCACTCCTTGGGATTTATCCCAAGATCTTGGCATTTTCTGAGATACCTTGGGATATTAGGATTTCTTTAAACAAATATAGCAAATCTTGGGATCAGCCACAAGATATATAAGTATATATCTTGGGATTTTTTACAAGTGGATCTTGGTTTTTTTTTTAAATTTCTGAGTGGCATCCCTGGATACAGGTATCCCTTGTTTAACACTGGGTTACATTCCTGAAAAAATGACTGCTAAATGAGGATCTTATAACATGGGTTAATAGGGGATACCATATGTTCTTACATGGTGCTGGATCACTGGATCATGTTCCCTAGTTATCCTTGTGGCACTGCTAGAAGTCACATTTTCTGCCGAGACCTTCAACTCAGGAGCCTTCTTGATGATGGTTGAGATGGTCAACTGAGCTAGGTCAAGTACTCTCGCGATGGAGTTTGCACCTTCACCACTCTCATGGCACTTAATAATGTCCAGCTTAACCTCCAAAGTCAAGGATTTTGGCTCTTTTGAGAGAGCTTAGCCTTACCCAATGATGTAGGGGAAGCCAGCCACAAGCTTACCCAATATTTTCAATGTTCACAGTCACTTAATACAGTCCAAATTAGCACCAAACAATCTGCACAATGTTGTGTTGCATTCCACAAAGGTGGTGAATAACACAACAATTACAATCATGCGCAATTTTACACAATGATACAGAAGTATGAGCGACTCAAAACACTGGGAGGGTTCCAGCACAGGTGAAGCAAAAATTTTTTATTTTGACACCTGACCATCTCAGATCTTGCTTATGTTTGGTGTATAAGGTAAGTTTGTGCAAGAAAGCCAGCTGTGAAAGTTTCAGCTTTCTACGACCATTACTTCACGAGTTATGAAGGTCAGAAAAATCAAGGTTAAGGTCAAAATAGCTTAAGGTCGGCATCTTTGGATGCACCTCACACATTCACTAATTATTGTAACCATATGAAACTATATGTTTTGGACTCAGAATGAGCTGTAGAATCCAAAAATGCAACAAAATCAGCAATAGGAGAACAAGTAAAAATGTTCACCCTTTTTCAAGGAACGAATTGACCTTTTGACCTTGAAGTTCACACATTTTGGGGAAACATTTCTTTACACAAAATGAAGTTCCATCATTGCACTTTTAATATAAACAATAAAAATGTATCTTATTCACCAACTATACTGTCTTAAAGAATTTTTCAAATTGGCTATTTTTCAAATTTCTGGCAAAATCGCCATATGTACCGTATATGCATATATGTACTGTTAAAATCTAGAGATATTAATTATTTAAACTACTTAAGCAAAAATAAATATTATTAGAAACGTGATACAAAATCACTTAGATATAAGCTAGGTACCATAGGTATAACTATGATATAGATCTCTATTTTATTGTGGTCTCCACCCCTACAACCACACCTTTCCACCCTTAGAAATATTTTACTTTTTTTTATAATTACTTTTATTAATAATCAAAGGTGGGCAGGACCGAGTTCCAAAAGGACCAAACTCCAGGAACTCGGTCCTTTTTAAGGACCGTGAGCGGGAAAGTCGGTCCTTTTCTCAGTGTGGACCGAAATGAGGAGCAACGGTCCATTTTTAAGCAATTCCGGACGGTCTTTTTTAGTGATTTTAGTGTGTTTAGTGATTATTTGAAATTCTAAAGAAGATGGATCGTTTCCTCAAAAGACTCAGAAAGAGACTGAGACTGAACTGAAACTTGTTTCAACACCTGGAGGAGACGAAGAATCTACTGATGTTAGTGCTTCAACTTCAAGTCGAGCAACTGGAGCTCCTAGCGGAAGAACTGAACCCGGCAATCCCGGCAATTTTTCATTTTAATCAAATTTTTCACTTATATTATATATAAGGACCGAGGACCGAGTCGTTCCTAGGTCCTATCTTCAGAAAGGACCGTGACCAGGACCATCGGTCCAGTTTGAGGCAAGGACCGGGACTGGGACTGTCGGTCCTTTTTGAGGCCCGGGTGCCCACCTTTGTTAATAATACATTAATACAAACATATATATATAGGAGTATCATATAAAATAGGAGTAAAAAAGGAGTATCATATTATGTAGACCTGTATTCTATAGATACATATTAAACTAGAGCTCTGTACACTTTCGACTCAAGAACAGGAAACTGTGGCAAACAGGTCTGCATGATTACCCTCAGCTGTTAGCATCTCATGATCATCAAAGGCATACTGAATTATTCTTGAACCTGCTGTCAATGATGGAGCAGTCATTGTCTGGATAATATCAGATGATAACATCCAACATGAGTCAGGACGAGAAGGGAAACTATGTTTAGAACATCTTCCATGTGGAGACATAAAATTGACCTTATAATCACTAAATTCTTCTGATACTTCAACCACTAATCCAAACCAAATTTTATTATCATAGTTACAAGCTACATATACCCTAACTTGTATATCTTCAGTTGAAATGTGCTTTTGCTCATGTAAATTATCTTTAAATGATGGATGCACAACTGTCATAATTTTTGTAGGACCTGAGGAAATCTCACCAACCTCCAACTGGGTATGACTAATAGGCACAAATCTATGAAATCTACGAGTACCTGGGATGGTTACAGAATTTTTATATCTATTTTCCAGGAATTCAGTTGTCTGCTGGACATTTTGTTTGGATAAGAATACAAATTTTGTACTGGTATCTTTCTCATCCAGAAATTTCATCATGTCAAGTGGTGTCAGAATTTGGTCTTTAAATGTATGTTGAAGACTGGCACGAGCCGTCATTCTTTTTGCTGTGCCTCCGACTCCATCACAAGCACTTTTGCCATGTGAAGTTGCAAAAAAGTGCTATTCAGCATCCAGTCCAAAGTCCTCTTTGTGGTGACACAAATTGGTGAAGTTATATTTATTCTTATACTGCCCTCCGCAACCATCAGTAAAGTAATGAATCTTCCGCAGGCCTGAGCTCTCTTCTTTTATCATGGGGATCAGTTGCTTTAAGAATGCAAAGACAAGGTTTGTACTATGTTTCATGTCATCAGAAATGAAACAATAACTTTTAACTTTAATTTCAACATCATTTTCATTTACTTTATAGTAGAACACAAATGGATGAATTGTTGCCTGACTATTTTCCCAATGGTAACCTTGTGCAGCATCTTGTACAATAAATGAGTAGTTTTCAGAGAAGTCTCCTAGGAGAATACCTTCAGTGACCATCAGATTAGCTTTCAGTTTTTTTAGGAAACTTGCTTGTGCATCAGCCACATAAGTGTGTCTTGTTAGTGCACAAATTCTAGTTGCCAAAGCCTTAATGAAGTTTTCAAGGAATTCACCGATGTTAATAAGGGTTGTCCGATCCATGGAAGTCCACTGCTTGTATGTAATTATGGTGCCGACTGCATCCTGAACAGATTCCAATCCTTCAAGGAATGCAATAACACCTTCTTCTCCTGGACACAATGCACATTTTTGTAGCATACACTCTTCCTTTTCACTGTCATAAACTGCATAGAGAATGAGGTCTTTATATGATAGTTGTTTTTCCCCCAAAGCTGATAGCTGAAGTTTGGGATTTTGGTGGTAGGTACAGACACACACAGAGTGTGTTCCTCCAGCTCCTGCCAAGACACACCACTTGGGTCTCAATGCAGCAAATGATGAGAAACCTATTTTTGGATTAGTGCCATTTGCCTTGAAAACAGCGAAAATCTCATGTAAATTACCAAGCACCAATCGTTTCTGCTGTAGTTGCTTCTCTCCTTCATGATTCCTAATTGATAGATAATCCTTCTTGCCTGGACATATTCTGCTTATTTCATCTGATTCATAGAAAGTGCACACTGCTTCCTTCTCTTTCTTTGTTATAACCCGACCTTTGCTAATATGTGGAACTTCTGGTAATATGCCATGTTCTTTCTTTATTTTGCGGCTGGTTGAAACCATTCTTGTAGATGCATTGAAAAAGATGCTGTTCTGTGAATGGTGTATGGTGAGAGTGTTAGTATTTGAATCTTCCTCTTGTAGTCAGTCGTCTCACTGAAGGCATTCTTGAGTGCTTGCATCACTCCTGCATGCCTGCGAAAATGATATACATGTTTGAGTAAATTTATATGCAAACATATGATCTATATATAGGCTTAGTATACTTTAATGAAGGTACTACAGATATATATACAGTACTCACAAATTATTGTCATCCATTTTAGATTGCTTTTCTTCACTTTCTTGTGTAAAACTTGTGTGATATGAAGTTTCTAGCTTTCTCTTCAGGGATGTTGATGCCATTTCAAATTTTGTTTCAGCCTTTGAAGATCTCCCTTTTCGTGACAGACCCTCTGAAAAACAAATAAAATAAATTGTTATAACTTTTTTTAATCAACTGTAGGCCTATGGATGTACATGTACATTACATATGAATTTGGTAAATACCGTATATATAATCATAACTGTATTGATCTTCATTATATAAATTGATATGCATACATCTGAATTTGTCAAATATATAAAGGTTGTAATGTTCATACATGTAGTTATATATATTGATGTTTTGTTGCTATAATATCTACATAAATTAACACTTTAAAAATACTTAAACTTACTTGTCTTCACTGGTGTCACATTCAGCATTGGAAGAATTGTGTCTAAATCTCCTTGGAAATCTTCAAACATTATTTCAGTAGTACACCCATAGGCAGAGGAATGTTTTTCTGTGGCAGTGGCATCAGTGTCTGAGTTCGAATCTGAGACAATATCAGAGACTTTTTTGTCTTCAGCTTTGATTTTATTGATATCATTAACACAATTTTTACAAATGTAATCTCCATATATTAATCCGTGAATTCCTTGCAGTGTATTACGGACTGGCACAAGTGCTTTTTCGATCTTCTTCTTATGTTTTGTAAGAGGATCAGCACAAAATTTTCTACCCATCTTGTTTATCTGTAAGAAAGGCATAAAATAAGTAATTAATTTATGTTCACAAAATATATTATTTAACAGTACAGTACATATATGCATATACATATGGCGATTTTGCCAGAAATGTGAAAAATAGCCAATTTGAAAAATTCTTTAAGACAGTATAGATGGTGAATAAGATACATTTTTATTGTTTATATTAAAAGTGCAATGGTGGAACTTCATTTTGTGTAAAGAAATGTTTCCCCAAAATGTGTGAATTCAAGGTCAAAGGGTCAATTCGTTCCTTGAAAAAGGGTGAACATTTTTATTTGTTCTCGTATT
This sequence comes from Bathynomus jamesi, assembly GCA_023014485.1. Lineage (NCBI taxonomy): Eukaryota > Metazoa > Arthropoda > Malacostraca > Isopoda > Cirolanidae > Bathynomus > Bathynomus jamesi. The sequence goes on along the minus strand of JAJOZX010000997.1, from coordinate 613,925 downwards.
GCTGTTTTCGTTGCATTTTTGGATTCTACAGCTCATTCTGAGTCCAAAAACATATAGTTTCATATGGTTACGATAATTAGTGAATGTGTGAGGTGCATCCAAAGATGCCGACCTTGAGCTATTTTGACCTTAACCTTGATTTTTCTGACCTTCATAACTCGTGAAGTAATGGTGTAGAAAGCTGAAACTTTCACAGCTGGCTTTCTTGCACAAACTTACCTTATACACCAAAAATAAGCAAGATCTGAGATGGTCGGGTGTTAAGCACTGATTCACCTGTGCTGGAACCCCTCCGGGAGGGTTCCAGCACAGGTGAAGCAAAAAATTTTTATTTTGACACCCGACCATCTGAGATCTTGCTTATGTTTGGTGTATAAGGTAAGTTTGTGCAAGAAAGCCAGCTGTGAAAGTTTCAGCTTTCTACGACCATTACTTCACGAGTTATGAAGGTCAGAAAAATCAAGGTTAAGGTCAAAATAGCTCAAGGTCGGCATCTTTGGATGTACCTCACACATTCACTAATTATTGTAACCATATGAAACTATATGTTTTGGACTCAGAATGAGCTGTAGAATCCAAAAATGCAACAAAATCAGCAATAGGAGAACAAGTAAAAATGTTCACCCTTTTTCAAGGAACGAATTGACCTTTTGACCTTGAAGTTCACACATTTTGGGGAAACATTTCTTTACACAAAATGAAGTTCCACCATTGCACTTTTAATATAAACAATAAAAATGTATCTTATTCACCATCTATACTGTCTTAAAGAATTTTTCAAATTGGCTATTTTTCAAATTTCTGGCAAAATCGCCATGTGTACTGTTAAAATCTAGAGATATTCATTATTTAAACTACTTAAGCAAAAATAAATATTATTAGAAATGTGATACAAAATCACTTAGATATAAGCTAGGTACCATAGGTATAACTATGATATAGATCTCTATTTTATTGTGGTCTCCACCCCTACAACCACACCTTTCCACCCTTAGAAATATTGTACTTTTTTTTATAATTACTTTTATTAATAATCAAAGGTGGGTAGGACCGAGTTCCAAAAGGACCAAACTCCAGGAACTCGGTCCTTTTTAAGGACCGTGAGCGGGAAAGTCGGTCCTTTTCTCAGTGTGGACCGAAATGAGGAGCGACGGTCCATTTTTAAGCAATTCTGGACGGTCTTTTTTAGTGATTTTAGTGTGTTTAGTGATTATTTGAAGTTCTAAAGAAGATGGATCATTTCCTCCAGAAGACTCAGAAAGAGACTGAGACTGAACTGAAACTTGTTTCAACACCTGGAGGAGACGAAGAATCTACTGATGTTAGTGCTTCAACTTCAAGTTGAGCAACTGGAGCTCCTAGCGGAAGAACTGAACCCGGCAATCCCGGCAATTTTTCATTTTAATCAAATTTTTCACTTATATTATATATAAGGACCGAGGACCGAGTCGTTCCTAGGTCCTATCTTCAGAAAGGACCGTGACCAGGACCATCGGTCCAGTTTGAGGCAAGGACCGGGACCGGGACCGTCGGTCCTTTTTGAGGCCCAGGTGCCCACCTTTGTTAATAATACATTAATACAAACATATATATATAGGAGTATCATATAAAATAGGAGTAAAAAAGGAGTATCATATTATGTAGACCTGTATTCTATAGATACATATTAAACTAGAGCTCTGTACACTTTCGACTCAAGAACAGGAAACTGTGGCAAACAGGTTTGCATGATTACCCTCAGCTGTTAGCATCTCATGATCATCAAAGGCATACTGAATTATTCTTGAACCTGCTGTCAATGATGGAGCAGTCATTGTCTGGATAATATCAGATGATAACATCCAACATGAGTCAGGACGAGAAGGGAAACTATGTTTAGAACGTCTTCCATGTGGAGACATAAAATTGACCTTATAATCACTAAATTCTTCTGATACTTCAACCACTAATCCAAACCAAATTTTATTATCATAGTTACAAGCTACATATACCCTAACTTGTATATCTTCAGTTGAAATGTGCTTTTGCTCATGTAAATTATCTTTAAATGATGGATGCACAACTGTCATAATTTTTGTAGGACCTGAGGAAATCTCACCAACCTCCAACTGGGTATGACTAATAGGCACAAATCTATGAAATCTACGAGTACCTGGGATGGTTACAGAATTTTTATATCTATTTTCCAGGAATTCAGTTGTCTGCTGGACATTTTGTTTGATAAGAATACAAATTTTGTGCTGGTATCTTTCTCATCCAGAAATTTCATCATGTCAAGTGGTGTCAGAATTTGGTCTTTAAATGTACGTTGAAGACTGGCACGAGCCGTCATTCTTTTTGCTGTGCCTCCGACTCCATCACAAGCACTTTTGCCATGTGAAGTTGCAAAAAAGTGCATTCAGCATCCAGTCCAAAGTCCTCTTTGTGGTGACACAAATTGGTGAAGTTATATTTATTCTTATACTGCCCTCCGCAACCATCAGTAAAGTAATGAATCTTCCGCAGGCCTGAGCTCTCTTCTTTTATCATGGGGATCAGTTGCTTTAAGAATGCAAAGACAAGGTTTGTACTATGTTTCATGTCATCAGAAATGAAACAATAACTTTTAACTTTAATTTCAACATCATTTTCATTTACTTTATAGTAGAACACAAATGGATGAATTGTTGCCTGACTATTTTCCCAATGGTAACCTTGTGCAGCATCTTGTACAATAAATGAGTAGTTTTCAGAGAAGTCTCCTAGGAGAATACCTTCAGTGACCATCAGATTAGCTTTCAGTTTTTTTTAGGAAACTTGCTTGTGCATCAGCCACATAAGTGTGTCTTGTTAGTGCACAAATTCTAGTTGCCAAAGCCTTAATGAAGTTTTCAAGGGATTCACCGATTTTAATCAGGGTTGTCCGATCCATGGAAGTCCACTGCTTGTATGTAATTATGGTGCTGACTGCATCCTGAACAGATTCCAATCCTTCAAGGAATGCAATAACACCTTCTTCTCCTGGACACAATGCACATTTTTGTAGCATACACTCTTCCTTTTCACTGTCATAAACTGCATAGAGAATGAGGTCTTTATATGATAGTTGTTTTTCCCCCAAAGCTGATAGCTGAAGTTTGGGATTTTGGTGGTAGGTACAGACACACACAGAGTGTGTTCCTCCAGCTCCTGCCAAGACACACCACTTGGGTCTCAATGCAGCAAATGATGAGAAACCTATTTTTGGATTAGTGCCATTTGCCTTGAAAACAGCGAAAATCTCATGTAAATTACCAAGCACCAATCGTTTCTGCTGTAGTTGCTTCTCTCCTTCATGATTCCTAATTGATAGACAATCCTTCTTGCCTGGACATATTCTGCTTATTTCATCTGATTCATAGAAAGTGCACACTGCTTCCTTCTCTTTCTTTGTTATAACCCGACCTTTGCTAATATGTGGAACTTCTGGTAATATGCCATGTTCTTTCTTTATTTTGCGGCTGGTTGAAACCATTCTTGTAGATGCATTGAAAAAAGATGCTGTTCTGTGAATGGTGTATGGTGAGAGTGTTAGTATTTGAATCTTCCTCTTGTAGTCAGTCGTCTCACTGAAGGCATTCTTGAGTGCTTGCATCACTCCTGCATGCCTGCGAAAATGATATACATGTTTGAGTAAATTTATATGCAAACATATGATCTATATATAGGCTTAGTATACTTTAATGAAGGTACTACAGATATATATACAGTACTCACAAATTATTGTCATCCATTTTAGATTGCTTTTCTTCACTTTCTTGTGTAAAACTTGTGTGATATGAAGTTTCTAGCTTTCTCTTCAGGGATGTTGATGCCATTTCAAATTTTGTTTCAGCCTTTGAAGATCTCCCTTTTCGTGACAGACCCTCTGAAAAACAAATAAAATAAATTGTTATAACTTTTTTTAATCAACTGTAGGCCTATGGATGTACATGTACATTACATATGAATTTGGTAAATACCGTATATATAATCATAACTGTATTGATCTTCATTATATAAATTGATATGCATACATCTGAATTTGTCAAATATATAAAGGTTGTAATGTTCATACATGTAGTTATATATATTGATGTTTTGTTGCTATAATATCTACATAAATTAACACTTTAAAAATACTTAAACTTACTTGTCTTCACTGGTGTCACATTCAGCATTGGAAGAATTGTGTCTAAATCTCCTTGGAAATCTTCAAACATTATTTCAGTAGTACACCCATAGGCAGAGGAATGTTTTTCTGTGGCAGTGGCATCAGTGTCTGAGTTCGAATCTGAGACAATATCAGAGACTTTTTTGTCTTCAGCTTTGATTTTATTGATATCATTAACACAATTTTTACAAATGTAATCTCCATATATTAATCCGTGAATTCCTTGCAGTGTATTATGGACTGGCACAAGTGCTTTTTCGATCTTCTTCCTATGTTTTGTAAGAGGATCAGCACAAAATTTTCTACCCATCTTGTTTATCTGTAAGAAAGGCATAAAATAAGTAATTAATTTATGTTCACAAAATATATTATTTAACAGTACAGTACATATATGCATATACATATGGCGATTTTGCCAGAAATTTGAAAAATAGCCAATTTGAAAAATTCTTTAAGACAGTATAGATGGTGAATAAGATACATTTTTATTGTTTATATTAAAAGTGCAGTGGTGGAACTTCATTTTGTGTAAAGAAATGTTTCCCCAAAATGTGTGAACTTCAAGGTCAAAGGGTCAATTCGTTCCTTGAAAAAGGGTTAACATTTTTATTTGTTCTCCTATTGCTGTTTTCGTTGCATTTTTGGATTCTACAGCTCATTCTGAGTCCAAAGACATATAGTTTCATATGGTTACGATAATTAATGAATGTGTGAGGTGCATCCAAAGATGCTGACCTTGAGCTATTTTGACCGTAACCTTGATTTTTCTGACCTTCATAACACGTGAAGTAATGGTCGTAGAAAGCTGAAACTTTCACAGCTGGCTTTCCTGCACAAACTTACCTTATACACCAAAAATAAGCAAGATCTGAGATGGTTGGGTGTTAAGCACTGATTCACCTGTGCTGGAACCCCTCACTGGTGGGTTGAGAAGTGCAAAGGGTGGCTGCTTAGGGGCACGCAGGTTGGGCAAGCTGCATAAAAGAGAATAAATCTCTCTCTGCGCCTGGTTGCCATTTTGATTAGATAAGTGAAGTTAAAGATGCTCCTGTGGAGTACCAGAAACCAAACTTTGCCTATCGGGTCATTCCATGTCAACTCAGCCACAAAATGGCACTTTTTGCACTCACCCTTTTCAATTTTGCTCATACTTGGCACAATAGCAGATATACATGCCAAACTTAAATTCTCAAATTATTAGAGCTGACTGACCTTTGGTTACTGAGATACAAGGTCACAAAGTTGTGACATTTTGACCTTTTTTGCGTTAAATGACTATTTTCAAAATGGTGTAACTAAAAAACTATTAAAGCTAGAGCATTGAATTTGGTCTCATTTTAAAGCTCTTTAGTAGCCCCTTGTTTATTGTCTATTGTTAAATATCTCATGAAAAATTTAAAAATCCCTTCAAAAGTTGACCTTTGACCTTGAATAAAAAAAAAATACCTTCTCCTAAAAAATTCAATTTTTTTACATTAATACCTTGAGTCATGTACAACAAAATCCCAAGAAGCTGTAAGTGGCTGATAACTAGTTCAATGTATAAAAAATAAATGAAGTTGGCATCATTCTTCAATTTTAGATTTTTTTTGTCAGTTCATTTATTTAAAAGTTCTGTTCTGATATAGTGTCAGTGAAGACTTAGTTCAACTTAACATTATTAGTTCAAAAACCTTTTTGTGACTGCCAAAAGAAGTCTTTTAAAAGACAACCAGGGTTAAACCCCTCAACAGCCCCAAATCTACTGGAGTAGCGCTGATCCAAAGGCCCAACTAGTATATAAGTACTGTCAACTTTACAGAGTTGACTCCTGACTTCAAGTTAAAGTTAATTTATTTTTACTAAATACATGTATAAAAATTTATTTAATAATTCATTAATTGTTCATTGTTTTCTTTTCAGGATTTTCTTTGTGCTTTTGTGATTTCAGAGTACAAACATGGAACATTTAAAACTGAAACAGAAGTGTGCTGATCCTTTGCTGCGTCACAAAGGTCAGTGTCGAAAGAAGAGTTTGAGAATTGTACCACAGGAACTTGTAAATAAGTTTCCCGATCTGCACTTAACACTACATCACAGACTTTGTAAGCAGTGTAGAGAACATCTTGAGTCCTTGCCTGAGAAAGGAATAGGCACTTTGAATTCAGACATAAATGATGATTCTTCTTGTAGTAGGGTCATTCTCTGTCAGATCAACCAGTGCCTAACACCCTCATCTCTCAGATTTTGCTGAAATTTGGTTTATAGGGAGTTTGTGGGCCCTGAATCCATTTCTGAAATTATAAGGTCAATCCGACCAACGGTTCAAGAGATATGACTCAGGAAATTTGAGGTCACTTGCGAGGTCACTAACATTTGGCACCCATAACTTGGGTAATAATGGTCACAATTATATAAAAGTATATATATTTAGAATCAGAAAACGACAAGGAATCCAAATATGCAAGTTTTAGAACTCTAGGTTGAAAAATAAAAAAGTTACACTGTAACCAAAATTTGAGGTCACGATTTGACCTCTGGGGTATCAAATGAGAATTTTTTTTTTAAATGTAAAAAATGAAGGCATAGGCATTGGCTATTAGAATCAGCAAAAAAAAGTTTGTTTATGTTAGTATTTTTCATGTAACTAACATATAAGTGAACACCATATTCATAAGTTGTGCGTCAATTCTACCTATTTTTTCACACTTAAGCTCATAATTTGACCTATAGAAATTAAAATTACATTTTTTTATAGATATAAAAAACAAAGTCAGAGTTCTTGACTAATTGAAACAATCATAAAAAGTTTGTTTATGTTGGTACTTTTCATGTAACTAACTTATAAGTGAACACCATATTTATAAATTGCTTGTCATTTCAAGGAATTTTTAGGTAATTATTCGTTTTAGTGCTTTTCCTCCTTTCTGAACCAAAACACATTTTCCTGGTGTTTTGTGGTGTGATTTGTTCAAATCTGAACTTCGTTTCTTTGGGAAATGAGCTGTTTTTGAGAAATGTTAAAATTGAAAATTTCTAAAAAATGGCTCATTTCCTAAAGAAACGAAGTTCAGATTTGAGCAAATCACACCCAAAAACACCAGAAAAATGTGTTTTGGTTCAGACCTAACCTAACCTAAACAGACCTAACCTAACCTAAACAGACCTAACCCAATGTTCACAGACTTCGAAGCAAAAACTCCTCCAATTAACCACACTCTCGGAAGCTAACGCTAAATACAGCTGTGCATCTAGCTGTGTCGAACGCTTTGTCAAGAATAACCCAACGTACAATAAGTTTTGCCACAGTTTGAGGTGGGATTTTTCAACCCACGTGCCTTTCCGGAAGACGGGAAACAGAGAACGAACACTTTTTTTTTCTGCTGTGCTCGTCCCTAGTCAATCTTGTGCAATAATATTGATCAGCAACTTCTCTATAATTACACTCACGACCACACTGCGGACAAATAACACGATTAGGTAAGACACAGTGACTCGTAAAGAAAGCTTCAGCACCGGCTTCTTTCTTATAAATATCTTGTATTAATTTATAGTAATCCAAATTACAACCTTCACAAATCATAATGAAGACGAGACTGAGAAACTGAGTATGCATTATCAGAGATTAAAAATGTACGTCTCTGATTGGTCGGATAAGGTCACATGAAACCAAAACGATTTTTAATTGGTTGTTTTGACCTATGTTTCCTAATTTTGCCACGAGATGTCTCCCCATAAAACTGGAGAGGGCGACGTTCGTTAAAATTTTAACAGCGTTAAAAGCTAAATACTCGGTCAATGGCCTATAATGGCTGCTTTTTACGTCTAAATTTTTTTAATTTTTTTTTTTTTCCATAAAAAATAATTATTATATTTCCTTGATTGTTATCAGTTTCCCTGAGGTTTGAAGGTGTCCTGAATATGAATTTATATGTTAAATTGTCATAGAATGTCTCCTATCGAAAATGAACAAAGCATTAAAACGAATATTAACCAATTTTTATATCTTAGCTATCAATTTGACCTCAAGCTCCAAGAATTTAATAAAAATTGTATTTCACTGCTAATCTACACTGGCAATAATAGTTATAATAGTGAAAGGGGAAGACTAAGCTCACATGTAGCCTAAACAAACCTGTTGAAACATGTTGCTACTTGTCTAAGTGCAGAATCAACACAGATAGTTGCAAAATTCCTTGTCTACAGGTTAGTACAGTTCCAGCCAGCACTGTGGGTGGCTGGTGGGTATGGTGTTTTAATGAGCCTCAGAGACTATCAAGGCCTAAAATATTAAGTGTGTATAGCTATATATTTTCTAAAAAATATATATTACCTAATTGTAAATCCTATATCTTTACAGATCAAAATACAATGGTTCAGCACTTGAAATACTGCCAGGACCCTATTCAAAACACGAAACGCATAACAATCAATCTTAGAAAAGTGACTGATGTACTTGTTGAAAAATGTGCTGGAAGAGTGAAAAAAGACTCATTGTTGTGTGTGAACTGCTGGACACTGATAATGAAAAACCCCACTATACTTAGTACCACTGAAAACAACGAGTCTGAGCAGGATTCAAATGAATCATCTACTATCAGTGGCTTGAGTAATATCTCTTCAATTCAAGATCTGGACAATGACAGTGATTGCTTGATAAAGGAAAATCCTTCAACTTCAGTTGAACCAGTTCTAGCATTTCTGGACCAAACACCAGTTAAAAAAAGTAAGTAATAAATTAATATAATAACTTATACTTTACTACAAGGTCTGTTTGATCTACTATATAGTAGTAAAGTATAAGTTATTATATTAATTTATTACTTACTTTTTTTAACTGGTGTTTGGTCCAGAAATGCTAGAACTGGTTCAACTGAAGTTGAAGGATTTTCCTTTATCAAGCAATCACTGTCATTGTCCAGATCTTGAATTGAAGAGATGTTACTCAAGCCACTGATAGTAGATGATTCATTTGAATCCTGCTCAGACTCGTTGTTTTCAGTGGTACTAAGTATAGTGGGGTTTTTCATTATCAGTGTCCAGCAGTTCACACACAACAATGAGTCTTTTTTCACTCTTCCAGCACATTTTTCAACAAGTACATCAGTCACTTTTCTAAGATTGATTGTTATGCGTTTCTTGTTTTTGAATAGGGTCCTGGCAGTATTTCAAGTGCCGAACCATTGTATTTTGATCTGTAAAGATATAGGATTTACAATTAGGTAATATATATTTTTTAGAAAATATATAGCTATACACACTTAATATTTTAGGCCTTGATAGTCTCTAAGGCTCATTAAAACACCATACCCACCAGCCACCCACAGTGCTAGCTGGAACTGTACTAACCTGTAGACAAGAAATTTTGCAACTATCTGTGTTGATTCTGCACTTAGACAAGTAGCAACATGTTTCAACAGGTTTGTTTAGGCTACATGTGAGCTTAGTCTTCCCCTTTCACTATTATAACTATTATTGCCAGTGTAGATTAGCAGTGAAATACAATTTTTATTAAATTCTTGGAGCTTGAGGTCAAATTGATAGCTAAGATATAAAAATTCCTTGAAATGACAAGCAATTTATAAATATGGTGTTCACTTATAAGTTAGTTACATGAAAAGTACCAACATAAACAAACTTTTTATGATTGTTTCTATTAGTCAAGAACTCTGACTTTGTTTTTTATATCTATAAAAAATGTAATTTTAATTTCTATAGGTCAAATTATGAGCTTAAGTGTGAAAAAATAGGTAGAATTGACGCACAACTTATGAATATGGTGTTCACTTATATGTTAGTTACATGAAAAATACTAACATAAACAAACTTTTTTTTGCTGATTCTAATAGCCAATGCCTATGCCTTCATTTTTTACATTTAAAAAAAAATTCTCATTTGATACCCCAGAGGTCAAATCGTGACCTCAAATTTTGGTTACAGTGTAACTTTTTTATTTTTCAACCTAGAGTTCTAAAACTTGCATATTTGGATTCCTTGTCATTTTCTGATTCTAAATATATATACTTTTATATAATTATGACAATTATTACCCAAGTTATGGCTCGCCAAATGTTAGTAACCTCGCGAGTGACCTCAAATTGCCCGAGGTCATATCTCTTGAACCGTTGGTCGGATTGACCTTATAATTTCAGAAATGGATTCAGGGCTCACAAACTCCCTATAAACCAAATTTCAGCAAAATATGAGAGATGAGGGTATTAATTTCAATTTTTTTTGGTTGATCTGACAGAGAATGACCCAGTAGTGAACCACCTGAAGATCTTGAGAAAATTGAAAATGTTGACAATAGTGATGCATCAACTTCAGAGCAAAACCATGAGATGTGTACTTTGAATGCTTCTTTTGTTTCAATTGGTGAATCACCCATAAAAAAGAGAAAGCTTGTTGAGCAAAAGTCATATGGAGCTAAAAAAACTAAGCAAGGTGACAGAGACAGTTAAGAAGAGAATGGAAACAGTTGCAGGAAAAGAGATTTCTGACTCACAATTTAAGGAGCCATCTGGAGATGTAGACTGTTTAGAAATAATAAATCAACTCAAGGAAAAATTCAAAAATGAAAATACTAAAAGAAGTGATAAAATAAAAATCCTCACTGTATTGCCCAAAAGTTGGAGCATTAGGAAAATTGCTTCAGAATTTAACACAACAAGGCATACAGCATCTATTGCTAAAAAAATAGTTGAAGAAAAAGGTGTCCTTTCAGACCCAAATCCAAAGGGTGGGAAAAGAATTAAACAGGATACTGTTGACGCTATTAAAGCATTTTATCTTTCAGAAGACATCAGTAGAACAATACCAGGAAAGAAAGACTATTGTAGTATCATTGACAATGAAAGAGGAAGGATACATTTGCAAAAGCATCTTTTACTTTGCAATTTAAAAGAAGCCTATCATATTTTCAAAGAAAGAAATCCTTTGGTTAAGGTGGGATTCAGTAAATTTGCAGAATTGCGTCCAAAGCAGTGTGTTATTGCTGGAGCAACAGGAACTCACTCAGTATGTGTCTGTACAATTCATCAGAATGCCAAACTTATGTTTGTAGGAGCTGAATTAGAAAAACTAACTGCAAATGATGACACACCTATTAAGAATGTACGTCATTGTGTTGCCTTTATGGAATGCAATCCTGCCTCACAGAAATGCTGCCTCAGACAATGTGAACAATGTGGAGATCCATCAGATTTAAAAAACAGACTACTGGACATATTTACAAACAACTTCATTGATATCATAAATTTTAAAAAGTGGACCAATACAGATCAGTCAAATCTTGAATCAGTAGAACTGAATACAGATGAATATATTGACCAATTCTGTAACCAACTGAAAGAATACCAGATACATGACTTCAAGGCAAAGATGCAAGCAACTTATTACCATGAAACAAAAATGCCTTTGAAAGATGGTGAGGTCCTTGCTGTGTGTGATTTTGCTGAAAATTATTCCTTTATTCTTCAAGATGAGGTTCAGAGCTTTCACTGGAACAATGAGATGGCTACTCTACATCCATTTGTTATTTACTATAAAAAGGAAGATGAGATTGCTCACCTTAGCTTTGTTATTATTTCAGAGTGTAACATCCATAACACAGTTGCTGTACATTTGTTTCAAAAGCATCTGATAAAATTCCTAAAAGATAATATCTCATCCATCGGTTCCATCCACAAAATAATTTACTTTTCAGATGGGTGTGCAGGACAGTATAAGAACTGCAAAAACTTTTTGAATCTTTGCCATCACAGAGATGATTTTGGAATTGAGGCAGAATGGAATTTTTTGCAACAAGTCATGGAAAGGGACCCTGTGATGGTGTTGGAGGCACAGTTAAGAGATTAGCTGCAAAAGCTAGTCTACAACGACCTTATGATGAACAGATCCTTACTGCAGAACAGTTATATACATTTGCAAGTGAAAATATTGTAAATATAAAATGTCATTTTTCAACCAATAAAGAGCATGAAGAGGAAAGCCAACTTCTCCAAGAAAGACACTCAACTGCAAGGACTATTGCTGGTACACAGAAATTACACCATTTACAGCCAGTTTCATTGACTTCTCTTAAGGTTAAACATTATTCATTATCAGATTATTCAAATATTGAGAAAGTTACTGAAAAGGAAGAAGTTGTGACTGAGGAGAAAATACATGGTTTTGTTACTGCTGCATATGATGGCCATTGGTGGGTGGCATATATGCTGGAAAAGATACCAGAGAATAGAGAAGTAAAAGTCACATTCCTTCATCCTCATGGCCCAAACCCATCATTTGTGTATCCTGGTCAACCAGATGAATTAATCTTACCATATTCAGATATTCTAACACAAGTTGAGGCATCTACTACTAATGGACGAACATACAGGATTTGCAAAGAAGTTACTTTGAAGGCATCCAAAGCTTTGGCAGATCTACAGCACAGAAAGGTAAGAATTCAAAATTAAAATGGTCATGTAACTATATATACACTGCATACATTTTAAGTTGTGATAAATGGAAATCAATGAGCACTATACCTATACATATTGTATGTACATTTTAATATGTTACTTGTATTTGTTAATTAGGTAGCTATCTAGGTATACATTAAAAATTGTTTTCTCTTCTAGAAATCACAATAAATTGGGTGGCCCACAAGAATCTTGTCAACTACTGAAAACCATCACATACATGCACAACATACAGGTGAGGTGGGTAAAGAACAAATATTTAAAAATAAGTATTTGCTTGTTTGTAGAAGGCTGCAGATAGTATGTAGATATGGGTTGTATTTGTAAGAGATTGAGCTGACCTTAGACAAAAATGGTTACTGACATACAAGGTCACAGTGTCATGACTTTTTGACAATTTTTGTATAAAATGACTTTTTTCAAAATGTTGCTTGAATTCATTATTTTTTATACATTGAACTAGTTATCAGCCACTTAAAGCTTCTTGGGATTTTGTTGTACATGACTCAAGGTATTAATGTAAAAAAATTGAATTTTTTAGGAGAAGGTTTTTTTTTTTTATTCAAGGTCAAAGGTCAACTTTTGAAGGGATTTTTTTATTTTTCACAGTAGAGATATTTAACAAGAGACAATAAACAAGGGGCTACTAAAGAGCTTTAAAATGAGACCAAAATCAATGCTCTAGCTTTAATAGTTTTTTAGTTACACCATTTTGAAAATAGTCATTTAACGCAAAAAAGGTCAAAATGTCACAACTTTGTGACCTTGTATCTCAGTAACCAAAGGTCAGTCAGCTCTAATAATTTGGGAATTTAAGTTTGGCATGTATATCTGCTATTGAGCAAAATTGAAAGGGGTGAGTGTTTTAGGTGGCTGACTTGACATGGAATGACCCTAATATCATAGTAATTGCTAAACTGAATTTTGGCCAATTGTTGGATGAGAAAAGGTGTTAAAAAAAATAGATCGCTAAAGCGAGTGATTGTTGAGTGAATAATTGTTAAATGAGGGATACCTGGACCCTGTATACATAATAAACTCAAAGATATGAAAAGGTTAGGTTAGGTTGAATGTTGATTATACATATGTAAACTCAGTGTGTTAATATAAGGCATTTTTTTAATAATTAATAGTACTTATTGTTATTTTAATGCCAAAATAAAATTTTAAATCTTTTGTTTTAATTAAGTGTGCAATATGTCTAGTGGTTGACCAAGAGCTCTGACAGTGATTGTTCTGTAAGTTGAAATTTTAAGAGATCAGCAAGTCCTTGATGGAAGATGGAATTTGCCACAATTAACAATAGCATTTGAGAACAAAGATGATATGATGGTTGGCATGACATGACTCAATTGGAACTCCTATGTTTGTTCTCATTGCAATGTTGATTGTGCTTTTATAGCAAGAGGTGATATATTGAAGTCAATTTCACAAGATTCATGGTTTGGAAATAGCAGGAGAGAGAGGTGAAAATGGCCATATCTCATTTGTTAACAAGCTTATACAATTTTTGATTAGCTTGTCATGATATGTTTGTTAGTTTCAACAAAAATATTACAACTCATCTAGTTAGGTTAACTGAATGCTCAATTAGGTCAATTGTACACCCTTGACAATTGGTTAGGTTAAGTCATGATTTTTTTGTTAAAATCGATGAAAATATCACGATTTAACCTAACCAATTGTCAAGGGCGTACAGTTGATCGAACCAGACATTTAATTAACCTAATTAGTTGTGATATTTTTGTGAAAACTAATGTGGCTATTTTGTATACTAACTTGTTTTCTTCTGTTTTACTCAAAAAATCACTCATGTTCCCAGAGATTATATGTTGCATTTATAGTACAATTAATATTTCATTAATATAAGCTTGTTAACAAATAAGATTTAGCAATTTTGGTTTGTGGCCATTTTGACTGACAACCATAGCAGGTTATTAGACTTAACCAAACCTAACTTTTTCATACCTTTGAGTTTATGTGCATATATTCAACATTTAACCCTTTAATGCCGAACATTTTTGTAGGGTTAAGTCTAAATGCGTGTACTGTATTTGAAATGGTACGTATTCTACCCAGTCGGCGTTAGAGGGTTAATACTGTTTATCCATGTTTTAATAACTGTACAATAAATTTTTGGTTCAGGAAAAAAATGGGAATAACATTTGGTCATTCTTAATATTCCGAGTGTGCTGATTCCAAATCTGAAAATAGTTTTTTTCTATCACGTCACGTTTTCTTGTAATGACTGCTTAAAATCTTCATACCAAAAAATAAGAATATATTGATAAACAGATAGGCTTTATCATATGGAACAGTTTAATTATTGCTATACTTCAACATACAGGTATGCCTTGATTTATGCTGGGGTTAGGTTCCAGCAGATTGCCATCAAAAAGTGAAGCGGTGTAATGAAGCTAAAAAATAATGGGCTTCTACCTAAATAAATAGGATACGTTCCAGGATTCTCCAAAAGTGACCCCATATTTTCCATAAGATGAAAATTATTAATGGGTTATATGCTTAAAACTAGTAAAAGAATGCTTAATATTAATAAAATAATTTAATTAAAGATAAATTACTATTTACTTTGGTAATTAAAGCAATTAAAAACAAAATTATTTGATCTTGTTTGACAGTGGCGAGATGGAGATGATTTATTGAGAGGAAGAAGATCCCGGAGGGAGATCCTCTTTTTTTTTTGCTGTCTTCCACATCATCTAGACCTACTTCATTCGCTATTGTAGTGACATCTTTTGTCACAGTTTCAACACTGTCAAATCCACCAAAATTAGCAATGCAATCAGGCCACAGCTTATGCCAGACACCATTTAGACATGATTTCAAAACTTCATTCCAAGCTGCGGCTATGTTGGAAATGCCTTTTAAAATGTCATATGACTTCCAGTAGTCCCGCACAGTTACATCATCATATTTTGTGTAGTTTATGGCTTTTTACCATTTTTAATTTTACATTTAAGCTTTTATTTTAAATGGCGTAAAAGTGAAGCGACGTAATTTAAAGCGGCGTAAAACGAGGTTTACCTGTATATGCACAAAATTAACATAAAACTCTTGTATTATACTGTTTTCAACTCATTATTTGTATTTATGCTGGCGTTTGTGTGATGCTTCTGGTTGGTCACACTTTAAATTCCTTCAGAAATTGGCCAGCAGAGCAGGACTCCACTTCCCTTTGTATTGGCTCTCCATTGTGGCTATATCCTGGTGGAATCTCTCCCCGTGTTTATCGCTAACAGCAGATGCGTTTTCCGGAAAGAATGAGAGATGTGAATGCAAAAAATGAATTTTCAATGACATCTTACATCTGAGATGGTGGTATGAGTTGATAAATTGATCCACAAGTGCAGCATAGTTGTCGTATTTAGTCTTTCCTAGTAGACCACTGCACACATTTTTGAATGATGCCAGGCTGCCAACTCAACCTCATCCATCACTGCTTCAAAGTGTTCATCTAGCATGAGTTGGCAAATTTGAGGGCTGATGAATATGCCTTCTTTAATCTTGGCATCACTTATTTTTGGAAATTTTTCCTTTAGATATTTGAAGGCAGGCTTATCCTGTTTCAACGCCTTTGCAAATTGTTTCATCAGCCCTAGTTTTATGTGAAGTGGCGGCAAGATAATCTTTTCCTTTCATACTAGTAGTTCATGAATAATAATGTGAGATTCAGGTGAGGAATTGTCTCGCGGCAGCCATACTGAGCGTGTGTAGTGTTCAGACCTTGCTCGGCTATCCCACTTGCATAGGAAACACATGTATTTTGTATAGCCAGTTTGCAATCCATTGAGAATAGCCACAACCTTCAAATCTGCACAGATAAGCCATTCATGTTCATTGTATTTTATACAGTCCAGAATAAAAGCAACATTGTCATACGTTTCTCTCAAGGCAACTGAATGAGCAATTGGAACAGAAGGCATTGTGTTCCCATTGTGTAGCAGTACACCCTTAACTCTGTACAGAGATACATCAATGAACAATCTCCACTGATTCGGTTCATAGCACAAACCCAGAGCATCGAACAGACCATATATATCAATGCAATAACAAAGATTGTTCTTCATTGTGAAATATTTCTGCAAATCCAAGGAGTGCTTTCGGAATGCTGTAATTCGTACATCTTCCTCCAGCAGATTCCATTCTTGTAGATGTGAGGCCAGCAGTTCACTTTGTTGCTTGGTAAGTATTAAATCATGGACCAAATCATTGAGTTCAGGCTGTGTGATGATATGTTGTTCTTTCTTGGACTTGACTTGAGCTTCATAGCATTCGCCGTCTAATTCCGACTTGTCAGAGTCTGTGTTATCAATCGGCATTTCAGCTGGAGGATGAGGGATGGGTATATCTGTAGAATGTTCCACAGGACGCATAGCAGAATGAAGATTTGGGTAGACTATAGCCTTTTTCCCTTTTCTGTTGCAACCTGTAATGTGAGACAATAGACATTGTTGACTATTTAAGAGAGCATAATTGTGTAATACATTATGCAGAGCAGGATATGCTAAAATGTGCTAAAAACACCAAATTTGACATATATTCAGAAAAATAAAAGATTCAAACCTGTGATGTTCGTTAAGCAGAAATAGCAATCAGTTGAATGGTCCAGTGGCTCTCTCCATACCATTGGGACACCGAATCCCAGACCAGGACCGGTGCCTTTGAACCATGCAGATAACGAGCTTGTACATCTCACACAGCAGATATGAGGCACCTAGTGCTTGTCCTGATCACCAACTTTGCATGCGAAGTATAATTCCTAAAGCTTTTTCACATGAGAAGTCAACTTCCTTTTATACTGCTTTAATGTTAATGTCCCACAAACATAAAAACTGTGTGGTGAATTTTTGCACTCTCTAGTCATTGTAGCATAACATCAATAAAAACCTGTAAAATAAGGAAATGATAGATCAATTTGCAATTTCACACAATATAGACATTGTCGGTGAAATATACATAATTTGATAGCTGTTATTCAATAATACTTATAGCACCGATTTATGATAAAATATGGCAGACAGTTTTGTTTTAAATGATTAATGAAAGAAATTTTTCATGAAATTAAAGTGGAAACACAGAGCCGAATACTACCACCACAGCATATGCATGACTGAACAAAATGTAAAAGATGCGTTCAGAGAACCAGTGGTTCTCAAAATGATACAATGAAATAGGGTCATTTTCATAAAATTGGCGGGTGATACAAATAAATGAGTGTTATTTTTGTAATCTACGCATATAATTAGCCATAAAAATGACGATCTCATTTCCATTTTTTTTAACTGTTGTACAGTGTATAATTAATAAAATCAAATTTATTTTGTCTTTTCATCCCCTTGAGTTTACATATGTATATTCAGCATTTGCTAGTTACACCATTGGATTGAAAATAATTTATTTATGAACATTGTGAGGTGAGAAAAGAACCTAATATAACCTAACTTGGGCATCAGTTGACCTAAACTGGGCATTATTTAATCAAAATTAATTTATGCACAATACAAAATTCCAATAAACTCAAAATTATCATAAAATTGTAAAGTAAGTTGAATTATACCAAAATTACAACACATCATCATGCAGTGGTATGCACCACTAAATCCAGATTTGCTTAAAAATTTCTCTGGGGGGTATATTTGACCTGATCATGAAAATATTACTTAAGATTTATTTGACCAAATACTTTGGGAATATGGAACCCCCCAAATGGGGGTCTGCAAAAAACTACTAAAGTTCCAAGTGTCATAACTTTGCTTCTAATTAGGTTACAGTAAAAATTTAAACTGTTTATGATAGAGAATTTCATGAAGAGCAAATAAAATAAGTCAATAATTAAGATAGGACTAATATTTTGGAAGTTATCATAATTTTATTTTTTGGGGGGCCCATTCCTTCCCATGGCCAATCAATACAACAAATTTTGTTGATGCAAAAATGCTCCCTTAACATTAGTGCGTTTGCAGGGTTTAGTATTTATTGTATTTTTATGCTTATGAGTATTCTATTCTGGAAGAAAAATTGTAAAAAAATTTCTGAAATTTTGTTTTTCAAATGGTAACCCTAATGTATTGACTATTTTACAGATATTGAAACAGCTCAACTATGGTGTTTCTATATTGTGAATAGATGTAGATATGGCAGGAAATTATGAGAAAAGTTGTTGTCATCCTTTTTTTTCTTCATAAGAAAATAATATTAAAAGGTTTGAACCCTCTCCATAAACACATTCTTGAAGAAAGTTATGAACAATTTTGATTTACTGATAATTCATTGGTATGCACTGCTTGTCTAACCAAAGTAATGAAGCATGGCCCATTTAAAAAGGATGAAGACAACTCTATCAAAAGTTCCACTCCAGAAAATTCAACAGCAAGTGAAGAAGTGGATATGTATCAGTCTAATGAAAGTAATGCATCGGAAGTAAATGCAATTCTTGTTGAACTTGGTGTATCCCCAGTTAAATTACATAGTGAAGTACAATTTATTAAATTAATATAGCTACCTGTATTAATCACCAAATATGAATACGAATGAAACATGTTAGCATAAAAAGTATACCCAACTCAATTTATTCATATATCTAAGTAAAGTATACCTGGCTATATCATTACCTAGGTATGTCCATCAATATTTATATTTTACTCATGAATGACTCTATTTAAATTTTTAGATGGTATCCATAGTCAAAGGAAGTCAAGAAAAGTCACTGAGAAGACCCACAAAGCATCATCATCATTGGAATGGAAATTTAGAAACTGCCTTTTCCATATCACTGGAAGAGGCTGGACTATCAAAAATCAGCAAAATGGACAAGAGAATTGAGATGTAAGAAATACATTATTATTTATTATAAATAAATTTAATTTTCATAAAGATAAATGTAGTTGAGGAACCAATAGCTTATAGCTATAAATTTAATTTGTTTGAAGGATGTCTATACAGCAGCCAGTAGTACAGTATGCTATACTGATATATATACAGGATTGTATACAAAGTTTTGTCCAATAAATAAAATTTATTCAATAAAACCAAACATAATTAATCTTCAGTGGTAGAAAGATGTTCAAAGTAATCGCCTTTATTTGCAATACATTTTTGCCATCTTCCTGGCAATTTCCTGATGCCATGTGCAAAGAATGTCCGTGGTTTAGCGGTAATCCAGGCATCTAGAACAGTGTGAATTTCTTCCGCAGATGAGAACTTCCTACCACGAATTGAAGATTTAAGTGGGGAGAAAAGGTAAAAATCAGACGGTGCGAGGTCTTGTGAATATGGGGGATGTGGCAATACTGTAAAACCGAGATCGCGCAGTTTCTGAACAGTTTTAGCAGCTGTATGAGGCTTCGCGTTATCATAGAGGTAGTGAAGATGGTGGTATCCCCCATTAACTAGTCGCCGACGTTTTTGCTGAATTGCTACCTTCAAGCGATCTAAATGCTGACAGTAAATATCAGCATTTATTGTTTGTCCACGTGGCAATACCTCCAAAAGGAGAACACCCTTGCAGTCCCAGTATACCGAGAGCAGATGTTTATGAATGGTCAATGTCCGTTGAACTTCCACATTTGGGATATCACCATCTCCTCTCCAACTCATATGGTGATAGCTGCCATCATTGTCCCAATAGATCCAAACTTCGTCCATTGTAATTAATTGTCCCAAGAAATCATTTGCAGCATATTTCTCCAACAACTCTAAACATATTCGTTCATGGTTTGCCTTTTGTTCAACAGTTAAATAATGTGGAATCCATCGATTAGATAAATAACATTTCCCCATCTGAATAAGATGCTGCTGAATTGTTCTGTGACAAACTCCCAGTTCTAATGCAATACTCCTAGTCGTAGCATACTTCTCTGTATCCAGAAAGTTTTGTATACCTGTGTTCAAATCCAGTGATGGTCGACCACAACATGGTTTATCATCGACATTGAAATTGTTTTCCTTGAATTGAGCCACCCACCGACGACATGTACGTTCATTTGTTGTTTCAGCACCAAGTGTCGAATTTATCTCTGCTGCTATGATTGCAGGTGACATTCCACGTTTCCAGAAGAAATAAATCAGCTTACGTACGTCTCTTCGTTCAAATTCCATGCTTAAAAATAAGCAATAAATGATAAATGCAGCGAGAAATGAATGAAGAGAAAATGATGATGGCTGATGGTTGGGTAGGCTAGGCGCTATGTAGCGCCTAGCCTACGCATAGCCTACGCATAGTGTTCGAAGCACGAGAATTATATATTAAATAAATCAACTGAATTTCAGTACCCATAGACCTCATAATTACAAGAATATCAGCGTTTATTCATCGGACAAAACTTTGTATACAATCCTGTGTATATATTATATATATATATATATATATATATGCACTAGAATCACAAAATAACACGTGACCTTATTAATAAGCAAACAACCACAAGGAAAAGGAAACACAAAGTCCGAGCGCTTTCGTGATATATTCACATTGTTCCTCCTTGATAATGTGAATATATCACGAAAGCGCTCGGACTTTGTGTTTCCTTTTCCTTGTGGTTGTTTGCTTATATATATATATATATATATATATATATATATATATATATATATATATAGCCATCAAATGTTGTGGTGGATCACACAAACCTGCCATGACATTTGACATTTCTATTCATACCCTTCCCAGCCAGCCTGTATTGGTGGAATTATAAATATGGCTAATCTGGCGTGTTGCCTGGTCCTGTAGCAACACCTCAGAGCTCAGACTGTCATTCCATGTTCATCCAGGCGTGAAGAGGGAGAGTTGTTTAGTGGCCAATATTCCGGTGCTCGTGTCTAAATTCAAGCATATTTTTCAGATTGTTGCGATTGCTCAGTATGACATGGCACCTAAGTGCATTATATCTCAGGATACTATCAGTGTTGAATGGTGGCTTCAGCACTGCAGGGTGGCAGTTGATGATAAGACACCCACACATTTACCAAAGTCTGGATGGCCATGTAAATGTAGTAAAAAGACTGAATGTTATTAAAAGATAGCTGAATGCCTCACCTATAAAAACAGCATGTGAAATAAAGGAAACTTATCCTGCATTACTCGGTAATGTGTCTGTAAGAACTGTGTAGCATTATTTGCTATGAGATCTTGATCTGCCAATGAAGAAGGCAGCAAAAAACCTCTCTTGACCACCCACCACAAAGCAAAATGAATTAGTTTTGCTAAGGAAATTAAAGACTGGCCTTTGGAGAAAATGCAGTGCATTTTGTGGTTAGATGAAAGTGTGTTTACAGTGTTGGGTACTAAACGAGGGAAGGTGAGACAACCCCAGAAATTGGATAGTTTCGACTAGGGTTGCACCGATTAATCGGTTGACAATCGGTAATCGGCCATATCGGCCATCGCTTTTTTTTGCCGATTAATCGGTTTTCATACTCGGTCATCTTTGTTTATTACATTACAGAAATTGCATCCCTGGTTTAAGAATTTCAGTTATCCTAGACATGGAATGAACTTAAATAATATTTTGCTTGTTTTTTATTAAATATTTTCTACCAATTTGCATTGTTTGGAGAATAATAGGCAGAGTATTATTGAATTAATTTACTCCATTATCACTCCATTTATTAAAACAAAAAAATTATTGTACCTTACTGAACAAAAGAATCCATTTAAGCTTTCCTGTTGCAAAACAAAAGTGGCCTTAACCTACTCTCTAACGATAAACAAAATTTGAGATGGAAACATTGCATAGGGTGCATTTGCAAATAATTTTGTTATTTTTATCTATGTATGTACTTTAAAGTATTTCCATGCAATGCTTGGAGCCATAAGGGCTTTATGTTATTTAAATTTGTAACAAAAATATAAAATTTCTTGGCAACTTTCATTAAAATGCTTAATTTAATCTGTAAAAGAAATTAAAGAATTAAAATATATAAATAGTTCTAAAAATATTAGATTAATATTAGATAAAAAAATATTAGATATTAGGCCTACGCTTTATATTGTGTGCTCCTATTTACCAGTATAATAGGTATAAGCGGCGTAATTCAGTAACCATATAGTGCTATACACTAATACAGTATATAAAAAGAATTATCGGCCGATTAATCGGTAATCGGCCGATTATTTTAGGCCGATTAATCGGTAATCAGCTAATTTGCTTATCGGTGCAACCCTAGTTTCGACCCACGGTACACCATGAAGACTGTAAAGCACTCTGATTCAGTTATGCTGTGTTTTTTTTTCTTATTATGGAGTGGGTAATTTAATTTTCTTAGAGAAAGGTGTTACCATGAACAGTAAAAGGTACCTTGATTTATTGCATGACAATCTGGAGGAATGTTTTGACAAATGTAATGCAGAGACATTCATGTAGAATGGTGCTCCCTGCCACACAAGTAAACAAGTGAAAGAGTGGTTTGATTTGTGTGCTCTTGGATTACTTTAAAGACTGGCCTGGTAATAGCCCAGACCGTAATCCTATTGAAAATTTATGGTCGATAATGAAAAAATGACTCCAGGATGTTGACACTAGCTCAGTTCCTAAGTTAAAAGCAGCCTCAGTGAAAGTGTGGGAGGAGATACCTGCAGAACATTTGCAAAAACTTGCAGACTCGTTGCCTCATAGGCTACATGAGGTTATTAAGAAGAAAGAAAATGCCACAAAGTACTAAAAGGTATGTTTTATGAGTGTTTTGATGTTTTTATGTTGCGCTGCTGTTGCCAGGGATGGTGTATGACTGGGAATGTAAAATTTTATGATGGGTTTGTGTAACCCACCACAACATTTGACGGCTAATATATATATATATATATATATATATATATATATATATATATATATATATATATAGGGTGTTTGAAAAGTCCTATCACCCTCTACAAAATGTACATATTGTAATGCCAATTTTTTTTTGTGTATGATTAGTTGAATTTATATATGATTCATTGACATTTTTTTTCTTTTCCAGGTATTAGAATTGTGTGAACAATGGCAGACCAGTCCACTTACATTCTGGAGGAAAGGCTAGTGATGAGCACATGGGCTCATGAAAGGTCACATAGCTACTGGCAAAATGATGCATGATATCCAGAATGATTTCAATATAAGATTCAATAAGGCTGCACCACCAAACAAGATTGTATTATGCTGGGAGAAAAAGCCGTTTGAAAATGACTCCATCAAGGAATGAGCATGATTTTAATATGAAGAGTGAATGGAATTTTTTTCAACTAGTCATGGGAAAAGTGTTTGTGATAGAATTGGTGGGACAATTAAAAGGGCTGTTGCAAAGAAAAGCTTACAACAAACTGTGTCGGGACATACAAATTGACTTGTAGAATCTTTCTACAGCGTTCGTAAATCTTACTTTAAGACTGTACAATAGGGTGGAGTGAAAAAATGAAATTTAAGAAATTTAATATGCCTGAGTGCTAAAAAGATATCAATTGTAAACCTGATTAAAATGCCAAAATTTAAAAAAAATCAGATGTGGCATTTACTCCCCCAAGCCCCCCTAATTTTTGCAAAATTTGGGAAATTCGTACATTTTCCCAAATAATTCCTAAACTATGTTAGATACATAATTGTTACTTAGATCACTATTATTAGGCATTATGTTAGAAATGGAATGATGAAAACTGCATGTAAATTGGGTAATTAGCTAACAAGATAACTATTTTTCTGAGACAAACATAACATTCTGTAGTTATACCTAGCAAATTTTCCAGTTTTTCCAAATAACTCCTAAACTAAGTTATATACAGAGTTATTTACTTAGACAACTATTATTAGGCATTATATTAGAAATATAGTGATACAAACCGCATGTAAATCGGATAATTAGTTAGAGATAATTTTAATTTACTTTAAGGAATATAAAATTTACAAACCTGTTATTTTTGCACAACTACAAAATAACACCATTTTTATAGCTTTTAATGTATTTTTTAAAAGTTTAGCAATTTTTGTTTTTCTTAATTTTCATATTATTTTCTAGTCTTACTGGTTGATTCGTGCTGCAACTTTTAGCTAGCTTCCGTTTTAAATGATAAGCTACCCAGAACTCACCATGAGCAGGTAGTTGTAGAGTGAGTTCCACCCACCCACCCACCCACCTGCTTGATATTTTTAAGTAATTTTGAATTGTTGTTTAGTGTCATACTTTTTTATTGCCAATCTAGACTTTATTCTTGCATGAATGAATCCATCTCGCTCCTCTTCACCTCAAACAGAATTTGAAGCCTCTGTTACTAATCTTACAGTCCTTTCAACACTGAGTGTGGCACAGAAACTTTTCGATGTTTAGCTTTGGAATTTTTTGTTTCTGTAACCAAAGTTGTAAATCTGCATCCTCTACAAATCTTAACAAAGGAGATTCAGTTCTTTGGCTGGTTTCCCAACATATCATATCAATATAATCATTTGCCTTGAAATTTATGAAAGGCACTTTGAATTTCCTCACCTCAAAAGGCTTGTGTTTGATATCATTTCTCATCACGATAATTCTTCTGACTGCAAGCTCTCGAATGCGGTCTCTGCCATCACACATCATACATGACAGTAAATTTTCTGGATGTGTGAAGAAAGCATTTCTTTGAATAACTGGGTCAACAACTTTTTGAAGTTGTGGTGGTAGATATCTTGAGAGTTTAATCATCTCAAATAAATGCTTTGATCCATAAGTGCATGAAGGATTAGCCTTAACCTTGAACCAACAAGGAGCATAAATGTTAATAACAAATGTAGCTAGCTAAATTCCTTAGTTCTTCCAATGGGCACAGTGTTGCCACATAAAGTCTAAGGATTCTAATGGCTGTTGTGAGCCATCTAGAATTAGATACTGGTCCTGGTTTTTGTTGAGAAAGATTGTCATCTATTATTTCTGAACTTACTCCTTGACAAATATCAAATAATAACTTCTGGTCATAACTGAGATCTAGTTCTTGATGTTGAGGTATTGCTGGCATTTCGATAGCTTTGAATTTTACAACAGACATATATTCACATTTTTTTAGTTTATTGCCAATTACTCCTGAGTAACTAGAAGGCCCTGTTGTTGGTCCATCTATATATGAAAATAAGTGCCATAGTAGTAGCTGATTTGTGTGGAGAAGACAAATAAACCACTGAAGTGGGCAACCAAGTTTCTCTTCAAGTGACCTTATGATCCCTCCATGAATTCCAACATTAACATTTGTACCATCACATCCAATCACAGTGAAATTATGTAAACTTATACTTTTACGGGTAAAGTATGATAGCATTTCTGTAGCGATGTGCAATGACTGGCCTGATTGTGGTATAATATGACAAACATATATTGATCCAGGTTCTTGAATAAGAACTACATGCTCCTTTGTAACAACCTGAGGGTAGTACTTGCTTCCTTGTTTTATTTGAACTTTTGTTTGATTTTTATGTCCATCAAAATAAAGGGATTCCATGTTTTTGACCAGATTTTCTTCACTCAAACTTTTTTGGTATTTGTGTCTTTCTCTTCTAATCTTATTTCAATCTATTATATTTTCTGGAAATGATTCGCTTACTATTTTCAAATCTGTAAGAACTGCAGAGGTAACAGCCGCTGCTGATCGATCTGATATACCATATCTGTCACATTCATGAGCTAATGTTGGTAAATTAATTCTCATTTGTTTTATTTGGTGCATTTCATTTTTTGAGGTCTCTGTTTAGTTGAGTGTTTTTCTACATTACCACTGCTTTGGGAAGAAGATGGTACACTGTTTTCCTCAGCACGCCTCTGCTTTTCAAGCTGAGCCTGTCTTGCAAAGTTTTTATGAGTCCTAGGCCAGTCTGTTGTTGAAATCATCATCATCTGTTCTGTCTGCTGATCAGTTAAAAATGCTCATTCTTCTGTAGGCACTTTATTATTTTTATCACATATTGTCATCTGGGGTGAAAAAAAATAATTTGCCTTAACTTAGGCCTACAGACTTTATTATTAGGGATGGACACAAACCTGTATGTTCACATTATAAAGGCCAGGTGTCATAATAACATGGCAATAGAATTTTTTTCCTACAAAATATTTAATTGGTAAAATAATTTTTTTTTTTTTTTTCACCCCATGGAAAGGGGTGAAAATGAACCGTGCTTGGGGTGAAAAAAAATATAGCATTAACTCTGGTATATGGTCCTCAAAACATACCATATTGGTGTCAATGGAATTACAGACATATAATAAACCCTTTGTTGCATAACCCCTTTGCAACATTGGACAACATTTGCAATTGCATTTCAACATTCCTGCAATCTCCCATTTTGCACCCATACTAATACATAAAACATGTTTTTTAACTCCCTCCCCTCTCCCCCTTTGCAGCATTGATGTTGCATAATCCTTGCAACATTGATGTTGCATACCCATACCCCCTTTGTTACATAACCCCTTTGCAACATCGCACATTTGTAATTTCATTTCAACATTCCTGCACACACCCATTTTGCACCTATACTACTACATAAAACATAGGTTCTTTTTAACCCCAAAGAGGCTTCAACTGCGTGGGGTTAAAAAAACATAGCTTCACAAGGCTTATGCCACATACTATGTTTTATTTCTCCTCATGCATTACAAGATACACATCTTCACACTTTTCAACGTAAGTATAAATATTTGGATCATGTTAAGAATAGCAAACCCATTTACCTCATGTTAAGAATGGCGAACCCAAAATTAAACATGTTAAGAATAGCGAACCCAAAATTCAACAAGTTAAGAATGGCAAACCTAATGTTTCAACAGGGAAAAATACTTAAAAAAAAAAAAATATGCTCCACTATTTCCATATAGCCAACTGATGGGGTTGTACTTGTATCAACTAAACTGAACACCCATACTTGATATGAGGGATATTTTTGCTACCCGCACACGAAGGGTAGCAAAAATAACTGAATGCCTGGTTAGGTTAATTGAATGCCCTGTTAGGTCAACTGAATACCCGGTTAGGTTCATTGAATGCCCTGTTAGGTCAACTGAATACCTGGTTAGGTTCATTGAGTGCCCAGTTAGGTCAACTGTACGCCCTTGATGATTGGTTAGGTTTAGTCATGATATTTTTGTTAAAACTAATGAATCTATCACGACTAAACCTAACCAATTGTCAAGGGCGTCCAGTTGACCTAACTGGGCATTCAAATTTTATCCTATGTAAATAATGTTTTTTACAAAATTCTCCATGTTAAGAATAGCAAACCCAAAAGTTTCCATGTCAAGAATAGCGAACCCAACACCCTATGGGTTCACTATTCTTAACGTGATCCAAATATTCTACAGTGAAAAATAATTCAGTGCCAAGCAAATAAAAAATAAATGCAAAAAAGTTTTCTTTACATATTTTTGACACTTTTTTTTCCAGTGCTCATTTCTTGGAAATGAACAAACATAAAGACATCATTTTACCAACACTTTTGAAGGATATAGTGGGCTACCTGAAAAATTTTTTTTAAAAATTTTCTTTATATTAAAAATTATTTTAAGGGGCCTGTTCGTTTTCACCCCAGATGACTATATGCATTTCGAGAAATTTAAACATTTGCAGCAAGCTACATCCATCAACATATTACAGCGCTCTTTAAATACAGGGTGTACATAAAGTCAGGATCTATTTTTTTGAAGCACTTGGAAATTATATGGAATTCAATCATAACATGATAAAGTGGTAACATTTATTAAATAATTAAGAGTAGGATTCGACGTGACACCCATCACTATCCCTGCACAGCTCAAATCGTTCCGCAGCATTTCTAAGCACATTCTGGAGCATTTGCAGGGTTATGTTATCTGCAGCAGTTCGTATATGTAAGTTTTCAAGACTCATAATCTTCGTCTGATAGACGTGCGATTTGATAAAGCCCCATGCAAAGAAATCTAAAGGGGTTAAATCTGGTGATCTCGCTGGCCAAGGTCTGTTGCTTCCGTGTCCGATCCAGCGATTTGGAAAACGTCCATTTAGATAATCCTGAACAATTTTGGCATAGTGACAAGGAGCACCATCATGTTGATAGACAACGGTACTAACAATCCTATCCCCATCGTCTATCAACATGATGGTGCTCCTTGTCACTATGCCAAAATTGTTCAGGATTATCTAAATGGATGTTTTCCAAATCGCTGGATTGGACGCAGAAGCAACAGACCTTGGCCAGCGAGATCACCAGATTTAACCCCTTTAGATTTCTTTGCATGGGGCTTTATCAAATCGCACGTCTATCAGATGAAGATTACGAGTCTTGAAAACTTACGTATATGAACTGCTGCAGATAACATAACCCCGCAAATGCTCCAGAATGTGTTTAGAAATGCTGCGGAATGATTTGAGCTGTGCAGGGATACTGATGGGCGTCACGTCAAATCCTACTCTTAATTATTTAATAAATGTTACCACTTTATCATTTTATGGTTGAATTCCATATAATTTCCAAGTGCTTCACAAAAATAGATCCTGACTTTATGTACACCCGGTACATCAACTCTTCTGTTAAAGCTTGCAGAGCCGGTTCTGCTATGGTGTTTCATTAAATTGCAGTACTTTTCATACCACGTCTGGATTATGCTTTTAATTCATTGGAAAGAGACGCAAGGGATCGATGCCTTTTTCCAAATCTCAATAACAGACTTTGTAAGATTTGAAGATATGGTATCCATGAGACCTCTGTTAGGAAGGTCATGATTATGTTTTATGTAGAGGAAATTTTTTAAGACATCCCTGTAGGTAGGAAGGACATAAGGATTAAGTGGCTCTACAATCCCCAAAATAGGGCACACACAAGATGATCTAAGCTTAACACAAGTCATATTTTTTTATATACTACCCACTTGATAAAATCACAGAAGGAACTGAGTGAAAGTTTGAGTCATCACTGACTAATCAAATTTCGCCCCAGTTTTGCTTATTTGACTGAGTGGTGATGACACAATAATGACGTCATTGTGTAATTATGTAATGCGTCACTATTTGCAGAATTCACATTCATACAATACACACAAACATAGATTACATCACACATAAATGTACATACACATTCACACGCACACATTGAGAAATGGCTTTGTTTTATACATGTGGAAGAAAATTGAAATTGTTAAATTTTATATTTAAGTAAATTAAAATTATATCTCTAACTAATTATTCAATTTACATGCAGTTTGCATCACTGTATTTCTAATACAATGCCTAATAACAGTTGTCTAAATAAATAACTGTATATAACATAGTTTAGGAATTATTTGTAAAAAGTGGCAAATTTGCTGTAACTGCAGAATGTTATGTTTGTCTCAGAAAAATAGTTATCTTGTTAACTAATTACATACCCAATTTACATGGTTTTCATCATTCCATTTCTAACATAATGCCTAATAATAGTGATCTAAGTAACCAATTATGTATCTTACATAGTTTAGGAGTTATTTGGGAAAATGTGCGAATTAATTTTGCAAAATTAGGGGGGCTTGGGGGAGTAAATGCCCCTATCTGATTTTTTTTCAAATTTTGGCATTTTAATCAGGTTTACAATTGGTATCTTTTTAGCACTCAGGCATATTAAATTTCTTAAATTTAATTTTTTCACTCCACCCTACTATACAGTGTATTTTTGTTTTTAAAACTGAAATCAATGCAAATAAAGAAATGTTGCAAAGTAGATTTGACAAGGCTGTTACAATAAAAGGCACTGCTGGCTTTCACAAAGTGGTTCCTAATGGCATTAACCAAATAAAAGCTTATCACATGTCTGATGATGAATCATCAGCATTGTTTAACATGAGTAAGGTGCAAGATACCATTGTAGAAACATCTAATCTTGATGATACTGACTATGGTCCAGGTCATTATATTGCTTGTATGTATGATAATGAACTGTGGCTTGGCATAGTTGAAGATGTATCAGAACAATTTGGTGATTACAAAATTAACTTAATACCATCTAGCCCAGCTTTTTGACATCCTAACCATTACATATTTCCATAAGGTAAAGGTGTATGTTGGATGTTGAAAGAATCTGACATGTTGTGCAAGATGTCACATCCAACCATTATTTCAGAAGTCAAAATAATTTACTCATTTAACTAGGGGTGCACCGGATATGATATCTGGCCGGATATTCGGCTGGATATTCGGCCAAATATTGCGAAATATCTGGTATCTGATATCCGGCAGGATATGGGTCATATCTGGTCAGATATACCGGATATAGGCCAAGACATTAGAAAATTAATACCTGTATGAAAATCTGCCATAATATGATAACAACACATAACAAATAATATTTTATATACAAAAAAAATTGAAACCCCTCCGGGCCTCCAGGGCCAACCCCTAAACCAGTCCAGCAACACTTTTTATATTAAATCAATACAATACTGATAACAAGAATAAATAAAACATCTGTCCATCCTTAACAATTACAGTTCTATTAATATAATCAGAGCTTTTTATAAAAATGTCTAGGCCAGTGGTGGCCAACCGCGGCGCATTGCGCCAAAGGTGGCGCATCAAGTACTTTGAAGTGGCGCATCGAGGTCTAGTATGAATTGTGCTAAATTTTCACTTCTAACACTAAATATTAAAAATCAAAGATTTAAGCAGTTAAGATGTAGTTAACTAAAAATTAAGGTAAATATTTTTCACATTATGTTTCTATTTAAGGTAAATATT
Organism: Bathynomus jamesi; assembly: GCA_023014485.1. Classification (NCBI taxonomy): domain Eukaryota; kingdom Metazoa; phylum Arthropoda; class Malacostraca; order Isopoda; family Cirolanidae; genus Bathynomus; species Bathynomus jamesi. The sequence goes on along the minus strand of JAJOZX010000997.1, from coordinate 582,625 downwards.
ATATTATATTTTTATATTCACTTACAAGTTATTAGTAATTTTTTCACAAATTTTTTTTTGGTGCATCCGAATTAAACCTAACCTAAAAATGGCATGCATCAAAAAATGGTTGGCCACCACTGGTCTAGGCATTAAATTTTTTAAAAAGAGTAAAATATTGCTAGACCCCTGCACTTGCTTTCCATTCTTTTTTCTCCTTTTTTTCCTTTATTTTTAAAACAATACAAAACATTACAAGCTTGACAAATGTAAAACAATACATTGAATACAATATAAAATGCCTGGAATGAAATCAATGAATGGAGGGCAGTATTGTGTAGGTCAGATGCTGCCATTCAGCCTGGATAAAAAAAACTCAACAACAGTGATTTAGAACTTTTTTCCATTGTGGTGCAGAAACAAGAGCATTTCTCCTCTTTTAGGCAATATTCGGGATTGCCTTGCTTCATAGATGTTTCCATATTCAGTAAACATTCTCTCTGAAAATACAGAGGATGCGGGTGTGCAGAGAAGCTTTGAAACAATAGTTTTAAGGAGAGGAAATCGGTCCTCCTGCTTCCAAATTTGAACTGGACAGCGTTTCCTATCTACAAGAGGTTTGGATGCATATCAGTCTAATTCCCCTGCAATCAGTAGAATAGGAGCAGTCTTTTTTTCAACCTTTTTTCTCTTGTAACTTACTTCCCCAGATTGCTCTCCTTTTGTGATCTCCATAAAACACGCTTCAAGAATGTCCTCTTCATCTTTCCTCTTTCGCATAGGAGAACTGGAATTTGAGTTTCTTTCACTTCCACTTTCATTACTTTCATTTTCATTAGAATCATTACCATCTTTGTCATTTTCAATACCTATGACTTCTTCAGTCAGCTAGGATTTAGCCTGCTCTTTTTGATCTTGTTGAAAGAAAGATAACTTATACAGCGGATCTATTGCAGTCACAGTCACATAAGCCCTGTTTTTCATTATGTTCAAAGACTTCCCATCATTACTCTCTGACAAGAAATGCACTCAAAGAGAAGTCAGGAGTTCTCTCTCTGTCGTTTGAACACCTTGGTCATCATGGCCAATCTTTGAAAGAAATCTTTGTAAAATACAAATGCTTGGGATTACGGAAGACAAAGTTGATTTTTCCGAACTCATTTCCTGAGTTAGTTGAAAGAATGGTTTTAATATTTTAAGGAGATTTTGTATGTGTGTCCACTCGAAGGATGTGATGGTAGGTAATTCACTACGATCAGCCAAATACAGTTGCACTGGAATTTTTAATTTATATAATCTTTCTAGCATCAAATATGCACTGTTCCAACGTGTTGGGACATCTTGAACCAATAGGAGAGGCTCAAGATTTTGCTGCACTTGAATGTGTTTGAAATTGTTACAGGCCAAAGGAGAATGATTAAAGTGAGTTGCAAAGTGGTGACTTTTTGCAAGGATATCAATTACACTCCTCTGAACCATAATTGAGTCACTAATAACCAGTTGGAGTAAATGAATGCTACAGTGTATTGAAGGCATTTCAGCCAGGTCACTACCAAGAGCCATATTACTGGCTCCATCCCTCACCAATAAATTCCTCTTATTTGCATCAAGATCCCAACTATCCCACATAGAGCGAAACTTCTCAGATATATTCTTGCCAGTATGCAACCCTGAGAAATGAGAGGCATGTAGCACAGCATCGTATCTTTCAAAATCTTTACCTATCCAGTGACCCGATAATGATATAAAACTTTCTTGAGAGGTTGTGCATGTCCAATCCATATATCTGAAGAAAAGCTGACATGCTTTACTTCTTCCAGCTTCTGAGCAATTTTAGACTTGAAGTCATTATAAAGACGAGGAATTATAGTATCAGAGAAGTACCTTCTGCTCGGTAAGAGATATCTGGGTTGGAGGTAGGCCATTAGATCAATAAAACCATCATCTTCAACTAAAGTAAATGGCTGGTTGTCCAAAGCCATCATCATGCCAATTTTACAGTGAATCATCACAGACCTGGAGTCATTGATGTCCCATATTTTTTTAGATGAAAAGCTTTCCTCTATTGAGATCTGTTTACTCATTTGGTCCATTTTCTTTTCTTTCAGAGTACTACCAGTAGAAGTTGATGGTCTAGCCCGTATTCTATCTATGCCTATTTCCTTTGATTCAGTCGCAGCTATTCTTTTTTTGTCATTTTCGTTTTTGGCTTCAGCATACTCTTTTGGGTGATTAATCTTCAAATGATTATGAAGAGGTGGTGTGCTAAAAGACTTTAAGCCACCTTTCTCCATCCCACATTTGATAATCTTTTGGCAAATATTACACTTTGCAGTGAATGATATTGCTAGGATCATTTATTGTATACAGTGACCATACAAAACTTGTCATGATTAATACTTAATAGTTTAATACAACACAAGAATCTGAAAGAGAACAAAACAATTAAACATCTGAATATACTTAAATTATTATTTATCTTATATTTGGTGGGGCGCTTGCCCCCAATGCAAAACAAAACATAGCAACAATATGAGTGTAAAAATAATATGGTACCTAATAATATATATCCAGCCAGATAGATATGGCCATATCTGGCATATCCGGTATCCGGCTGGATATGAAAAATTCATATCCGGTGCACCCCTATTTAACTCTGATGATGTATTGCTGCAGTGGCTGTGTAGGCCATAGTCCCCAAATATCTGTATTGTCAAACCACCTAGCACCTTTTCACGTTTCTGGGTTTGGGATAGTCAAGAAACTGGGCAAAGATGTAAGCTCCTCTGGTATCTAGGAATGCCTCTCTTGTCAGTGGTTGATTTCCAGGAGATTGTTCAGGTCCGACTTGTACGTTAACTGTAAAGGACTTCCCCCAGTTCAGGTGTCTAAATCTGACTCTCCAGTGAGTAGGAGAACTAACCACTCGAGTCCACGAAAGGGCTGGAATTCAAAGGTGGACCTAATAGAAGTAAACTACTCTGTTTTTCTCTTTATTATATCTGAAATAAACGATTATTCAGCATGACAGTATAAACATAACAAAAGACTGGCAATGAATCACAATTAACAAAACCTCTGGAAAACCAATAACACTTAGTGAGATTTGGCAGAAAGGATAGAAAGCAAGTGGGAGACAAGTATCAGAAGTGACTTGCACAGAATGTTAACCCTTGTCCCCGCCTAGCTACCCTCCAAACTTGACCTCCCCTTATGACCTGAGTTTCAATTTTGTTATACACTTTATACACTGGCTAGTTAGTAGGGTTAAGGTCACCAGCCTGATTCCAGGGCAGATCCCAGTGGCCAACAGTGGGTGACACAACCTCAATGGACTGCGTAGCTCCCACTGGATTGGATCCACAATCCAAGCCTGATGAATCTGGACCACGTGAGTTGAATCCCAACTGGTTGCCTAGACAACACAAGTTACATGCACCAGGCACCATTAATCACAATAATAACATAACATAACAGGCGATTAATCAACAAACATTAACTGGAATCATGACTTCATAATTGATCACTGGAAAACATAATTTACTCATGAAATCAAAGTGCACAAATAATAAATAACCAACATAAGAAATAATGACTACAAACATTGACAATTATGGCAAACCTATCTCACATGAGTTAATCAACCTATAATCAGTGCCAAACAAGCCTGGGCAAAAACCTAACTCTGGAATAATGTGACTGGTGACCTATAATAATGATAATCGGTTCTCTAGCTAGTTACATGACAGGGTGGCAAACCTATCTATACTCAGTCACAGTTTCAACAGCCTATATATATGTCTCCTTTTAATAATTACTAATGATAATGATGGTGAAATACAAATGACACCACCACAATAACTAGGAATAAGGATTATGAACAAAAGTCTTTATTCCTATTGTACACTGGCCAAGGATTACAAGCTAGAGCACTTAACATCATACCTTTAAAGGCTTTCCAAACTCCCTTGGCTTCCAACAGGACACGTCCGTATTAATATTTGTTTCTTTTACTCAGTGAAGTGTTTTTTTAATACTGTATTGTACAAAAAGGTAAACAATAAATTTTTTTGTTTCACGCTCAAAATAATTCCAGCAATAAGTGAAACAAAGTTTTATTGTTTTTTAATGTTTATTTTGTTTATTTTGAACATTGTATTAGACTCTCACTAATCAAACTTAAAAGGTTAGAGAATATTTATGCCTCTTTAGGGGTAAATAGGGGGTAATTAAGGTAATTCGCAATGAGTCAGACTTTTCAGTGAGTTGGACTGGCTAGAGCCCTATATAGTCCAACTTATTGAGGGTTTACTGTACATTTGTGGTGATCAATATCAGCCCATAAGCTATGTCTTGATGTAATGTGTGAGATCAGAAATAAACATTTACTGATACTGATACAGAGATCTTCATTTTTAGTAGCTTTTACACATAATCTGCACTTTTCAGAAGTGAAAAAATACAATAAATATACAAAATTACAGATTTATTATTAACCCTGCATACACAAATGTTAGGGGAACGTTTTTGCATCAACAAAATTTTTTTTGTATTGATTGGCCATTCGGGGGTATGGGCTCCCCCAAAAAATAAAATTGATAACTTCCAAAATATTAGCCCTATCTTAATTATCAACTGATGCTTATTTGTTCTTCGTGAAATTCTCTATCATAAAAGTTTACATTTTTACTGTAACCCAATTAGAAACAAAATTATGACACTTGGAACTTAGTAGTTTTTTTGCAGACCCACATTTGAGTGGGGTCCATATCTCCCAAAGTATTTGTTCAAATAAATTTTAAGCTGTCATTTCCATAATCAGGAGGTCAAATTTATTTGATATAGAAATTTTGAATGAAATTGGGATTAAGAGTGGTTGCAATTTCAATTTTTTTTGCATGATCTGTCCTGGAATGCACCTGTTGTTAAACTCCATATTTTAAACTTTTTAAAACATAGACACACACCTTTCCCTTACAATGTCAAACATATGACTAATTTTAGCATGAAGAATGAAATGTTACATTACTGATTAGTTGGAAATGGAAACCTAAAAGCTTAGATTTGCTCTTGATACAAACAGTGGGTGTAAAAAATATATCATAAAATATATTTTTATTTACAAAATACACAAAATTATAAAATTTCCACTCCACACTGTTCATAAATAAACTATTGCATATCTGCCACTATTAAATTTGTCCGCATGAACCTCCTCCTTTGTAACATACAAACAAATAATTGAATTAGTGTTCAGTGCAAAAATAATAGAAAGCTCTTGGTGTTAGAATATGACCAGTATCAGTACATTGCAAACTAGGGTAGGAGATAAGATCTGCTGCAATCAACTATAATACCAAGATCTTTTTCCTGTTTAACATCGTCTAACCAGTTTCCTTGCATCTCATAACTAGTTTTCATTATTTCTACCAAAATGCATGACTTTGCATTTTTGAACCTTGAATTCCATCTGCCATTTGTTAGCCCAAACAACTAATCTATTAAGATCTTTTCATAGTTTATAAGAATTTTCTGTATTTGTAAATGGAGGCAACTACTTTTGTATCACTGCAAATTTAGAAACTTTACTACCTACTCCCTTCTCTAAATAATTTAGATATAAAATAAAGAGTAATGGACCTAAAACTGATCCCTGTGATACCCAACTTTTCACTTTCTGCCACCCAGATTCATGGCCATTTAGAAATTACTCTCTTCTCTGTCTTCTAACCATTTTTCTACCCAATTAGTAACTGACCTTTATATCCCATGAGCTTTTAGTTTATGTAGAAGTCTCATATGTGGAATCTTGTCAAATGCTTTACTAAAATCCAAATAAATAACATCATTATTATTTCTATTTTGTACCTGAGCAATTACAAATTCTAAAAAGTGTAAGAGATTAGGCAAACAAGACCTTCCTGATCTAAATTCATGTTGTGAACTTGAAATAAGTAAAAAAAATTCCAATGATCTTCAATATTATTTTTTACAGTATCTTAACTTACTAATGATATTAAACTAACAGGCCTATGGTTTCCTACCTCCTTTTTACTACCCTTTTTGTAAATGGGTACTACATTTGCTTTTTTCCATTCCATTGTTGGAAGTTGGAATTTACCTTGAAGTGCTTTTACCTCATGGGTGTGCTGCTCCCACAAAGTCTGCTCAATGCCACCTGAGGTGGGGCTACAACACAGTTGCCACCCTTCTTTTCTCATGCTCATTAGGGTGGATCGATTTTACATTTTTTTCGATTTCCATATTCTAATAGAGACAAAAACTTGCGCATGCATGCGAAAATAGCCTCTGCAAAATCTTAGCTTAATAGGTAATCATCTTCTGCCCCCGGCAGAGCGATGAAAATCATATTTTAGTAGTCAAAAACGTATTTTTCTTATAATTTTTAAAATATTTCAATATGCATCAAAATTATTCCTAATAACTATAAAGTCGATGAAAAAGACCTCATATGATCGTTTTTCCAAGTGCGTTGTCCTACGTTAATATCTTTTGCCCCCGGCAACAACATCAAATGTTGAAAAAATAGGTAATTTATATACATATTTTCAGATCGGCTCTTTGTCTTAAATAATGCATTTATATATTTCCCATAGCATTTATATCGTTGCTTAGGCATGAAATAACACACACGCAAAATTTTATGACTCTAGAGTAATATCTTCTGTCCCCGAGAAAAGTCTAAATGTGGATTATAATTACGTTAATGCGATGTTATAAGTACGATAAGTACTAAGTACAGCTCCTCGCTTGCTAATTTTATAAAATTAGCAACCCAGAACTCACCACGAGGAGGTGGCTGTACGTCGAGTTCCACCCTATCCAGCCCCAACCACCCTTCCTTTGGCTGCATGTTGATTTACATACGGTAATCTTTCTTAGAATCAAATCGTGGAATTTTTGTTCGGGAGTGAAGATGGGAGTGGATGAATTTGTCCCTCTCTTCTATTCCATTTTCCTTCATGTCATGTTTATCTCTCGGTGTTAGTTCATACGATGATGATGATTCTCTAGATGTATCCTCGGTTTCACTAGAGGCTGACGAAGAAGGTTGTTCTTGAGAAGTTTCTTGTCATTTACTAGTTGATGGCTCTTGATGTTCTGCTATTCCTTCTTGTTTCAATATCGCCAATCTTCTTGCAAGAGTCATCTCATTTTTATTTGTTGTTTCAACATCTAAAGTTCCTATTGCCATTTTGCGATCACTTCTTTGGTCGAGTAAAAACTGTTGCTCTTTCAGTGGTACTCGTCGTTCATGAGGGCAGCTGCATTTTGTCAAATCAGGGCATTTACAAGCTGATATGTCAAATAAGGTGGTCTTAGTTGATTTCTTGAAGGCCTCAAGATTTTTCTGTAACGATTCGTTCTTCTTTTTCGCGTTCAGTGATTTGATGATGTTAGCCATTTTATCATGATAACTTTTCAACATTTGATTTATCCGTGCTGTCGAAACTGTTGGAATGGAAGCTAATTTCCACAAGTATTCCAGTCTCTCCGTGACCACAGCGGCGATGTCTTTGAATGGAGGTTCCTTCTTTGATGATCTCAACTCAGTTCTCACATGATGGTAGTATTGCATCACATCTTCACATGTGGGAAAACATCGCAAATTCAAATCTTTCCCAGCACCAAATATTGGACACGTAACCGATCTTCTAGTTGTAGCGGTAGCCATCCTGTAAAGATTAAAGAATAATGTATTGTTCTGTTACGCAATAAAATCGAAAAAAAACAGAGTTATGAGAAAAACAAACAAGGATATGAGCAGAGAGATTGAGCACACTGAGGATTCTGAGTGAGGAGCCACACACACACACACACACACACACTGAGGACTCGAGGAGCCAGCTGCAAAATATACACCTGCCTTCGACGCTGTCAAAAGGCAACTGAGGGAACTGCGCAGTGCGTACTGGCGCGTCAGTGGCAGCTGCTGCTGGCAGCACTCACCAGAGATGACCTTTAAACCCTAGCCTAGAGTCATAAAATTTTGCGTGTGTGTTATTTCATGCCTAAGCAATGATATAAATGCTATGGGAAATATATAAATGCATTATTTAAGACAAAGAGCCGATCTGAAAATATGTATATAAATTACCTATTTTTTCAATATTTGATGATGTTGCCGGGGGCAAAAGATATTAACGAAGGACAATGCGCTTGGAAAAATGATCATATGAGGTCTTTTTCATCGACTTTATAGTTATTAGGAATAATTTTGATGCATATTGAAATATTTTAAAAATTATAAGAAAAATACGTTTTTGACTACTAAAATATGATTTTCATTGCTCTGCCGGGGGCAGAAGATGATTACCTATTAAGCTAAGATTTTGCAGAAGCTATTTTCTCATGCACGCACAAGTTTTTGTCTCTATTAGAATATGGAAATCGAAAAAAATGTAAAATTGATCCACCCTAATGCTCATGCCATAGGATTTGATCATTCTTGAATTTGTGAGGGCTGGTCTGGCAGAAAAATACCCTGACACTGTGGGTTGGTTGGGTATATTGGCTGAAAACATGTCCAGATATTTTTTTAAAGTATCAATTGGGACTGCACTTATATCTCTAAAGTGCTGAGGCAAGGAGTTAAATGAGTGAGAACCTTGCCTAGAGCATGACTCCAGATTTGAAAAAATTTACTGGAGCACAGCTCTGAATTTACTTTTTTTCCCCTTACACCACTAGATAGGTTAATGATAGTAAACTCTTGAATTGACGACATACCAATTACAAATTGTTTTAGCTAAACATAATAATACAATAATGTACAGTTTATAACTCACCTTAAGTTTATTTATTCAGCAGCTCTTTGATGATGCTGAAGTTTAATTAAATGTCTCTTCAGGTGGGTTTTCAGATTTCTAAACCATCTCTCTTGATTTTCTCCTTGTTTGCATACATAGGTTAAATCTTTAACATTGAAGTAACCTTTTATGTTAGAATGTTTGTCTGAAGCACATGCTTTGGGGTCTGTGCAAGCTATGCAATATAATGTAAACATTTTATCATCAGAAGCATCATCAATATCTTCTTGATTATCATCATCTTCATCCTCAACAGCTATATCTACATCAGGCATATTAGTATCACTATTTGCAATGTTTTCCATTATATCACTTGGTACTGAAAATGAATCATCAGCATGCCCTAGATCCTTCTTTTCCACCAATTTGAATGTAGATTTGATCAAATCATTGTTCAGGATTTCTTGTATTGATTTACACTTGCTTAAATGGGCTATGGAAATGTCAAATTTGTTGCTTTTTGCTTTATTAGATTTGGATGCAACACTTGAACTTGAAGGCATATTTTGACTCTTCTCTTTATTAACCACAACAGCTTGGTGAGTTTCTTTTGTTAGGCGCAAAATTGCATTCAATGTCTTCTGGATTTGGGAATTTTCAAATTCCTCTAAAGCAGTTTTGTTAGTCTGATGCGCAGATTCCTCACTTACCTTTTGTTTCTTAGGTGGAGGAGAAGCACTTTCTTCAGTCTGTGAAACATCTAGTGAAAAAGTTTCATTTTCTAGATTAGCAGTTGATGAAGTTGGTTCATTTTTCTGAGGTCTAGCACTAGCACATTTTGTGAACAAACTAAATGACTGCTTTGCCGTATCTCTTTGCTGCACTTCATCCTGGTATTTCTTTACTGCAATATCTAAGCTGTGGGCCCAAACTCTGGGACCTCTTGTATTGTAACAAGTATTTTTTTTGGAATTAAAATGTTCCTCCCAGTTTTGCTTCTTTGAATATTTGTTCTTGCATTGACCACAAAAGTAATCCCTTTTAACACCCTCACTTTTCTCTCCAACTTCATCAATATTAGGATCCATTATTGATTATTGACTACCTGAGAAAATACAAAATAAGTAAAAGTTAGTAAATATAGTATGGTAAAAGTGAGTAAAAGTAAGTAAATATAGTACAATGAAAGTAAGTAAAAGTAAGTGCTTTAAACTTAGTAAAAGTAAGGAAGAGTAAGTAAAAGTAGGTAAGTTAAAGTAAGTAAAAGTAAGTTTAAACTTAACTAAACTTTTCAATTCTAGAGTCATGGTGGATTACTTAAAACTGCACAAGTAATTATCTGGCCAATTTATCAAACCTGGCCGAGATCAATGGAACATAGTCCAATCCTGATAATTTTATATTAAAAAATATACGTTTTAATAAAATTTTAATTATCAAAACATTGAAGCTTAACAAAAAATAAAAATAATTGTTAAATATGGAATTACCAACTAAACTTAAAATAACTAAATTTGTAATTTAAAAAAATTGGTTTGTACAAGAACGTATATGCAAAAAAATTGCATAACGTCTAGCGGATGAACAAAACCCAAACCCAAATTTACTTTTTCTCATGGTCAAATTTACTGGAGCAATGCTCCCAAGATCCCAGGAATCTGGAGTCATGGCCTAGAGATACTATTATATTGAAGAGTTTGAATCCTTTTCAGGCAGTTTGGTGGGAGGTGATGTTTTTGACATATTCTGCCAGTTCTTGGTGAGGTGGGTACAATTGGTTTGGGATTGGGGGCAACTAGAAGCCCTTCTAGGATTTTTCAGGTGTAGATCAGAATGTCTCTCTCAAATCTCCTTTCTGTGGAACAAAGGCCAAGGTCTCTGAGCCTGTTCCAGTAGTTTAATTTACATTTACTCATCTGTTGCTCATCAGGTTGTTTAATGTATGAAGTGAAGGTTCTTCGTAGGCCCTCAATTTTTTGCAATTCATTTTGTTTGGTGGGGAACCATAATTGAGAGTAGTAGTCAATGTATGGAAGAAAAAGTGATTTCCACAGGGTAAGTATAGTTATACTGTCTCTGGTTCTGTATGTCATTGGTATATATCGTATATCCTGTTAGTTGTTTGCAGGATGAGGTTATTTTGTCAATTTGTCTGTTGAATGTTGCATCTTCAGATAATATGACCCCTAAGTCCTTTATATGATCAATTCTTTTGATATCCTTTCCTGTGGGTCTGGTGTAGTAAATTGTTCTTTTAGGCATTTATTTGGTCCATACTTAATTAGTTAAAATTCATCTTCATTGAAGGCCATATTGTTTGCATCTGCCCATGCATAGGCTATATATTTTGTAGATCCTTTTGTAGTTGTGTACATTCTTCTATTTCTGTAATTGGTCTTAGTATTTTGATATCATCTGCAAATGATAGGAAAGAGCTTCCTAGATCACAGTTTATATCATTTAGCATTGTGATGAATAGTATTGGTAAGAAGTATTATACCTTGGGGCACTCTGCTGATCACCTCTTTTTCTATACATTTTGGTCCATTTACAACTGTTATTTGTTTTGTATCAAAGAGAAAGGCATGGATCCATTTTCCTATTTTTCCACAAATTCCATATTATTTTAGTTTATGGAATAATATTCCATGGTCAACTTTGTCAAAAGCTTTTGCAAAGTCTAAATAGATGACATCAACATTCGTTTTCCCCCATATATTGTAGTATTGTGTTGCAATGGTCTATAAGTTCAGTAAGACAGGATCTCTTTTGTCTGAAACCATGTTGAAAGTCTTCTTGCAGGTGTTCATTTTCTATAAAATTGACAATGTTGCTTTTCAAAACTTTACAGTTCAAGGGTCATTCCATGACAAATCATGCAGTGGTCAAAACCACACCCTCATAGATTTTGCTTAAATTCGGTTTATAGAATGGTCTATGCTAGCAAGTACCAAATTTCAAATATCAGCTCAATCAGAGTTATGGTTCCAAAGTTATGCCCCCCTTTTTGGGGGGGGGGGCAATGAAAACTGTAAATATTCAAACCACCATAACTCAGTCCCTAATTGACATAATGACATAGAACAGTGATTTAAAGTGTTCATGAAAGGTAATTGCAGACATAACAAATTAGCATAAGTAGAAAAAATGGCTAAAATTAACAGAAAAAAAGTTATGACACTTTATTCCATTTGAAGGGGTCCTGCCCCCCTTAAATTACAGATTTTTTAAAATTTTCATATATACAAAAAATGAGTTTCAACCTTATTCTATCAATATATGAAAATAAATATATGTGTATTTGCATATAAAATAGGTACCATATTTACAGATTTCAAAATGGCTACTTTTACTTAATAATTTTTACAAATTCATGCAAGCTGTTAGGTAATTAATACATTGCAATTTACACATGGTGCAATAATTCTTAATGCTAATAATCTCTACCTAACTAAGCTTATATACAGAGACATGTAAGAAGTAAATAGACAGCCCAGATTTTGCTGTAACAATTTTATTTAAAAATTAGAGTACCAATAAATTTTAATTTTTGAACAATTAAGGTTTAGCTATTAATACTTTGTTGACATTCCTTTAGCTGCTTTAAGAGCAGCAACTCACCTAGGCATAGAATTAATGAGTTCTGAAATTGTAGCTTGAGGTATTTCTAACCATGTTTGGCGTAAAAGATTCAACAATTCTGATCGTGTTGCTGGTTTTTTGGGCTTTTTACGTAAAGTCTTGTCTAGTATTGCCCACACGTGTTCTATGGGGTTCATGTCAGGGGACTGACTCAGCCAAGGAAGTCGTTTGATACCATTTTGCTCCTCCCATTCTTTCGTCTTTTTTGCAGTGTGGCATGGGGCTCCATCTTCCATGAACAGGCAGCTGTCTTTTTCAATTTGACCACTTGAGAATATTGGCATAAGTCCTTCTTCAAGGATAGAAATGTAGGAAATGAATATTAGTCATAATAATGTCAAAAAAATTTGGATGCATACATTTTACCATAAAATTAAGGGTGTCTATTTACTTCTTGCATGTCTCTGTATAGTTAATTTCAACAAATTTTTATCCTAGTTTTGGTTCCAAACTCCCACTAAGTTCTTGAACTTGCTTTGGATTGAAGGAGTAAATAATCTTAACACCAGGCTTGATATTTGGTGTCATCATGATGGAAATCATATCACTTTGTTTTATCCAGCAAACATCCTCTTTCATCGGAAAATAATACTGAGTGGTAGATCCTGATGAGGTGAGGAAACTGATTTTATAATCACCATATTCTTCTGAAGTGTCTAAAATAATTCCAAACCAAACTTTATCATCATATTTACAGGCAACATACTGGCCAATTTGATACTCATCTTTTTCAACTAGTTGACTGTCTTTATCTGGTTCAGCCCCAGGACTTATTCCAAACAATTTACAATTATCAGAATCAGATGTCTGATAAGCTTGTATTAGGTTTTCTGACTCTGGTACAAACCTGTGGAAACCCTGTGTACCTTTAACAGGTAAAGCTTCATTAAACCTACTAGAAAGATTGAATTTATCCGCATGAACCTCCTCCTTTGTAACACAAACAAATAATTGAATTAAAGTGTTCAGTGCAAAAATCATAGAATGCTCTTGGTGTTAGAATATAACCAGTATCAGTATGTTGCAAACTAGGGTAGGAGATAAGATCTGCTGCAATCAACTCAAAAGGATGTTGGGTTACAATCTTAAACACAGGTGGTGTGTGGAGAATATTGGTAATCTTCGCTCTCTGACACTCCACACAAGAGGTGACTACTTCAGTCACTATGCGATGCAGCTGTGGGTACCAAAAATGTTCCAATAATAGGGCAAGCAATTTATTTCGCCGTAAGTAAGCAAACTCCTTGTGAAAAATGACAGCCCAATCTATAGCAACACCTTTGGCAACAACACAACGCAAGTGGTGGTCTCTCCCCCTATGGTGAATGATGTCATCAATAACTACCAATTGCTGATGATCTTGTTTACCATATATGGTTGTAGGTTTCCAGTATATCGTTTTGCTGGCCATTGTTGCTTAATCCCCTTTTTAAGGCGACGTAGGTGAGGGTCAAGTTTTTGTAAGGTTATGACATCTTCCAGTGACAATGCCCCTCCTTCTTTTGGGAGTTGTTCTCCTTCTCTCAAAGGAATCACTGGACAGATATCCACCACAACTGATGTCAGTTCCAATTGTGGTGTAAGGTCATCAGATGGTAGATTCCCTTCCCCACTAGCCTCTGTGTCAGGTGCAAGGTCCTCCTCCATGCTATCATCAAGCAGTGTAAATTCTTCAAAGGGGTTATCAGTTTCCCTATTCACATTTAGAATTTCAGGGGAAGGCTTATCATTTGATTGACCAGGTAGGTATATAGGGTTTAACCAATTGTAATGGATCCCAGCGAGGCACTGTAGATAACATTGATCATGGTAGTTGTCAGAACCATACTTTAAGGGAGCTCGATCTCCATGATATACCCAAATCTCTACCTTATTCATATCACTATAAACTTGGATCACATGTGGGGTTGGGATCTGACCAACATGTTTCATCAGATTCAGCTGATGGGTGATAGCTTTATCAGAAGAGATCCCATACTTATTTCGCCTGGTAATTAATTCTGCTACTGTTGCTTCTCTGATTTCCCTATGATCCATTGTGCCACTACTCCACAAGGATAGACAATAAAAGAGGGAATCTCCTCCCCCTGGGACCTCAGTCTTTATGAATCCTTTTGGAATGGCATTTGATCGGTTGTCATATTGATCCAATGATTCTTGACAATAAGTGTCAATTGGAGACCTGGATAGTGCATCTGCGATACAATTCTGTTTCCCAGGTATGTACACTAGTTCATATTCAATGCTACTCAGCTCTTCCAGTGTGCAAGCAACTCTGTTATTTACTAATGGCATATTGTAAAGGAAGGTTAAAGGTTGATGATCAGTAAAAATCTTAATTTTGAATCCATAAAGGAAGGGTTTTAGGGTCCACACAGCCCATCGAATAGCAGCTAATTCTTGTTCAGTGGTTGAATACTTTTGTTCAGCCCTATTGAATGTGGTTGAAACAAAGGCTGTGGGCCTATTCTTTCCTTCCTGCTCTTGGGACAAGCGAGCCCCAGCTCCAATGTTAGAAGCATCTACATGGAGCTGTAGGGGTTTAGCTTCCTTTGACCTATCAGGGTATGTCAACAAGATCGGACTAACTAAGGCCTCCTTTAGTTTATCAAACGCAGTCTGGCAACTCGCTATCCAAGTCAGCGTCTTGCAGCCTGTAAGTTCACTAAGAGGCTTTGCTCTCTGAGCAATTTTGGATGTGTTGGCTATAGAATTTAACCATCCCAAAGAATTGGCAGAGTCTTCTGATGGTGTTTGGGGTTGAAAACTTGGCAATGCCTTCTAGGTTCTTTACCAGTGGGACCATCCCCTTGGATGACACCTGATGTCCCAGGAATGTCACTTCCTCTCGGCAAAGCTCAGTCTTTGAGGGTTTGATTTTAAAACCATTAGATTCCGAGGCATGTAAAACCCTTCCCAGAATTTCAAGGTGTTTGGGGAAGGTGCGGCTTACTACCATTATATCATCAAGGTAGACCATGCATTGAGTCTATGGCAGTGGTTCCCAACCGGTTTTGGCTTATGGCCCCCCTTAGGAACCTTATTTTTTCCTGTGGCCCCCATAAGCATTATTTTCAGTAGGTAATATGCAGATTTAACTCTATTTTACAAAATAACATTTTCCTGTGGCCCCCTTCAAATGTGCCATGGCCCCCAGGGAGCCATATGGCCCCCGGTTGGGAAACACTGGTCTATGGGATCCCAGATAATGCCATCATCATGGCTCACTGAAAGGTAGCTGGACCATTTTTCACCCAAAAGGGCATTCTAAGAAATTCCCAATGGGAAAGGGGGGTGGAGAATGCAGTTTTCTCAACACTGGATTCCTCCATCCCAACCTGATAATACCCTTTGACTAAATCAATGGTAGAAAAGTATTGCATTCCATGCAAATTGAAGAGTGTGTCAATCAAATTAGGTAATGGAAAGCAATCTCATTTTGTTATTTTGTTGAGCTCTCGATAATCAATACATAACTGGTATTGACCCATCACTTTTCTTATTGGCATGACAGGTGCAGAGTATGGGGAGAAACTTTGTCTGATGATACCATCTTCCTCCAGCTGTTGGCAGTGCTCTTCAATGTCCTGCAGTACAGGTCCTTGGACTCTCCTTACTGGGATATGGACTGGAAGCCTGTGTTCTGTTTCAATCTGATGCTTGATAATGGTTGTGTGGCCAACATCCCCATCACCATGACTAATAGCTCTTTGGTGGCACAGCAACAACTGGACTAACTGGTCCTTTTGTTCTGCTGAGAGAGATGTATTTGTCAACTGAAAAGCATCAACCATCATTTGTGAAGTCCAGTCCTTCTGATTTTGAGAAGTTTTTGAACTGGCAGTGAAGTCCACCAGATGTACCAGTGAGTCCTTACCCTGCAGTTTCATAGCCTTCAGAATTAAGTTTCCTCTGGAAATCTTCTGTGAGAAGTCTCCAAGGTCGAATACAGCAACCAAAAAGTTGTCGTCTTTGACATTCATTAGTCCAGGTTGTATAATCAAAGCTTTTACTGAGGAGTTACTTTCCAAATAAATTAACTCATGATCAGGGTTGTATCCTTGGAGGTGGAAACATGCCTCTATCATTTGACAGGTGTGGGGTGCAACTTCAACATCTTCCACACTTTCACATTCAAGGCTGGTTGGAAGTGGCTGTTGAGCATCCTGGGCAACTGTGATAAGTTGGCTTCCCTTCCGAGTGAGGAGTTCTCGTTTAGCCAAGTCGGGAAGCAAACTATCAGTCTGTAACATGTCTAGCCCACAGATCAGATCAAAGTCTGAGACATGGTCTCTCACAACCACAAATTCAATTGGTTGTGTTTCAAAATTGGGAAACACGAGTGTGACTGTACAACCACCCAGAACCGGTACAATGTGTTTACCTATACCCCTAATCCCCTTGAGAGGTACTTCCTTTAGTGAGAATTTATCAGAGGGAAGTTGATGGTAACATGAAGCGGACATCAAACTGACTGCAGCACCTGTATCCACAAAAGCTGACAATGGGCCTGTGTGGGGAGAGTTTTTTATTCTTGGCTGGATGACTAAGGCATTGCTTGATTGCTGCTCTTGTCTCAGGTCCAGAACTTCAGCCAATTCATCTTTAGTGTTCACTGGCTGCTCTTCATCCCTCTCTAGGGTTCCGACTTGTTCAACATCTTCCGCTGTCTCATCTTCAGTCTCACTCTGGGGGGCCTCAAGGTAGTTGTGTGCAATCTGACTTGCTAATAGATATTGCCCTGATGGTGTTGCTTCCTGGGAAGCAATGATGCCTCCAAAAGACCGTTCATTGCTAGCATGCTGGGGTAGCTCTGGCATGTGGCCTTCCATGACAGAGCTATCTAGTTTCCCAATTCTGGTGCTAGTTCTTGTGGTGGTGGGACCAACCCTTGGTCATTCATGCAGTCTTGACCCAAATGTGGTCCTCCATAACTTGGGCATTGTGGCCTCTCTCTTAAATAGTTCCTCTGAGTAGGACACTGTCTAAGGCTATGTCCATGTTGCTTACAACATATGCAAATGTTCCTGGCAGTATAGCAATCTTGATGGAGATGACCCCGCTTTCCACACCAATGACATAAAGGACACGAGGGACATTGACCCTTTGTATGCCCTGACTGCTGACAATAAGTACATGCATGTCCTGTGGCCTCTTGGTGCTGCTGCAACTTGCTGAAAGTTATTGGCTGGTGGGTGAGACTGACCCCTAGGGAAGTTTGCTGCAGTTCTCACTTTTCTTCCATTGGGCCCTCTTAGCCTTCCTCGATTGTTTGTTGCAGTAGACTGAGGGGCACAACCATGGGCAGTTCTTGCCTTAATGCAACTGGTGGTGAACTCAGATGTGGTATGTGTGTTGACTGGTGTGGGATTTGTTAGTATAGTTAGGTGGCCAATTCCATGAAGGAGGTGGATAAGAACACTGATTCAATGGGGGTGCTGCTTGAGCTGTAGGAAGGGCTGGTGCTAGATGTGCCACATTGGCCATTTCAGGTTGGGGCTTCACAGAGGATTGGGATGTCTGCCACTGACCCACTGGTGGGGATGTTTCTTGGGTGCCTCTATTGGTGGTTCCAGCTTGACCTGCCAAGGGGGGGGACTGTGGAATTTAAGTCCGCTAGTGCCACAAACTTCTCCCACGAGATCTTCATTCCTAGTAAGGTCCCTTGAGTATGGATGATCCTGGTCAGCTCCTGCCTCAGCTCCAAGGGCAACCCAGATATAAACCTATCTTTAATTATACAGAGTTGAGTGACATCCATACCAGGGAAGCACTGACAGGCTAGGTTTATTACTCTAAGGGCATAAGCAGAGACAGTCTCATGTGAGTGCTTGGTAGCCTCCCATAAAGTCCTGACTCTTTCTCCTTTCTTTCTTTGCTCTTTCTCATACTAGGATATTAAATGAGCCTTCAGTGTCCCATAATACTAGTAGACTGCCGCATTACTCTATAAATTTCTAAGGCAGAGCCATCGAGATAATTAGCTAAAAGGGATCCCATCCTTTCAAGGGAACCTGGCCACTCTTGCTCAAAATATTTCTCAAAGGTTCTCTCAAACTCATGAAAATCATGTCCTTCACTCAGGCAGTATTTTTCTGGTGGAAGAACCTTAGGTGTATGGCTATTAGCCAGTATTTGAGACATCATGGCCATGGTCTGAGCATTCTGCATAACCATTTGTTGAAAAATTGCTGCCATAGGTGGTGACTGACATGCTGGTCTATCAGGGGTTGTTCCTATTGGCTGTAAAGCAGCAGCAGCTATTTCCCTACTGCCACCCCTGTCATGGTTATATGGGAAATTAGTGCCAGCTGTCAGGATGGGACTAGCTATTGTGCTTGCAGTGACTGTTGATGAAGCCACAGCAGTGGTGATAGTGGTGGTAAGTTGACTGGCAAGACCTGTTGCAGTGCTGGCCTTAGGGGTGTGCGAACCGTGCAGTCGCACAGGGCCCGCAACTTAGGGGGCCCAAAAATTTCACAGAAATTTACCATCGACGTCAGAGTGCCAAAATTGGTGTAAATTAATGTAATTTATTTTTTTATCCTAATTAAATTGAATTATCCTATTCCTAATTAAATATCCTAAGGCTGGCGCTGGTTGAAACCTCTTATGATAGTTTAAATATTTGATAATAATAAAGTAATAAGTAGTAATAATAGTAAAGGCTGTTGGTCTGTTGGTATTCTGTTACAGGTGCACTTGTATAGTTAAATTTTACTTGTTGTACTTGTTAACAATTTAATAAAATAAAATGGTTAGCAATGAAAAACAATTTGACTTGTGTCATTAGGGTAGTGATGTTAAAAAAACATTTTTTTTTTTTTTTTTTTTTTTTAGGTATACTTTTGCAATGATATATATATTATAAAAATAAATAAATAAATAATAAAATAGGCCATATGGTACCAGTATAGAATGTCCTTTTCAGCCTATTTACAGAAAAAAACTGGCCTCTTTCTTGCACTGAAAGTCTTGTATCTTGAGATCCGTTAAACTTGCGAGAACACTGGCTGGGAGCTGACTGCCCATTGTCTAACCTTTCCAGGACTCTCCCATCCATGCCTCGGAGTTTGAATCTCCCACTTAACTATCCTTTAGACCCACGATGACATATTTTCCCCCCTGAGACCATCCATATATATACATACACATACACCCATATACATATATACCAATATATACATAAATACTTATATACACATATTTATATCTATTATATACCCCATACACACGCATACATCCAGAATTCCAGATACATACGCACGCATACCCACATATATACCTACACAAACTCATACACCTCTATTTCGCCCTTTCATTACCTCCGAGATCATTTAGCACATACAGTAATATCCATACAGCCAAAAGAAACCGATTAAGCACAGACAGAGCAGCAAAGCTAGTATTTATATCCCAAAATGCAAAATTCCAAGAAAGTGAAGTAAAACATGGTGCTACATTGGCTTCGTCAACATCCAAATCTGCAATAAGTACCAGTACCTGTGATATTGAAACTATATGCTCTAATCAATCTAGTGATAATGATTCTTCAATGGAAATAGAATCAGATAATGAAAGTTAAACAGCATTAGGTTAACACAAAGGTTAAAGAAAGAGATGAATATTTTTATTTTTTTATTTTTCTATTTGGAATATATACAGTGGTGGGCACCATTAATCAAAAAGTTAACTTCGATAACGATAATCCATTAACCCCAATTTTTAACTCCGATAACGATAATCCGATAATTTTACTACAAAGTTAATGGAAGTTAATGATAATCCGTTAACGATAACTATTTTTTTACTAACATTTAAAAAAATCAAGGAAAAAAGCTTTAAAACCCATAGAAAGTGTTTATTTATGCAAAATCCAACAATAAATAGGTATTTAACTGTATTTTTATCAAGTTTTGCAACTTTTTTGCTTAATAACTTTTTTTTTTATTTTTAATAAAAAATGTACGGTACTGATTACATGTTTTGAAACCCTTGTAACCACTCACCATTAACTAAATTTTAATTTACCAGAGAATTATTATGGTGGGAACTGAAAGGTAAAATTAAATTTTAGGCACATTTATTAAAGACTATGACACAATGTGCTGGTTGCCCTTCAGAAAGACCAACTTCTCAAAGTTAGGCCCAACTGCCAGTCTTGACCTCTTGGGCCTCAGGATGTCCTTGCCGAGAGAGAAGAGCCATTCCACTGCGGCAGAGGATGGAATTGGCAGACTGAAGTTATGGCAGTTTGAATTCATTCGTGGAGCGGTGATCTTCCATGAATGACTCCTCGCAGTTAACGTGTTAATGGACTTTAACAGACTAAATATCGAGTTATCGGAAGTTAACTGGTCCGATAATGATAAATGGAAATTAACTTCCGTTAATAGTCCGTTAAAAAAGTTAACTGCGTTAATTAACTGTTATCGGATTAACGCTTTAGTGCCCAACACTGAATATATATACACACACACTGGTATTCTTGCCAATCACAATTATATATATTGTTTTATACCAGTATTATGTATTTTTTATTATGTATATTATACCAGTACCTGTGATATTGAAACTAGCATATATGCTCTACCCATTCTAGTGATGATTCTTCCATGGAAATGAAGGTTAAACAACATTAGGTTAACAAAAAGGTTCAAAAAAAAGGTGAATATTTTTTTTTCTATCTGGAATATATATACTGGTACTCTTGCCAATCACAATTATGTATATTGTTTGAAACGAGGAAGAATGTTTTATGTTCTAGTTAAAAAATATATATACATATAAAAAATGAGGGTTTGTTTTTCCTTTCTATTATATACTTTTTGCGTAGTTCAGTTTTTCTAAAAGATGACTATATATACTAAGTATAACTGTATAAGCATGGTAGTATAGTAAATTATAGGTAATACTAATATACTTATTAGATTAAAGGAAGAAAAATATGGAATAAGTTTAAAACAATAAAAAACAAAAAAAACGGACTATCTTTGTTTTAAACAAGAAAAATGACGAAAAAAATGACAATAAAAAATGACTCTCATCACTACATGGGGGGCCCGTACAGTATACTCTGCACAGGGCCCGAAATATCCTAATGCCAGCACTGCAGGCTGTTGTGTCACCCATTCTCTATTGTTTGCTCTTCTTGTGAATAATTCTGTGTGTCAATTGTTTTTTGCAGTGTGGTGAGTGCTGGGAATAACAGTAAGAGAATAGGGGCTTCTAGTCAATACTAATGCTCTCTATTGATGCCTCCCTTGAATCCTTCCCGGGTCTGGGCACCAGTGAAATGATGCTGGTAAGTGTGTATTGTAAAAATGCGTTTGCGTTACTCACCTACCAGATACTCTGTTAGTGGGGTCACAGCAGCTGCTGCTGGTTGCTGAGATGGGAAATTGAGCTGCCAGTGAGGACCACCTAGAGGGCCTTCAATTGAGTAAAAATAAATCCTTTGACTTCAGCACCACCTGCACTGCTAAGAATGAGAGAAATGAGGTGAGCAAGTTCCCAATTATAGTGTGGTTGAGATTATGTCAGATAGGTGCTCCTACCAATTTGAAACTGGGTTCTCACCTTTAAGATCTCTGGGGCATAGCTAGTCTGCCTCTTTTAAAGACTTACTCATTGGCTTATGGTGGGAGGATTTAAGAAAAGTAAAGCATCCTTTGCCTAATTTAATCAACGAAACAAAAATAACACTTACAAGGTTAACTGCATCAGCAGGCAAGTTTTTACAAGTAACTAAAGAAAATATGAACAATTTTATTGATCATACACCAATGTGTATTCAGAACCAACTAAGCACTTGAAAAAAAATTATTACTACAAAAACAAAAGAAACAAACATCATTAGTCCCATACCACACACAAAAATGTCAACATAAAATAGAACCATTAATTTATTGGCCATCACCAGCCCATTACCACACAAAGGAGACAAGACTTACAGAAAAAAAAAAGAACTTACATAACTAATGTGAAAAAACAAAGAATATTAGTCACTAGGGCAAGGTCAATGAGTGTTTATCCAAATTATATAAAACTGATAAGTCCCAGATGTGTCATTTTAAACTCCACACACACACACTATCCTTCATATCACAATCATTAAAGGTATTCTTGGCTCAATCAGTGCAGACAAAAGCAATGTTTATAACAAAAATGTGTGAATACTGGCTTCAGCATTTGTGCACTTCAATAAATTCACTTCAATAAATTCACTTCAATAAGCAAATGTCCCTGCCAAAGACAAATCCCCGATAAAGAGAAAAACCAACAAACATTTAGAGATTATCCCCCCAGCACTGGCATCAGTGGACCCACAGGAATCCATGAGTGCAATGATGCCAGAAAAGGGAGCAAAATTAACAATAATAATAATTAAGGTTCTAAAATTTTGGGATATGTATTTGTATTAATATGTTGCTCATAAGGCAGTTAAAGGTACAATTTAGTTCACAGCCTGAGAAAGCTCAAAATCCATCGTGATGCATATTGATAACTGAAGTTAGGTTTTTTAACAAGGTCTTTATAAAGGAAATCAGGCATTCAAAAATTATTATGATATTTACATGATAATTTTAAGTGATCCAAATATGTGAGACATGATTCTTATAGCTAATGGTTAAGCAATACAAAACACCAATGGTAAAAATAAGACTCTAGGATCACCTATCACACCATCAAGGAGAAGTGAGATGCTTTCCCGTCTCTTGAACTGGGCATATGATTGCCTCAAAGTTCTGATTATTCTCTATACTGAGAGAATTTCAAATCTGTTATATAATCAATTAAAAAGAGAAGAAAAACATTTTTAGTAACTCTGAAGGCCTGGCTTTTTAAGAAAGCTCTGGCCCAATGGGGATTACTGAAACCTCCCAGGCCCTACTGAGGGGTTTGGGAGCTCTCAGGAATCCTTCCCAATAGTGGAGTTCCCACCAATTTGGGGTGTTAACCACACCATCTCAATATCAGTTCCTGAAGTAAAGAGGTTAATTAAAGAGTTGAAGACTGGTTGTGTATCATGAGTAGATGACCTATCAAATGAGCACTTAAAATATGCTAATGATGCAGTATGTCTGCATATATCATTGCTCTTATCAGCCATGCTTGCTCATAGCCATATCCCTGCAGAGTTCATGAGGGTATATATCTTGCCCCTGGTAAAAAATAAGTATGGAGACATTCTGTCCAGCAATAATTACAGGCCTATTGCTGTTGCTTCCTGCTTCTCAAAACTACTAGAAAAATTCTTGTTATTCTGATTAAATGATTACCTATGGACATCTCCTAATCAGTTTGGTTTTAAAAGGTCCCACTCAACTGACCTGTGTATCTATGTACTTAAAGAAACAATATCTAAATACCTTGACAGTAATTCAACTATTTATAGCTGTTAACTAGATATAAGTAAGGCATATGATAGAGTGAACCACAATATTTTATTTAAAAAACTAGAAGACAGGAAGGTTCCCATGTACATATTAAATTTATTGAAATTTTGGTATTCCCACCAGTCTTTTACCATTAGGTAGGACAGTGTACTATCCGAATGTTTTGGCTCCTCTTGCGGGGTGAGACAAGGCTCCTTGCTCTCACCTATGCTGTTTAATGTGTATATTGATGGATTCATTGCTTCACTTAATGAGGTAACAGTGGGATGTTGTATAGATAACACAAGGATAAATAGCTTAGTTTATGCCGATGATATGGTGTTAATAAGTCCCTCCAGATGTTAAAGGTCTGGATCAGCTACTAAAAGTCTGTGAAGTGTATTCGCAGAAACATATTTTTTTAATGTTACAAAAACTAAGGTTATGCAATTTCATCCTAAAAGCTATAATCAGCCAGCTGACATTAGGTTTAAAATGAAAGGTGAAGTAATTGAGGAAGTACAAGAGTTTAAGTATTTGGGTCAAACTATTACCAGCTCCTTGAGTGATGACTCGGATATAAGAAAATAATCTTGAAGTCTGTGTGCTAAAGCGAATATGACCATAAGGAACTTTCGATTCTGTACAAGTGAAGCTAAAGACACACTCTTTTGTACTTTCTGCAGTAATATATACGGACAGCAACTCTGGGTGAATTATAAAAAAGGTTCTGGCAGAACTCTAAATTTGCTGTACAACAGGTCTTTTAGACTCTTACATAAATTACCCCCTGAGATGCTCAGCTTCGCAGATGTTTGCTACCCGCAATGTCCCGAGCTTCTTGGAGGTAACAAGACGTGCCCAATACAGTCTAATGCAAAGAATTAAAAAATCAACCAACCTGATTATCCAAGCTATCCATGAGTCCTGCCGTTTATCCTCTAAGCTTTGGACTTCTTGGTATGAAAATGTCTGTCTGTAGCTCCACTTAACTTTGACATTACTGTATTATTTCTAATCAATTGTATATATTTTTAGCCTTAGTATGTGAACTGTCATTGTATTAATAAATAATAACACTGGTCAACAAAGATTTTTCATCAGAGTAAAATTTGTGGTGGCTGGATAGCATTGTTCACGCCGATTCCAAAACTGCATTCAGATTTTTTCTAGCATGTATAGTTTTCAAGATGAAGGCATATATACTGTATAACTACACAGATTTAACCATTTTAAATAGGCAAAATACTAATATTTCAACATTTGATTGTGTTTATTTTATTGTTTTTTTTTAGTTTATTCATCTTATTTATTTCAATTATCTTAATTATACATCTTATGTATTTCAGGTGTGAGCTTTTACGTCTAGCAGCATTGTGATTCAGGCAACAACGCCGTGCTTTGTGTGTCAAAAGATCAGTCCAGTCCAAGAACTTGTTGTGTCAAGTTGGTGTACATTTTTTTTGAATTTATAGTTTGCTCAGGTCAGTCAACATGCCTCGACAATGTAAGAATGACCCTGACAAGTTCTGTTTCGTATGCGGCCAGTTGACAACTAAAACACAGCGATGAAGTATTACAACCGACATTAAGAAAATATACAAGCTATACTTTGGTTGCCATCTAGGTGACCAAGATAAACCATGGGTGCCACATCAAATCTGTTCTGGCTGTTCAAATGGATTACGTGATTGGCTTAACAAAAAGAAAGCTTCAATGCCATTTGCCATACCCATGATATGGAGGGAGCCGAGAGATCATCATGAAGACTGTTATTTTTGTAGTGTGAACTTAATGGGGTTTTCTGCCAAGAACAAACACCAGATTGTATATCCAAACTTGGATTCAGCACGTAGACCAGTAAAACATGATGAAACATTGCCCATTCCAATTCCCCCAAGTGATAGGCTAGATTCTATCATAGATGACATGGAAAGTGATGAAGGTGCAACTGGCATTTCCGGACCATCTACAGAACCAGAGTACACTTTTGAAGGTAGACATTTAGAGCCTAAAAAGTTAACCCAAGGACAGTTGAATGATCTTGTTAGAGACTTATCGCTGTCTAAAGAGAAATCAGAGCTTCTCGCCTCAAGACTAAAGGAGAACAATTTACTTGAGAACAATGTTCGTATTAGTTACTACCGAAAGCGGAATTTTGAATTAACAGCATTCTTTTCAGTAGGCGGTCCTCTCTGTTATTGCCATGACATCAATGGACTATTTACAGCCATATCTCGGACGTATGTGGCATCTGAGTGGCGCCTCTTTATTGATTCGTCGCAGAGAAGCCTGAAAGCAGTTCTTTTGCATAATGGTAATATAATGCCATCCATCCCCATTGCCCATTCCATCCATCTAAAAGAGACATGACAATATGGATATACTACTTAAGGCAATCAAATACGACAGTCATCAATGGAATGTTTGTGGAGATCTAAAAGTTATAGGAATGCTTATGGGTATGCAGTCAGGATTCACAAAATTTTGTTTCCTTTGCCTGTGGGACAGTCGCGCCACTATAGAACATTACACCAAAAGTGACTGGCCACTTAGGTATACATATGTCCCAGCAGGGCCGCCGCTTCCATTAGGCGAGGTTAGTAAATGCTAAGGGCGCCAAAGATCTGGGGGGCGCCAGCGCCTCCCGCCCTGTGCACGTCTGATAGTATTATGTAAGAACAACATGAAAAAAATAATGAAGGAATGAGAAGCATAGACAAATGATGAAAGGTTGTACGACGTATGTACACCAGTTTAGCTTGACTGATATTTACATAATTAACTTATTCATCTTATTGGGTCATTATAGAACTTTCACTATCACGACCTTTAACCCTTTAGGGATGGGAGTCGTAAATAAGCGATTTAAAAATGTTGCGCGCACAGACGGGAGTCATCAATAAGCAACTCGGCTTATTTACGGCTTAATATGAGTTCCGGGAGTCGTCAATAAGCGAATAACTGTTTTTATGTGACATATGCCCTTCTTGCTTGGAAAAAACAGTAGATATGTCCTTTTTGCATGCATATTTTAGCACTTTTGAGCATTCTGATTTGTTACTACATATGCCTTGCTTTACTCGCTGTTTTGATTGGTCATGACACTTTCTTGAACTGTGAAATGATTTTATAATTTTATAATTAATGTATGTATTAGCAAATTAAAATAGATCAGTGTAAGGCAAATAGTTTCTTCAATATGGTACCTTGATTACTTTGTGGGCAAACCCAATCATGAAGTGGGAGGTGGGTGGGGGCGCCAGCTGCAGTCCTGCTAAGGGCGCCAAATAGGCTGGTGCCAGACCTGTGTCCCAGGGATAAGCAATGTCCAGTCTGTCCCTTTAGTGGATCCCCAAAAGATCTATCTGCCACCTCTTCACATTAAATTGGTTTAATGAAGAATTTTGTTAAAGCAATGGGTAAAGTCAATTCTGAAGGGTTCCAATACCTTTCAAGGAAATTTCCGAAGGTTACTGTAGCAAAATTGAAGGAAGGAATTTTTGTTGGGCCACAAATAAGGGAGGTTTTGAATGACACTGAATTTGAAAAAGTCCTAAGTCCGCTGGAATTGAAGGCTTGGCTGGCGTTCAAATGGATATGTGAAAACTTTCTTGGAAGCAACAAGTCACCTGCGTATAAGGATGGAGTCAAGAACCTCCTTGATGCCTTCAAAGAAATGGAGTGTCGAATGTCGTTAAAAATTCACTTCCTGCATTCTCACTTAGATTTCTTTCCTGAAAACCTTGGTGCAGTGAGTGACGAGCAAGGAGAGCGCTTCCATCAAGATATTCAGATGATGGAGAAGCGCTACCAAGGATATTGGAATGAAAGCATGATGGCGGACCATTGTTGGATGCTGTATCGTGACAATCCAGGCCAAATTTACAAAAGGAAATCACACACACACCGCTTTTAATAAAATAATGTACCGGGTGCGGCAAAAGTAACGCCCTTTTAATAATTGTATCTTTATAGTTTTATACAGTATAATTTTTTAGTTTTATATTGTATCATTTTGTTATTTTTTAGTTTTTACTGAGAAAGTACTTATTATTTTTCTTAAAATGCTGTATTTTTCTTAAAAACCTTATTATTTCTCTTAAAATGCTGTAATTGATTTATTTCCTTCAATAAAAAGAATAAACTAAAAAGGGCGTTATTTTTGCCGCACCCGTTATATATTCTTTATTTATAAGTACATTGAATAAGGTATATGATGTATTTGTTGTTTAGCATTCCTAAGTGTGATCTATACATCCATAAATTTTCTTATAGCAATATCAAAAACTTAAAAATATCAAAACCAGTGTATCTATATAACTATACGTGCTAGAAAAAAAATAAAACCAGATTCGGAATCAGCGCGAAAAATGCATTAAGAAAAGTGTGATCATGTTTGTGATGAGAAAAAAAAGTTTCATTTTGTTGGCCAGTGTAATTGTCATATGGACTATAGTCTGCCAATAAACTTTTCATTTTCATTTCATTTTCATATATATATATATATATATATATATATATATATAATATGCATGCTTGAAGGTGTGCAATGTAGGGTAACCAAGCTTATCTCTTGCTTAAGAAGATTGGAAAGCCCAATTTAGATGTTTAGTTTTGAGAGACTGTGTGAGGGGAGATATGATACAGATGTTTAAAATGTTTTTAGCTTTGTGCAATTTAGATGTAAGTAACTTTTTCTTATTAGAGTGTATTGGAAGAACTTGAGGGCATAGTAAGAAAATTAGAAAACAGACTTGTAGACTAGATCTATGAAAATATTATTTTAGTTATAGAGCAGTTGATTTTTGGAATGACTTGCCATATGATGTGGTAAATAGTGCTCTCCTTAGTTACTGTAGTTTTAAGAAAAAGTTGGATTCTTTCATGAATGAAGGTGTATTTGTAAATTGTGTAACTAGTATATATTTTTAGCTAAAGTTGTGTAGACTACTTTGGTAGCTTTGTAAATAGCTTCATGTTAATTGGGTCATTCCAAGCCAAATGGAACAAAAATAGGCATTTTGGGGTTGATCATCACCAATCATCCTGAAATTTTTTTGCAAGTAGGCCTAGGGTAGATATACTCAGAAAAAACAAAAATTTGTCCAGCTGGGCATTGGAACCCAAGATATGGGGGCCCAAATTTGGGGGCTGAACGCGTAGGGACCAATTTTCAAATGCTTATATCTCTGGTTCTAATTGAGCTAGTGTTCATTCTGGTGCCAAATTAAAGATAAAACGTAGCCCTGCCACATTGCTCTAAGTGACTGAATCAAAAAAATAATTAAGGAAAAAAATGAGAAAAAATAAAAAAAAATTTTGATCCCCCCCAAAAAAGTCAACCCCTGAAAAAAAAAAATGTCTAGGGATGCCCACAAAGGTTATCTATAACCCAAAATTTTTTTATGCTTGGCTGGGCCTTAGTATTGGCACCACAGCACTCAACGTAGAGCTGGTATTTGCGAATTTTTCATATTTTAGGTGTAAAAATATATAAAATTCAAACATATGTTCACAATTTTTATTACATACATACTTCAAAGATTTTATTATACAAGTATTAATAGTTTAATATTATTATTTATTTATTAATTATTTATTAAGATAAGATATCAATTTTTTTTACATTTATATTATATACATACGTACCAGAACTAATCTATATAGACAGTTTTTCTACAAATGTGTAATAACATTTTACAGCTTAAGATTTTAACTTTAAATTACAGACTAAATTTTTAAAATATTTTTATAACTGGTTTTATAAACAAAGTTATATATGTATATCATATATGGAAATTACCTATGGTATTTAAATTGTAAATCGAGAATGGACTCCAGGGTCTGTGTCGATGGATCATAGAAATAAATGAATTAAAAATAAAAAACTACATATCTATTATCTATACAATTTAACTACGTTCTGTAACTTAAATATTTTTTAAGTTCTGCGGATGCTCTATTCTGCTCTTCTTTAGTTAAGTAATAGGTTCTACCAGTTGGTGTGGTAGGTTCGACAACAGTAAGGATGTTATGCTGGCTTATGTTTAGAATGTCCTGATTATCAAAAGTATAAGAGCCACTGGGTCTGGCTTGCTTCACAAACTTCACCCTCACTTCACCCTCTACTTGTACCTCCGTATCTATGATCACCCCAAGATACCAACGTCCATCGTATTCCACCATCACATATCCCAATCTTGCGCTAATTGTTTCTCGTGCGACATCTCCAATCTCTTTACTCACCGTCTCAACTCTTAAATGTTTGGCCAGGGAATATTCTTTCACCTCTAATGTTGTTGTGGATATAGGCCGAAAGAAATGAAGTTTTTGGGTCCCAGTTATTGTTTTGGTGGTGGTAAACCTTTCTTCTAATTTTTGTTTCGTAATCTCGTAATCTGCTGTATTCGTGTATTGAAACGAAATAGATGGCATACTTTCATTTACATACTCGAAAAGCTGAAACAGTGTCATTATTTGGTTCTCGTACGCTCGCTGTAAACTCGCTGTTCTCGCTTTTCTTTTAATTGCACCCCCTGTACCATCACTAGGGCCTTTCCCATGACTGGTAGCATGGAAGTGCCAGACAGCTGCGATGCCGAAATCCTCTTGATGATGGCGGAGGTTTATGAAATTTTTTCTCTTTTTATATTGGCCAGCGCAGCTGTCTGACACGTAGGAAATAAGAGTTGTTTCAGGTAATTCAGCTTTTAGGAATTTAATCAGATGTTCTTGAAATAGATACACTGAAACAGTGTCGTGTATGTTGCATTCTGAAATTATAACAAAACTTTTGTGTAAAATTTTGCCCTGATGGTTATAATAAATTACAAAGGGATGTATCGTCGCTTGGAGATTGTTCCAATGGAAACTTTGTACTTCATCTTGAAGTACAAAGGAGTAGTTTTCAGAGAAGTCAAGGACAACAACAACTTCCCCAGGTTTTAAATTATCCTTAGCTTCACTGAAAGCCCTGTACTGCATTTTTGCGATAAAATCATGATGTTGATAGATATGAAGTTGTTCGGCAAAATCTTCGATAAAGTCATCGGTGGTCAATTTTATTGTTTCAAGAGTCTCCCGGTCGGTGTTCGTCCACTTTTTAAATTCTACATCATCAATTTGGTTTTCATTGAAAATTTTTCGCATCAGATCTTTCATTCTGGAAAAGTCTCCACACTGCTCACAGGTGCCTAAATTGCATTGTGCATTTTGGGTGGAACAAATACCCAAATTTATCCAGTCCCGTGGATGTTTAATTGCATGATTGGTTTCCGAAAATAGCGTTTCAAATTTTAATGTTATAATGTTATAATGTTTCAGACCAACAAAGACCCTAGGATCCACTCATGGCTGGTCTACCTAACTGTGTTCGTAATCGTGTATTGTGTATACACATACGAGGAAAAGTGTAGGTGTGGCTGTAAAGACTGTACAGTAATGTAGAAATGTGTGTGCACCCATTATGGGTCTCCCATTTAAAGGTGTTTGTGGGGCAAGTGAAGATCATGAGTTTTTCAATACCTCACAGTACTATGGGGGGCACCGCTCGGCAGAGGAATCTCTTTAAATGGGGTGTGTAAGGACAGAGAGTATCCCCTAACCCAAGACGCTGCCTCCCTATATCCCACAACGCTTGTGTTGAGCTGTGGGATCTATCCCCACAAAGCCTTAATTTTACTACCTTAAACTATACCCTTTCTATCAACATGCGCGTCCAATCGATTCTTAAACATGTTTATAGACGTGCTACTAATTACTTCTACTGGCAAACTATTCCAGCTATTTACTATTCTATGCGTAAAAAAGTTTTTCGCAACTGCTGTCTCGAACCTTTTACTTGTCAACTTACACCCGTTATTTCTAGTCCTATTATATTGAGATATTTCGAAAAAGCTATCTCTATCTACGTTATCAAACCCATTCATAATTTTGAAAACCTGGATTAGATCACCCCTTAACCTCCTAGTCTCGAGTGTAGTCAATTTTAACTCTTTAAGCCTATCCTCGTACGACTTTGACCTAAGAGACGGAATCATCTTAGTTGCTCGTCTTTGAACTCTTTCGATTTTGTCTATATCTTTGCGCATATGCGGATTCCAAAATTGGACCGCGTACTCCAAATGGGGTCTAACTAATGATTTATAAAGAGGAACTATAATATCGCGCGATTTGTACTCAAAATTTCGAGCTATAAAACCTAACACTTTGTTCGCCTTATTGACCGCCACTGTACTTTGTTTCGCTACTTTTAAATCACCAGTGACTATAACTCCTAAATCTTTTTCCTGCTCTACGCTTGTTAAATCTTTCCCTGACATACTATACGCAAAATTACCGTTACGCGAACCTATATGCATAACTTTGCACTTATCCACGTTAAATCTCATTTGCCATGTGACTGACCAAACAACGATTTTATTCAGATCTTCCTGAATTTTACCTCTATCTTCGTCATTAATCGCCCTACCACCCAGCTTCGTGTCATCCGCAAACTTTGAAACTGTACTGACTAGGCCGACATCTAAATCGTTAATATATATAAGAAAAAGCAAGGGGCCCAATACAGAACCCTGAGGAACGCCACTCGCTACATTAGCCCAACACGACTCCGCTCCATCAACGACCACCCTCTGTTTCCTGCCTCGCAACCATTCTTCTAGCCAATTTATTACTACACCCCTGATTCCATGAGCCTTAGTTTTTTCAATCAGTCTTTTGTGCGGCACGGTGTCAAACGCTTTTTGAAAATCTAAATACACTACATCAACCGCCCGATGTCTATCGTAAACGTTAACCACGCTTTGGAAAAATTCTAAAAGATTAGTTAAGCAAGATTTGTTTCGCCTAAAACCGTGCTGCGTATTTCTGACCAGATTATGCACTTCTAAGTGTTCGACTATACGATCCCTAATTATTGATTCCAGTAGCTTACCTACAACAGACGTTAAACTGATTGGCCTATAATTTCCCGCCGCACCTTTATCGCCTTTCTTAAAGATAGGTGTTACGTTCGCTAACTTGAAATTATCTGGTATGCACCCCTCAGAAATAGACGCATTAAAAATCTTTGTTAGCGGCACAACAATGCTATCTTTTAATTCTTTTAGTTGTATGGGATATATGGAATCCGGACCCGGTGATTTACGCGTTTTCATTTTATCAATATAGCGCATTACTTCCCCTTCACTAACGACAATATTATCCAAAATATTACCATTATCAAAAGGTATTATGTCTATGACCGTAGGGATATTCGTTACATCTTCTATAGTAAAAACTGACGTAAAAAATTCGTTTAGCAAGGTAGCCATTTCCTTGTTTTCAGAGACTAGAACTCCATTTCCATTTTTTAATGGACCTAAGACACTTTTTACTGGATTTCTATTATTGACGTATGGTACATACACAAACACAGTGTGTACCAGCAGCACCCGCTAACACACATTGCTTTGGCCTGAACTCCGCAAATTTTGTGAATCCTATCTTCACCTCTGGATATTTTTCTTTAAATAGTACATAGGCCTCATTCAAATTACAAAGTACCAGATGTTTTTGCATATGCTGTCTTTTTCCATCTACCATTACACTCACATAGTCTTTCCTACCTGGCATAACTCTACTTACTTCTTCTGACGTATAAAATTCCTTTACGCTATTAACAACAGTTGCTTCAATTTGCTCCCCAGTTTTAGCATTAGGATCGGACAAAATTCCTTTCTCTTCAGAAATTTTTCTAGCTATTTTTGCTTGATATATATTAGTGTTAAATTCTTTTGCTGTTCTTCTTAAACTCCAACTTTTAGGTAATAGAGTTAAAATTCTAACCTGTTCACTCTTACTGCTCACATTAAATTTTTCCTTCAGAGAGAGCATCATCTCATTGAAATAGCCAGCTTTTTTTTCTATTTCAGTTCCTATACTTTGCTCTTCTTGATCAAATTCAATGTCCGGGGCTCCTTTTAAAACTTTAAAGTGTTCCATAAGGCTATTATATACTTTTTTAGCTTTGTTGGGAATGTAAGACACTCCCTTTTAATTTATCTATTTTTATGGGGGACTGTCCAATTGCTACAAGTGATGTATTGAGTTCACTTGTACTAGCGGGTACTTCAAATGAGACGTCGATCGGCATAGGCGCATTACTACAACCAGAACTTTCCGTTTCATTACTGCTCGACCGTGTCAGCTGATCTTCATCTGTAAATACATATTTAATTTAATTACATAAATACAAATTACTATCAAACAAATTCACTGAAAAAAATACATAGTATATGCTTAGGTATGAGTCAATATAATTTCTTTTTTATTATGCAGTAAATATTAATGTACATATTTTTGGCAGCCAATAGTGGAATTAAGTATAATATTTGATTCAATTAATGAAGGCGTTGTTAAATTAAGATTTACTTTTTTACATATATTTTAGTAAATACAAATAAGATACCTACAGTCCTACATATGAAAATAAGGTTGTAATATATATGTTTTCAATACGTAAATCGAAGTTTTACCTTGAGATTGCGCGTTCATCTTTTGTTCATCTGCTTCAATGTCTAATTTTTTTCTACATTGTTTTGAAACGATGATCTTGAGTAAATCCATACGCCGGAAGATATGTCATAATATCATTAGTTGGATGCCTCAGGGATTTATCCCGTTTCTGTCCTCGGTGCTGATTATTAGGGTCCGCACATTTTCTTTTTAAGTTTCTTTGATTAACACTTTTATCATCCATTATAATTATATACTATTTTTTAAAATAATTTTAGCTATTAAAAATAACATTAATTTGAAAAAAAAAAAAAATAACATAATTAATATATTTTAGTCCAGAGTCCTATTTAAAACCTACTACTAGACCCTTGCAAAATAAAACATTTAATAGAATATAACTTTATTGAAGTGAAAATATGAAAAACTCGAAAAACTGGTTTTATGTTGAGTGCTGTGGTGCCTATACTAAAGCCCAGCCAAGGATAAAATTTTTTTGAGTTATAGAGAACCTTTTTGGGCGTCCCTAGAAATTTTTTTTTTCGGGGGGTTGACTTTTTTAGGGGGTCAAAAACAAAAAAAAACTTTTTGCTCATTTTTTTCCTAATTATTTTTTTGATTCAGTCACTTAGAGCAAAGTGGCAGGGCTATGTTTTCTCTTTAATTTGGCACCATAACCAACTCTCTAGCTCAATTAGAACCAGAGATATAAGCATTTGAAAATTGTCCCTACGCATTCAGCCCCCAAATTTGGGCCCCCATATCTCGGGTCCCAAGCCCCGGAAGACAAAAAAAATTTTTCCTGAGTATATCTGCCCTAGGCCTACTTGCAAAAATTTTTTTGGGATAATTGGTGATGATCAACACCAGAGGTGTTTCATTTGACTTGGAATGACCCAATTTGATGACTTAAGATTGACATTTTGCAAAGTTTTATTATAGAATATAACTTATGACTTGCATAACCTCAATAAGCCCCATGTAGCTTCATGTTTAACAAATGTAATGTAATAAGGCCTCTAACATTGTGAATATACTTGCACTAATTTTTGAATAATTTTATACTGATGTAGTTTAGTAAGTGTGTTATTGTGAAAAGGATGAAGCTGATAGTTCAAACTATTTATTTGCTAACATTTAATATGCTACAGATTTGATACATACAGATAACTCTCAAATCATTATACTAATAGGGTGGTTGAGATGTACAAGTGTGATGATTTGGAGGTTCTTATAATATAAAATACTGTGTAGTGTACTTGCCTTAAAACTTGACATAGGTAGACATTAATTAAGGAGTACATAATTGTGGATGAGATTGTATGTAGTGCAGGCTTAGTAAAACATGGTTTGGCTCATCTTTGACTGAAAAGATATATTGCCTTATAAAATTACATTACTCTAAACACATGGTATCTTATGGCTGGATTTAACCATTGAATGATGCCATAACCAAGAATGGAGATCATGATAAAATGCTTAACATATAAATTTAACAATAAAATTTAACATTAAATGAATTTAATTTTGTGCAAACTCTAAGACTAAATTAAACCTACTGAAACTGTACAGGATCAATCTTGGCTGTAAGTTCTTCTGCAGTCTCCTCTGGATGAGAATCATTTAATACAAGCACAGTGAGCTCCTCAGCTTGGCATCTCGCTTCCAGTCATGAAGAGTATGCCTGACTAGGGTGTGTCAATTTTGGGGGTGAAATGACTAAATTGAAAATCATGTGATTTGGTAGCAATTTAATGTAATCATTTGGCATACAAAATAATATCCTTGCTTCAAAAACAATAAAAAATAACTCCTACCTACATTAATTTTAATTAAAAAATTCCATTTTTCCATAAATTCGTAACAAAATAACAAATGTGCGCAAACATCCTATCAACATTTAAAGTGGCAATAAGATATCATTCAGAGTCTTTATTTGAAAGTAACCATTGCAGTCATGTCCTTTTTGCTGTGGTTCCTTGACATCAGCATTTGGCTTGCTACTTGCGCTTTGATGTAGCCTTCTCACCTCTCGTGACTGTAAACTTGACTAGCTGCTTCTGTGACCATTTTCACACCTCTCTCCACACTCTGAGTGTGAGAAGGCCACTTTGGCACTTGCATTGGAGCCTCTCTAAGTTGTGTTAAATCTTTGTTTGTTATACATGTTGTCAGTGGTGGCTCCAAAACTTCCGAACTCAAGTTAACTAATTCTGACAATTTCGTGGCATTGACGTTTATCGGAGGTACCTTCCTTGTCTGAACAGAGCAGTCTCCCAGCTGGTCATCATCTAGTGATGTTCCTCTAAGCTTTAGAATGATTTCCACAGCCTCAGTTCGCTCTTTGGTACATTGGCTGCAGAGTATTGCTTGCAAAACTGCCTCTGGCCTAGCATACCAAGTGGACCTTCTCACCACAGGTACACGATGTCCACCACTACTTTCCTTTGGGTTGTCAGTAGCTGTAATTGAAACAAGATGTGGTTGGGCCCCTCCATCCACATTGGATTAAGTTTTACATTGAACCAGTGAGGAAGATAAAACCCAATAATAAATTCAACAATCAACATCAAATTCTGTAGCATTTTGCCCTTCAGTGCATGTTTGGAAACCCAAATCCTGCAGAAACGAATCGCTGTAGTTAACCAACGACTGTGACTTATGGGTCCAATCTCCAAGAGAGCCAGATTTTGAGGCAACTCTCCTGATCTGATTGCTTGAACAATACAATAAGCGTAAGATTGATCCGTGCTGAGGTCTTTGATAACTTCTTCAGACAACACTGGAAGGGGAGGGCCTACTTCGACCTTTGGAAATTTTGTATTTATTTCTAATTCCGTTGCTTCATCTAGCATGTTGCCAAGGGGGCCTGACCACTTGACTTGTTGTTGCTCTCTGTAGGACCATCAAGTTCCTGGATGAGACGATGAAGAGGTAGTTCCCCTGTGTGCAAATCACATACAATCCAAACAAGCCTTTTTCCAAGTTTTTTTCTCTAAATGCATCATAATACCGCCCTGCCATCCAGTGTTCACCGCAGTTGAGTCTCCACCAACAGCCTGCAGTGAACTGTCAAGTCTTCTTTCTTGAAGCCAACATATTATTTGATCAGCAATTGCCTCTGCATGTTTCTTGCCTTCTACTTCTGCTTCAGGAACAAAGTGAAACAAATAGTGGCCACCAGGTTCGGAACACACAGAATAGTGGTGTTCTTTGATGAGACCAGGAAACTTTCTGTCCATTCCCTCTACCTCTAGGAGAACTTTTGTGTCATCTCTTCTTCCATCAAACAAAAGGCAAGAGAGACCTTCCTCCTTCAAATCTTTTTCATGCTGATCAGATATTTCCTTCATTATTTTTTCTTGTGCTCTTCTTATCTTATTATGATCTATCACTAAGGATGTATCCTCTCAGCTGATGAGGCCTGCATCTATCCAAGCGGCAGTGGCAATCTCTGCAGTCTCTCATAGCCCCGTATGGTGGCGAATACTGGCAAGGGCAATGTTTGAGATGTCTTTAGTGTTGTATTTCATTCTCTTCGGTGAAGGTTCAGATGGCATTTTGGAACTATCATCTGATGTTGCTTCTTTCTGTTCATCTGAAGAGCTTTCAAAGAAGTGAGAAACCTCTTCATAGAGCTCTCTTTGGGTGGCTTCTTCACTCTTCTTTTTCTTCCTTTCTTCCCTCTCTCAGATTTTCTCTTTTTTCTTAGCAATAACAATCTGTTTTTTGGTTTCTGAATAATCTGCCGAACCAATCTGCATACTTCCTTGGCCTCCTGCCTTTGTTCTCTGCGCCTTTATGAAAGCCAGCTCCAAAACAGGGATCTTCTTCTCACGAGGACAGTGACAATCAATGTGAGGGTGAGGTTCTCTTCTGCATGAGGGAGAACAATTGGCTTCAGAACACAACTCTATGGGACACTGGCAGTTAAAAATGTCAAGAAGAGTATCAAGTGTGTGTGCAGAAATTTATTTTTCTTTGCTAGTTTTCCTTTACCAAGTGATGTCTCAACTGCTTTGTGCCACAGCTTTGTTAATTTTAGCTCAATAGTTCTATACTGATTGAGTACAGGTGGTTTGAATAACACACTAGCTTTTTTCCACTGATGCAGAAGAGGGGGAATCATGTCCCTTATGAGCTCTTTCTCTGTGTAGTTCCTTCTATCCTTTGTATTTTGTTCACGAAGGAGTAACCCTAGTCTCAGCATGCCTCGCACTGTTGGTAGTTCTGATACGGGAAACTCCTTGCCTGTACCGACTAACAGGCTCAAGTCACACAGTCAAGTGGCATGATGACTGACCTCTTGTCTTCAATTTTGGCATCTTAGGAATATCTGAAAAGAGAAAAACATTTAAGTATTTTATATTAATTACGATGTTTCAAAGTTTAGTCATTCGATGTTCTAAATTCAATAAAAAATATTTCATGGATTACAACATAATTAGACAGAAGAACATGATAATAATAATAATTGTAATAATCAATAATCCATACTTACAGTTAAACTGTAGTATTCGTCTAGTAGAATAACTATGAAGTAGGTACAAGAGCAATAACAGCAAACCACCATCTATGACATCTAAGAGGCAACTGAGGACTGAGAGTGAGGGACAGTTCTATTCATGTTGTGACTTGTACATTGTACAACTATATGACCTTGAAAACACACAATATGCGATCAGTGGGATAATTCTGTGACATATGAATAGTTAATCAATTTATGTCCTATTATTTAGTAAGAGAGTCAATTTCTGAAACTTTAAGGTAAAATTGCTGTAGGTAAGGGTTATTTTATTTCATTTTGGTTGGCCAATTTCAAGTTTTGACATGAAAAGACACTATATTTTCACTACCAAAATTGATTTGAAAAAAGTTGACAAAATTGACACACCCTAATGCCTGACCATGCTGTACTTTACTTGCAAAAATTTGATGGAGGCACCTTTTTGGATTTTTTCCAAGACTTTTCTTTTTTGCACTGGTGGCATAATTCAATTTTACACCTTTCTTATGACCACTTTTCTTCAGAATTACATTGTTGACTATACCAATAAGACATGATGATGAGTATTGAGGCCAAAATTAATGATTGGAAAGGGATGAAAAGCATTGTTTAACCCTTTCACTTCAGGTATGGCATATAAACTACATGTCCAATTTGTGCTCAGATCCAGGTGTGGTAAATAAATCGATTTCTAATCTTTTCTGAACTCTGGGTATAGTTTATAAACCAAGGTATATCCCTCTCTTTCAACTCTCTGGGGTTGAAAATGGGGGATATATGTATTAAATTCAAATTCATTAATTTGAATTCATATAATTCACTTCAAAGCTAAGCCTGTAGTGAAAGGGTTAATGATGCATAGTGAGCAGTCACACACTATATATTCAACAGCTGACAAAGGACTAACGTCTGGGGCCCAAAGAAAGGTAGAAAGTGATGAGTTGGGTATCACATGGGATACCAAACCATCATACTCGAGATGTGTGATGAGCATCCAAAATCCCAAAAAGGCAGGAAAATGTGAATTTAATGATGCAAAGGTGATGTATGATGATTTGGAGGTTAGCTATAATATAGAGGGGGTTAACACAAAGAAGTGGATGTGTGACAATTAGCAAGTTGTCTGTGAAGCCTTTTTTTTTATCTCAGTAGTAGACCATTGATTGTATTCCAAAATAGGTAATTTAAACTTTTTATCCTCTACAGGAAATAATTTCGAAGTTCTGTAAAATAAAAAAATGCAAATGGATGAGTTTAGTTTCACATTTATCAGCTGCATTTTTGCCTAATTCACTACTGTACTTTTGAAAATT
The DNA here is from genome assembly GCA_023014485.1 of Bathynomus jamesi. NCBI lineage: Eukaryota > Metazoa > Arthropoda > Malacostraca > Isopoda > Cirolanidae > Bathynomus > Bathynomus jamesi. The sequence continues at coordinate 542,535 of JAJOZX010000997.1, read as the reverse complement.
GCAAACATGGATACAAATAGTTCAAGTCCGAAGATTCCTACCAATGGAGATGATATTGGTAGCTCTCCTGCTTCCAAAAAGCAACAGAAACAAAGTGAAAATAAATATCCAGGTAAATGGACTGCTGTCTTCATTTAGCTAAGAAGGAAGTTTAAAATTTGCATATAATTTGTCCATTACCAGTACTGGTATTGAGATATGGAAATCAAAATATTTAGAACCTGTGTGTCAGATTTTGCGCTCAGGCTTATTTAAAAAGGCAATAAAAGTAAAATAGTACTGTTGTCTGATTAAAATAATGCTTACAGCACAAAGACTGAAAGGGAAAACTTATTCCAACTGGTATTGTAAGAGGGGGGTGACTTTGAATACTAAAGAACTTTTTTATTTTATAAATACTGTAGTATTGACCATAACCATAATCTTTTGCAAAAACAAAAATGGCCAAATTTGAAAGGGAATTCAGTACCTTTGTCAGTGTATATAATAGTGATGTATTTTTTATAAATTTTAAAACTTTGGAGCCACCCTATTTTATAGTACCTTAATTTAGGATATACAAATGAAATGAATTACTGGTATATGACTAAAAATAATAATAGCTACCTAGTTATGATAATTAGGTAAATCTAAAATAAAAAAAAAGAAGTTTATAAAATTAACTCTCAGTAACTATCTTGTCAAATTAAAGGGTTAAGAAATACAGTAACTTTCATTATTTATCAACATTGTGAGAATTCAAAGTAAGTGTAGATTTACTGTAATATTAGCTGGATAGAAAACTTTTCTTTATCTCTACATTACATACATAGGCTCTCTATACAATATCTAAGAATCTATTTCCCAGTCTCCATGGGCTGGGCATGATGCTTGAACTTCAGATTGAAGACATGCAAATTAGTTACATACAAAGGGAGATGCATCAGATGAGGCCAACATCTCCAATTGCGCACAATAGAAACCGCTGCCATTCCTCTTTATTTCTTATTAACTCTTATGCCCCATTTATTCTCACTTACTAAGTACATCCTTCCATCCAGTCTTCTCCTACCTATCACACTTATGCATTTGCTATTAGGTCTGTACATAAATGCAAAACTTAACTTTTTTTATGGGGAGGTCGAAATGCGACAATAAAACCCCACACTAATAAATAGACAGAGTTTATTTCCACTGCACATCTCCACTTGTGGAAATAAACTCCATCTATTTGTGTGGGTTTTATTGTCACATAGGTCTGTACATCTTTTTCACAAATCTATCATCACACTTTTGATTCTCTCCACATGACCATGCCAGTACAACATTGTATTGCTACGGTGGCGGCGTAGGCCGTAGTCCCCGAGTATCTGTGTTTCCAACCACCCAGCACCTTTTACGTTTCTGGGTTCGGAACAGTCAAGAGACTGGGCAAAGATGTAATCTCCTCTGGTATCTAGGAAGGCCTCTCTGGTCAGTGGGTTATTTCGAGGTTATTCAGGTCCGACTCGCACATTAACTGTAAAGGACTTCCCCTAGTGCAGGTGTCTCAATCTGACTCTCCACTGAGTAAGAGACCCAACCGCTCAGGGTCCAAGAAAGGGCTAGAATTCAAAGGTAGACCTAATAGAAGTAAACTACTTGGGTTTTTCTCTTTATTATATCTGAAATAAACAACTATTCAGTGTGACAGCATAAACATAACAAAAGGACTGGCAATGCACCGCACTTGACAAAACACCTGGAGCCCCAATAACCCTTAGTGAGATTTGGCAGAAAGGATAGAAACAAGTGGGAGAAAAGTACCGGAAATGACTTGCACAGAATGTTAACCCTTGTCCCAGCTTAACTACCCTCCAAACTTGACCCCCCCTTTTATGACCTGAGTTCCAATTCCTTTATTGGCTGGCTAGTTAGTAGGGTTAGGGTCACAGGCCTGATTTCAGGGCAGATCCAGTGGCCAACAGTGGTTGACACAAACTGCGTAGCTCCCACTGGATGGGACCCACAATCCAAGCCTGATGAATCCGGACCACGTGAGTTGAATCCCAAACAGGTTGCCTAGACAACACAAGATTATTAGTTACATGCATCTAGCACCATTAATCACAATAATAACAACATAACAGGCAATTAACCACAAACATTAACTGGAATCATGACTTCATAATTGATCACTGGAAAACATAATTTACTCATGAAATCAAAGCACATAAATAATAAATAACCAACATACAAAATAATAACTACAAACATTGACAATTATGGCAAACCTATCTCACATGAGTTAATCAACCTATAATCATTGCCAAACAAGCATGGGCAAAAACCTAACTCTGGAATAATATGACTGGTGACCTATAATAATGATAATTGGTTCTCTAGCTAGTTACATGACAAGGTGGCAAACCTATCTATACTCAGTCAGTTTCAACAACCTATATGTATGTCTACCCTTAATAATAATAATTAACCATGATAATGATGGTGAAATACAAATGAACTCTAGCCAAGGATTACAAAAACTCCTACCTTTTAAAGGCTTTCCACACTTCCTTGGCTTCTGACAGGAGGTCTGTATTAAGGGTCTATTCAGGTTTCATAACCTTAATCCTAATTACCATTAATGGTTTCCTAACTACTCCTGTGGGGAAAGAAAAACTTGTGAGAGGGGACCCAGATAGGACTTGAAAACTAGGGTGAAGCTTTTTTATGAAAAACTCCACAACCCCCAAAAATGGGGAATTTGAAAATCACGGGGGGGTTGTGAGAAACTTCACAACCCCCACATTCCTTCCCCCTAAGAAAAAACCCCCCTCACAATTCTTTCCTCCTTCATGGTCCCTAACAGGATAATGCATCGCTTGACAATCTAAACATGGGAGTATACATTATAAAAGTTATTGCATCAAAACCATGCTGACCCTCCCAGTTAGCTAACCTACACTTACATTAAAACTCATTAGTACCACAAATTATTACAGACTTATCTAATAACAATTGCTTTACTCAAACTGGCCAATTATAACAGAGGGAAAAACCATTTCATAACTAGGTCAACTTAGCCAAATGCCCAAATCTCATTATTACAGTAATCCATTTGGTACCACTAACATTGTACATTAATTCCCAATATGTACATGGTAAATACTGGCAGTTTTTTTTTTTTTTTTTTTTTTTTTGTAAGCACCACTTTTGTTTCACTTAATCTACACATTGTTCACGGGTATCACCTCCTTGCTTCTGGCACAACCTACAGTTTCTACCCAGAAATCCTCCAACCCCCTTTTTGGGTCACAACATTCACTGGGTTTTTCTTGCTTGATTCACTTCACTGCCTCTATTTCCCTTGACCCTGGATCAAGAGACCAGGACCCATAAATTTGACTGTAGTGTTCTTCCCACACTATACCATGGGGGAAATCTGGCTAGTAACCCCTTTGTTCCTCCACCACTTCAGCCAGGTGTATTCACTCAAATCCTCTGGGAATTCAAGTTGGGAGGGTTTTTTTTTTTTTTTTTTTTTTTAAACCAGAGTATCAGTAGGAACAGTGAAGAAGAAAAGAAGGAAACCAAATCAAGGCTAGAAGTGCCACTGTATTCCGGTCAAAGGAAATCAAATGAAAGAAAAGAATGGGCCAAATCTTCACTCTAACTTGTTTTTTTTTTTTTTTTCTTTTTTTTCAAACGACTGGAATGTCAATTAGTCGCAAGTCAGTAGCATGCATCATCCCATATCTTTCCCTCAGAAGTTTCTCCAGGCTGCTTACTCCCCTAGAACACTTAATTATTGACCCCTTCAGAACAAAAGGTTCACTAACTACCCCTCCCCTGGTTATACACCCAAAAATAAAGCAGAAATCAATGAATAATCCATTCTTACATCCCTTTCGAGTGCCGAGTACATTGGGTATCCTCTCACAGGAAAGAAAACCCCAAATCTAGTTATCTTAGAGTGTATTTTATAACAGATTTACCCACAATACTTCACTTCAGTTTACTCGGTTGCCTCTGATTCTGTACTCAAGGGTCTGTGGTTGTACATTTGGTAATTCTGCAGGATTGCCACAGGAGCGTGTGAATGGCCGGTTGAGCCCTGACTGGGGTAAGTTAAGTTTCTCTGATCGTGAAGTCTTGGTCTCAGCTTGGAAATGACGATGATGGCTAGTCCAGGCACGAACCTTCTGTCTATACTCATTTAGTATCTCCTGACATGTGGTGAATCCTGACTGCACAGGGCTAAAACTAACATGGCAAGACTGAGATTGAGGGACTTGAGGTGAGCCGGGCATGGAATCAGTGAACCCAAGGAACGAATTCTCCAGAGTACTCAATGCATCATTAGCTACATCTAGCGACTGTTGTACAAGTCTCAATGATTGCTGGGCCAATTTTAATCCATCCAATGGAGCATCATCTTCCAGTGTGTCCAGATATTCATGCGAATCTGTCACATTACCCTGGACCTCAGTTTGCCCAGACTCATTTTCAGAACCAGCACCCCACAACTGATTTTCTTGAAAGGGGGGTATGGTTTGGGGACTCATGAGGCAAGACTCACTCATGGGAGTACTGTTGAAAATTGATTCTAATGACCCTACCAAAATCGGAGAATTCTCATAACCAAGTGAAGGTATATCATTACCTTCTGACTCCTGCATAGTTCGAAAAACTTGCTCCCCCACTGGAAATGCCCCGGCCTGAATCTCCTCAACGGGTGTCTGAAAATCTGTCTCCCCCGAATGCTGAGTAATTGGAGGCACATCTCCACAGTTTAGCTCCACTGGCGGACACCCTTCCATTCCAGCAGTTGTCTCAGCACTAAAATTACTAGTCCCATCATACTCCCAATACTCTACCAAAGGGTCTCTCCAGGTAATACTTTGTCGCGCATTCAGGAGTGTATTCAACCGGTGATATTTCTCTGAAGAAGAGTGTTCCTCATCTGTATCCGAAGCACTGGTCCCAACACTGGAGTTCCCCATGAAAGCTACCCGGGATTCCACTTCAGGGGTACCAAAGCCCTCAAAGGAATATTCAGGGCCATCATCTAAAGTGGTGCCACCCCTATGCCAGGGAAAGGGTATGCGTGCGGCACTTGATGGTAAGTCCGGGATCCAGGTCTCAGGCATCTCAGGTACTTTCTGCAATTCCTGTTCCCTCCTATGCTTCTGTAGATATTTTGGGGGTTCATGCCAGGCCTTCAAATGGGTATGATGAGCTTTTATAACTCGGGGGGTGCCCTCAACAGTTGATGTGGTCAATTCATAGGATACTCCATTACTGTGTACTTGACTAACCTTGTAAGGCCCAGTATACTTGGGGGAGAACTTCCGTGAGGTGCTCCGGTCACTGGTAATGATCTTCTTGACTACTTTCTGGCCAACCTGGAAGGGTGCAAACCGTGGATGGCCCTCCTTCCATATTTCTCGCAATTGAGGGGGAACAACTACAGTAGCAATATTCTGGTGACGTTGTTCCAAGAGACAGTCCGCAGGGGTGGTCTTTATTTCAGCATGGAAGGTATTGTTATAGGTAATCACAGCTGTTACCAGATTTGTATCCCATTCCACTCCTGTTTGTCCCAAGCTCCTCAAGAACTCTCCAATTGTTCTATTTACACGTTCAACAGCACCATTGCTAGCGGCTTAAGTGGACTAGTATAAACATGCATAATCCCATAGCGATCAAGGAACTCTTGGAACTCCTCCGAACGGAATTCAGGTCCATTGTCTGTCAGGAGCCTCCGAGGAATTCTTAACAAGTTGGGGAATATATCATGCTCCATCAACTGGATAATGGTAGATGACCTTTTTGTTCTTAATGGGCGAGCCACAACCCACTTGCTAAAATGGTCAACCATCACCAGACAACCAAGGTACCCTAGCTGGGTGCGTGGGAAAACCACAATATCAGCAGCCACTAATTCAAAAGGATGTTCAGTTTTTATCTTCAAGGTTGGTGGGATGATAGGCTGACTAGCTACTTTATACAACTGACAGGTTTCACAGGTAATACAGATGTCACTAGCTACTTTATACAAATCCGGGTGCCACACAAACAGTCGCAACGCTTCCACCAACTTATTACGCCCAATATGTGCCATTTCCATGTGGAAACTGAGGGCCATATCCACGAGCAATGTGGAAGGTACTACACAGCTAATATACCCAGTCCTACTTTGATGTACTATCACCCCACTCCTTAACTGTAATTCCCGCCAGTTCCGCTTAAACGGCCTCAAGGCAGGTTTTCCCTCTGGTAGGGGCTTTGACTGGGCCAATAGCCCATGCACCTGTCGCAACAATCGGTTCCGTTTTTGCATTAGAATCACTGATTCTGAGTCAAGCAACTCTCGGTTCACTATCCACTTCTTGCCTTCCTCAAATACTGAACCCAACTCTGGCTCCTCTGCTTCGATGTCTGGTACCTCTTCCTCCATGCATGTTGCCTCCTCTAGCGCCTACTCCAAAACATTCCACTAACTCTGGGTCTCCATATGACCATGCAGCTACATCAAACTTCATTTCAATGTCAGCCATAATTAGATAGTTTGAACCTAACAAGAAACAGTACGGGAGACTATTCTCTGGGGCTACTGCAAAAGGTAGTTGGATCTTTTCATCTCTACCCTGAATAGTCAATTTTACTAGTCCTTGACAGGGTACCAATTTCACACCAATCCCAGTCAAGATTATCTGGCAAGGCTGTACTGATACTTCTTCCTCTTCTCTCGCTTTTAAACTCTTGACCACTGACTCGGATACTAAGCTAATCTCTGCTCCTGAATCCAACATAGCACAGTAATTGACTGCACCCAACTGTACCCAAGTCCAAGCAACGGGTCCTCCCTGGTGTCCACAAGTGACCCTTTCACCCCTGGCTTCCCGATCTGGATTCTGCAGTAACAAATTCCCTTCACACTGCTCGATATCACTTTTTCCCGCTACCTCCTGGCCAGTTTCCTGCTCCATAGTGTCCACCTGTTCCACCGTCAACTCTGCTGGCTCAGCAAACCACTTGTGTGCTATCAGTGGATTGTAATGTACTCCAGATATACACTGCAAATGGACCCTTCTTTCTGGGGTATCAGGGACAGTCACATCCATAACGTACACAACTGGCTTTACACCATAGTGAACCCAAACCCTCAAGGAATAACAATGGCTTGCGGCTAACAGTACTTCTGGAGTTACCAACACTCCAGGTTGTCTCATCATCTTCAGGTCTTTTATGCGGCGGGCATTATTTGACAAGCGATACCTCTTGGGAAAGGTGATCAATTCATCCATCAGCTCTCTCCGTAATTCCAATGGGTGTTGTGGAGGATTCCAAGGTGGCCCATGCTCGTAATGATGATCCTGCAACACTTGTACTAGGCTAATAAACAACGAATCACCACCTCCATCAACTTTCATGAGTACTCGCAGTCCAGGTGGTAAGCGATTAGTGAGGGGTTCTGTCATCTCCGGTTGGTCACTCCCAGCAGGTGGTATTCGTGACAATGCATCTGCAGCTCCATTCTCAGTCCCAGGGCGATACCGAATTTCAAACTCAAAGTCAGCGAGATCTTCATAAGTTCGGGCCAATCTACTATCAACAATCTTCATGTTGCTCAGGTATTCTAATGGTTGATGGTCTGTATACAGTACAAAAGGCACACCATATAGAAATGGGCGAAATGTCTTCACACCCCATCTTAGGGCTGCCAACTCCCGTTCTATAACTGAGTACATTCTCTGGGCCTTGGAAAAGGTCATTGATGCATAAGCAATCACCTTAAAATCACCATTCTGTTGTTGTCCCAAACAAGCACCAGCGCCAACCCCGGAAGCATCCACATACAGTTCCAATTTTTCAGCTTCAGGTCTGTAATCTGGATAGGACAGTTGCACTTCCTTAACCAAGGCCTCTTTCACTGTTGTAAAAGCCTTGTCCATCTCCAGTGTCCATTTCAATTTTTCTCTTGATCTACCGCCAGTTAAATGAGACAAAGAACTGGTTATCACTGAACAATCTGGTACAAACTTTCTCTGGAAATTCACTAAACCCAGAAATTCCCTCATCTGTCGAACAGTTTCTGGTTTTGGGAACTCGTGCACTTTCTGCATATATTCAGGGGATTTCCGCAAACCTTCTCTCCCAACCAAGTGTCCCAAAAATGCAACCTCAGGTTGGAACCATTGACATTTCACAGGTTTGACCTTTATGCCAGACTTCTCCAGAGTATACAGGACTTTATCTACCAGTTGAAGATGTTCTTCGAACGACTCGCCCATTATTAGGATATCATCAATGTAGATGATAACTCTACTTCTTGGAAAACCATGTAACACTTCTTGTACCATCCGTTGGAAACTAGCAGGAGCATTCTTTAATCCAAAACTCAGTCGCTTAAACTGCCAATGCCCTCTGGTGGTTGAAAAAGCAGTGCTCTCTTGGCTCTCTTCGGCAATTGGCATTTGATAATAACCTCGGACCATGTCCAGGGAAGTGAAGTAACAGGTTCCATGAAGACTAAAAACTGCATCCGTTAAGTTGGGCATTGGAAATCGGTCTGGTATGGTCACTTCATTCAATTTTCGATAGTCCACACACATTCTAATTGAGCCATCCTTCTTCCGGATAGGGACAACAGGTGAACTCCATGGGGAAATGCTAGGTTCTATGATATCAAGCAACAGTAATTCCTGGCACTGGGCTTCCACCGCTTCTGCGACTGGTTCTGGGAATCTACGGGGTCGTTGTCGGATAGGGGTATCGTTATACAACTCTATCCGGTGTGGTACACAATTCACAAAACCTACATCATCATCCCCTTGACTCAACACTTTCTCCCGGCGCGCCAACATTTGTAAGACCTTCTCCCTCTCTTCGAACTTCAACTCGGGTGACATGGTTATTTCAGTCCGTAGGCGTTCTTCGGTCCAGCCTGGTTGTTCAGCTTGGGCTCCAGTCATGAACGCCTCAATTCTCTCACTTTCAGCTACTGTAAAGTCCAGTTCTTCTTCATAGACTATTGATCTTATAGTCCCTATCCGGTCACCCGCCTTGATTCTCTGGGCTTCTGGGGTCAACTTCATTACCAACACTTCTGTCATCCCAGCCAATCCATCCACTAACCCAGGGTGACCATACACTTTCCCCTGGAGTCGGGAATCTCCATCATCATCCTCAAAACAGTACTCCAGTCTTCCTTCACCTTCGATTTCATTCAAGCAAGGAAACTGTACAGGAACTCTGTGATATTTGCAGGTACTTAATTTCACATCGGCTGATGCATAACAGGAAACATTCCGGATCACCCTTCTACATGGCGCATTCTCACTCCTCAAGTAAATTTCCTCCATATGCCCATCTTTATAAGCTCGTGTTATCCTTTTCCTTTTCACATTAACTCGGAGACTGTTTTCAACAAGAAAATTCATTCCCAATACAACTGGGAACTTCAACCTTTTTACCACTGCAAACAGAACAGGCTCCATTTCCACTCCATGAATCGATAACCCCAGCGTAATCACCCCCAGTGGTTTAATATGGTTGTTCACTCCAATCCCTCGAATCCTCAAGTTACAGCTCTGCATCTCTGGAGTTAACTCCAGTTCCTCTACCACTGAGTGATCCAAGATTCCAACTGTAGCTCCGGAATCAAGTACTGCCAAGTAGTTCTCCGAATGTTCAAACCGTATATCCACCTTCAGTAAAGATTGAGGCGCTAACTGTCCAGTCATCTCCTCATCCAACCCATCAGTGTCAAAGACATTACTATTTATCAAATACGTTTCGGGAGCATCAGCTTCGGGTTCATTATTCTGGTCAGGGGGTTGCTCCCTATCAGACTCTTCAGGAATATTTACACTCTCATCCAGACCAAATGGACCTGGATACCCTAGGTTATTACTAGCAGGCTCGCAACTAACGGGGGACCTATCAGGACAATCAGTACCAGGATTTACAATCAATGATTCATTCCTCCCACCAAAAGATGGGAAAATCTCTGTTGCCTCATATCTCTGGGGGACAAAAGGAACTGCACTCGCATTCATTCTCACAGGCAAAACTGGGTTGACACACACTGGATCTCCCCCCATCTGTACTTCACCCATAAATTCTTGTTCTGGTATTGGGCCACTAGTTAGGGGCACTATTCGTCCTGCTAGGAGCTCTGGGGGTTCCCCTCTGGCCTCAGAGCTTACTGGTTTAAAGGGCGCAGTTCTTGATTCGGCTCAGTCCCTCGTGGGCTGGTCTGGTTAGGCCCAGGAACTGGTTCCCTTGAGATGGTAGGACTCGGTGCTCTTGAACTGGGCCTACTCTGCTGGCGTGATCGCTGGCTATGACCATACCCATTAGGTGGGTAAGGGCATCGTGACACCCAATGATCCCGCTCACCACACCGCAAACACACTCCTAAACGCCGACGACAATCCCGTTCCAGGTGACCTCTCCTTCCACAGTAATTACAGTTCACCCAGGGACGATCAGATGGTGGTGGTGGAGGGGTGGTTAGATGGCTGGCTGGTCCTGAACCCTGCTGCCAGGCCCGCAACTGAGGGTGAGACTGGTGATTTTGTTGGTTTGGGTTCCTTTGGGGCTGACCTTGATCACTAACTGACCTTGTATTCTGGCCACCTGGTGGTGGTTGGAGTACCAAAGGGGACATTCCTATGTTCCAGGCCTCCTGCAGGCTGGGGAGAGGTCTAGATAAGGCTAAAGATTTCCCTGAAGGTTCCCTCTCACTAGCTGCCAATTCTCTCACTGCTGGCCAATTCAACTGGGTCCCAGCTCCACGCGTCAATCGTGCCGTGGCCAGGGCAACTTCAATCTTCACGGAAAATGCATCTGGAACAGTGCTAAGAAATTTTGAAATCAGTTCTCGGCAATTATCCACTTCTACTTCGGGCATTGCAGCCATCCACACAGTTTCTAACCTGGTTGCATACTGGTATAAGGTCTCACTGGGTCGTAATTGAGCATTAGTAAATGCCTCTCGCTTGTCTCTTGTCACGGTAGAATGGAGTTCTCTGTAGTAAGTCTGCAGTCTCTTCCTGACAACTCCGTATGGCATCCCTGGTCGGTCAATTAAATCAAAACCCCCTCTCATCTTTCCCATAAGACACTCTCGCAATGCCGCTTTCCAGTAGTTGTGTCCTCCTGCTACTGTATTGTCAGCATAATCCTCAAACTCCTTCCTAAATTCTTCGAATGTTCTCCCATCTGATATATCAAATGGCAATGGTTGAGGAAAGCGGCGCCCATCTAGTTTCTCTAGAGCTTTAGCAAGGCGTTCCAGGAGCTGCTCTGTTGCCAATGTTGGCAGTGGTTGGCTGGGTGGGTGGGGCCCCTTTCTTGCGGTAAATGTCCCTGGTTCATCCTCCCCATTTGTCTCCCCAAGCTCTCGGTGAAACTTCATAGGAGGTCTCCGGTTGACTGTTGGTCTGGGCTGGCTTTCTGAAGCCTGAAAGGTAGGGGGTGATTTGGCCCACCTTTGGGCTCCTGGTAGTCGGTTCAGGTCTTCGGCTTCTGTCCCAAATGAATCACTCTCCTGGGAGGGACCCATCATTCTCTCTTCTCCCCAGTTCATAGCAGGGCCATTGGCTCCATCGTCTATTCGAAACCTGGGCTGTTCAGGGCTGCTCACTTGTTCTAACCAGGTGGCTACTGTCAATGCCACTCTTCTGAGAGCATACACATCCTGGTCAGAAGTTGTACCCGCAGTAGTAGACCGGTAATTCACGAGTTGATCCTCAATATCTCTCAGTGGGGATTGGGTGGCGGATGCCACTACCCCCTCACCAAGCTGTCCACTAACTTCCTCAGCAACCTCAATACTCTGGGTCATCTCTGGGTTCGACATTCTCCCCTGTTCCCCTTTTTAAACTTTACTATCTTCAACCAATCTCTCAACTAATCCCGCTGGGGATGCCAAAAAGTATGCTACGGTGGCGGCGTAGGCCGTAGTCCCCGAGTATCTGTGTTTCCAACCACCCAGCACCTTTTACGTTTCTGGGTTCGGAACAGTCAAGAGACTGGGCAAAGATGTAATCTCCTCTGGTATCTAGGAAGGCCTCTCTGGTCAGTGGTTTATTTCCAGGTTATTCAGGTCCGACTCGCACATTAACTGTAAAGGACTTCCCCTAGTGCAGGTGTCTCAATCTGACTCTCCACTGAGTAAGAGACCCAACCGCTCAGGGTCCAAGAAAGGGCTAGAATTCAAAGGTAGACCTAATAGAAGTAAACTACTTGGGTTTTTCTCTTTATTATATCTGAAATAAACAACTATTCAGTGTGACAGCATAAACATAACAAAAGGACTGGCAATGCACCGCACTTGACAAAACACCTGGAGCCCCAATAACCCTTAGTGAGATTTGGCAGAAAGGATAGAAACAAGTGGGAGAAAAGTACCGGAAATGACTTGCACAGAATGTTAACCCTTGTCCCAGCTTAACTACCCTCCAAACTTGACCCCCCCTTTTATGACCTGAGTTCCAATTCCTTTATTGGCTGGCTAGTTAGTAGGGTTAGGGTCACAGGCCTGATTTCAGGGCAGATCCAGTGGCCAACAGTGGTTGACACAAACTGCGTAGCTCCCACTGGATGGGACCCACAATAAAAGCCTGATGAATCCGGACCACGTGAGTTGAATCCCAAACAGGTTGCCTAGACAACACAAGATTATTAGTTACATGCATCTAGCACCATTAATCACAATAATAACAACATAACAGGCAATTAACACAAACATTAACTGGAATCATGACTTCATAATTGATCACTGGAAAACATAATTTACTCATGAAATCAAAGCACATAAAAATATAATAACCAACATACAAAATAATAACTACAAACATTGACAATTATGGCAAACCTATCTCACATGAGTTAATCAACCTATAATCATTGCCAAACAAGCATGGGCAAAAACCTAACTCTGGAATAATATGACTGTGACCTATAATAATGATAATTGGTTCTCTAGCTAGTTACATGACAAGGTGGCAAACCTATCTATACTCAGTCAGTTTCAACAACCTATATGTATGTCTACCCTTAATAATATAATTAACCATGATAATGATGGTGAAATACAAATGAACTCTAGCCAAGGATTACAAAAACTCCTACCTTTTAAAGGCTTTCCACACTTCCTTGGCTTCTGACAGGAGGTCTGTATTAAGGGTCTATTCAGGTTTCATAACCTTAATCCTAATTACCATTAATGGTTTCCTAACTACTCCTGTGGGGAAAGAAAAACTTGTGAGAGGGGACCCAGATAGGACTTGAGAACTAGGGTGAAGCTTTTTTATGAAAAACTCCATAACCCCCAAAAAATGGGGAATTTGAAAATCACGGGGGGGTTGTGAGAAACTTCACAACCCCCACAGTATCATCTGCTCTTAGGTCCAATGTCTTTTTCACTCCACACCTCCCAAACATCCTTCTTTTTTCTACGGTCTATCCACTTTACATCAATCATACTTAAATTTATGAGCTATCATGACAAATGAGTGTTGGCACCAATACACCATGTAAAGCTGTAGCTGCATCTGTAATGAAATGCTTCCTTCCAACCAGGATTTTTATTATGCCCCTAATTTGCGTGTCATGCTTTACTCTACTCTCAATTTCCAGTGTAGTTGCAACTCTCTCACGAGTCAAACACACAAAGTATGTAAATTCTTTCACAAACTTTAAATTTTTTCCATGCACTACAATATTACACACTGACTCTCCTTCTCATAGATTGACAAGAACCTTCCCACAATACCTATACTTTTATTTAAATAGCGTATCCTTTCACCCTTTTATTTTCCCATACGGTATTGCAAACTTGTGTATCATAATCATAGAAGTGAAATAAATAATACTGTAGTTATATACTATAAAAACTAGACTTTATTAAAATATAGCTAGTTAATTTTTTAATATAAAACTTTATAAAGTTCTTAGCTACCTATTTATTCTTCATGATTTTGCTTCAAGTGAATTGCATAGACAACTTTAGCAAATATAAAATTTGGGGTCAGTAACTCAAACTCACGCTTTATTCAATAGGTTTGAGCTTCATTCTTTTTGCGAAATCTCTGCCAGGGAGCACAAAGCCTGATTCTTGGTTTGAGTGTGTTCTTTGTGCTCCTGAGAGTAGGATGGCCCCAAAGGAGATGACTGTTCACCTGCGAAGCTCAAAACATCTCTACAGTTTAATGGTAGGTTATATGTGTATGGAAGTGTGTAAGTGCATATACTCTGCCAATGAGTCAGTACTGGTTCCATGAGAACTCTGCAAACTATTCCAGATTGTATTTGCACAAACTCCATTAATTCAGTCATTCCAAATATATAACCTTTTCCAAGTACAATACGAGTTGTTTCAAAGTGGAATAATTATTATTTACCAAATTTTGGGGGAGAAACTCCTTTCACTTGGGAAGTCATATTCTTATTGATAGTTCCTTACTGATTAGTGATTCATGAATTTGCCAACTGAATTTTAAAATACAGCAATTTATAGAGAGGTGTATTTTGTGCAAAATAGTACTCTCAACCCATTGGATGAAGAAATTAAAGAGAAAAATAAAGTGAACAAGTCAGTAAAGAAGTTATTGAAGAATTCTCTTAGGGTATACAGTATAATATATATATAATTCATATTTTGATCTCTGTCAGAAATGGGTGTATATATATGAGGGGTCGCGCGTCTTAAGGTACCTAAGCGCAACCACAGGCGAAAATGTGTTTTTGATGGATATCACTTTTCACCCTTCCTCTATCACGTGGTTTGGGTTATAATGACCGTACAACACTAGAAGTATGGTTAAAAAACCTTATGAAGCGAACTACTTCTTTTCACCTCTATGGAGGTGTAATACTTTGGAGGTGATTTCTGGCAAATTTTAATTTTTGCGCTTAGGTACTTTAAGACGTGGGACCCCTATATATATATATATATATATATATATATATATATATATACACAGGGTGTCTGAGAATTATCTGTACAATTTTTGGCTGTTATTAAAAGTCAACCATGAAGTGTAGAAATTCCAGTGTTGTCCCATTTTACAGAGAATCTCATTAAGTTTTTTCTGATACCACGTTTTGACAAGTTTTTTAGAAATGTACGTGGGTGACAGACATTGATGATTTAAAAGCAAGAATCACAGTTGCTATTGAGCGAATTGATGTGGATATGCTGCAGCGTACATGGCAACATTTGGAGTATCGATTGGATTTTGCGAATCACTAATGGTGCACATATCAAATGTTTGTAACAATGTTACTTTAATAAAAGAAACTTTTGAAAATACAGATTCTAAATAATCTTGTTTAAGAATTTTACGTGTGTTATCAAGAATTTTATTAAAAGATGAAATTGTACAGATAATGTTCGGACACACTGGAATTTCTAAAAAACTTGTCAAAACTTGGTATCAGAAAAAACTTAATGAGATTCTCTGTAAAATGGGACAACACTGGAATTTCTACACTTCATGGTTGACTTTTAATAACAGCCAAAAATTGTACAGATAATTCTCGGACACCCTGTATATATATATATATATATATATATATATATATATATATATATATATATATACAGGGTGTCCCAAAAGTCTCCATACATAGGGAAAATTAGCACTTTTTAGCAAAATGTAACTTTATTTACAAAACATTCTCTACATGATTGCCATTTCTTTGTAAACACACACGGATGCATCTCTCCCACTCATGGTGAACTCGTGTTAACACATTTGGTGTTATGGACGTAATTGCACTTCGAATGCGTTCCTTTAGGCGATCCATGTTCTGTATCCTTTCCTGGTACATTACGTCCATAACACCAAATGTGTTAACACGAGTTCACCATGAGTGGGAGAGATGCATCCGTGTGTGTTTACAAAGAAATGGCAATCATGTAGAGAATGTTTTGTAAATAAAGTTACATTTTGCTAAAAAGTGCTAATTTTCCCTATGTATGGAGACTTTTGGGACACCCTGTATATATATATATATATATATATATATTTCTGACAGAGATCAAAATATGAATTGTCAAAATATATTTTTAAAAATTTAAAACAAAATCAGATAACAACTTTAAATTTTCTTCACATGCTTTTCATGCATTTTTGTCTCTGATTGATGAAATAAATTTAGAGGGGCCATACTGGATAGCACTTGTCCATCCTTTGCACTTTCATGTTTGTTCTATTACATTTGAATCCCTGAACATAAATTGATGAGATGTTTCACACGCGTGGATTAGCACAATATATGTCTTGAAGAAGAGTTTTGTTCTTGTATCGAAGGTCAAAATTATAAATGGAAGTCAAAGGTCAAATGGAGTTTCGCGCCATAACTTTTGAAATGATCAACTTAAACTGACGAAACTTCATACATGTATCTGTTGTTGCAAGCGTGGATCATGGTCCTTGCATCAAAGGTAAAGGTCACAAATATAGGCAAAGACCTCCGTATCATTCAAACATACATAGTTCTTATTTTAACTCAAACACAAAGCACTGATGTGTACAACAACAGTTCTCATAAGTTGTTTGTAATTAGGCAGAGGATGTACCACAGTTATAAAACTAATTTTTTTGTATTCAGTTTTGGTGGATATACATTTTCTGAGTCATTATTATTTTGAATGAAAATTATTTTTTTTATCCATACTTCATTATAGGGATCCAGCCCACAGACTACTGGGATTGAGAGAAAGTGGGCTCCAAGTAAACAAAAGCTAACATAAATTTTCTCGATGAGTTGCATTGTTGATTACATTAATCTGAAAAATGTCTGCATAAAGCAAAAAGTGTTTCCTACTTGTTCAATGGCATTAATGCAAAAAAAACATAAAATGAACATTCAAAAAATGAGAAACTTGTATATATATATATATATATATATATATATATATATATATATATATATATATATATATATATATATATATGGGATGAATTTCACAATATATATATATATATATATGGGATGAATTTCACAATATATATATATATATATATATATATACCTTACCTTACAACCTTACAAAGGTTCCACGTGATGATTTCTCATTTCGCGAAGGTCAAGCATGTCGCCCCTCCTCTCGAGTTGGCCTGGTGAAGTAGTGAGTTGGATTCTTGCGCTCTCCACCTCACATAGCCAGGTACGCCCGGCTCATCGGGGATTGTTCTGAGCCAGGCGTCAAGTCTTCTTTTGAAGATTTCCACTGCAACTCCCTTCGTGTTTCTTAGGTCTTTGGGCAGCTGATTAAATAGTTTTGGTCCTCTCACTACAAAACTATTTTCTTTCAGGGTTAAGGATGTTCCCTGTCTCGCCTTCAATTTGGGAATACGACACAGTCTACCGTTTCTACCTTCCACCGTTGTTTGGGGAGTTATGGGATTCAGAGTAAGATTAGGGACTAGTTTCTCCATTATTTTCCAAGTGTAAATAATGGTGTATCTCTCTCTTCTCCTTTCCAGTGAATATAGGTTTAGTTCTCGTAACCTTTCCCAGTAATTTAGTTCTTTGCACCCATTGATCTTGGCTGTGAAACTTCTTTGAATCCCCTCCAGCTGTCTAATGTCTTCTTTTTTATATGGGGATGTTAGGACCGAGCAGTATTCCAGTTTGGGTATTATCAGGGTTTTCAGTAGGGGGATCATTACATTCCTATCCCTTCGTTTAAAAGTTCTCAATATCAGACCCGTTATTCTCTTTGCTCTGTTTACTGCTATCTTATTTTGTGTTTCAAATTTCGCATCATCTGTCATTACAACCCCTAAATCTTTTGCTCTGGAATTTCTCTGGACTTCCTGTCCATTTGGGGTATAATATTCCATGGACTTTAGGTCTTCTCTTTTTCCGTACCGTAATAGCTGAAATTTCTCGGTGTTAAACTTCATATTGTTGTCTTCCGTCCACTTGTAAATTTTGTTTATGTTGGTTTGTAGAGATCCTATGTCTTCTGGTTTTCGTATTTTTCTACTGATCTTTGTGTCATCTGCAAAGGATGTTACTGTGCTGTCTCTGGTAACGTCCTCATCTATGTCAGTTAGCATGATTATGAAGAGTAGTGGAGCTAATACCGTTCCTTGTGGTACTGAGCTGAGGACCTCTGATTCTGATGAAGATACTCCTTGTACTGTAACGACTTGCCTCCGCTCACTAAGGAAATTATATATCCATTTCCCTACTTTTCCTGTTATTCCCATATATTTCAGTTTATGTATTATGATTCCATGGTCACACTTGTCGAACGCTTTAGCAAAGTCTGTGTATAGTACATCATAGTTTTCATTACTTTCAAGTGAATCAATAATGTTGTTGTAGTGTTCCATTAGTTGTGACAGGCATGATCTGCCTGACCGAAACCTGTGTTGGTTATCATTGAATTTTTTCTGAGTTTCCAAAAAGTCATAGATTTTCTGTCTAACAATTCTAACAAATATATATATATATATATATATATATATAATATATATATATATATATATATATATATATATATATATATCAGGGGCGGCTTCTTAATGAATGCAAGGCATGCACTGCATGCGTAAATAATATACTCAATGAATTTAAAATTATTATTTAAGTTAAAAAAATAAAGTTAAAATTATTATTAATATTATTAATATAATATTGGTTCTATCCTTGGTTACTACATAACTCATAAGAATACCATAAAAGACAAAATACAGCTTATCTAATATGTACTACACTGTAATAAATGTGACTGCATGTGTAAGTAAAATTACCACGAGCCGCCACTGATATATATATATATATATATATCCCCGCAAGGGGGTTCTAAGCTCGTGCTCTTGAATGCTCTTTGTGCTTGTTTGTACGGGCTTGTTCCTGGAGGTTTCATGTGCACCCTCCCGGCCCTAGCACCCAAGGATGATGGGGCTCGACCCTGCAGTCCTTGTCATCCTTGGTCTTTTTCCACTTCAACTGTCCCCTTCACCCTTTCTTTTTCCTCTCTTTCCTCTCACTTTTTCTTTGTTTTTCTGCTGAGATATGCCCTTTTAAATAGAGGCGAATTGGTTCTTCCCAAACTTAAAAAAAATAAATATATATATATATATGAAAATTATTTCACGAAAGTAACACGTGAAAAATATTTATGATGAATAAAACCACGAAAGAAAGGAAACACAGAATGGTGCTCAAGCGCTTTCGTCTAATGACATCCTCAGGAACACTGAAGTACATAAAGATTTACAGCCTATATATAGGTTACAGAAAAAAAAAATATATATATATATATTAGGGTGTTTCATACCTATAGGGTAAAATAAAAATGAGCTTGGAGTTTTAATCCACACGTTTCTCCGTATTCTAAAGAACAAGAAAACACGTTTGTGCAAGTTTGAACCAGATCGCGCTGCATTTAGAGGTCCCCAACTTTGACGACTTTTTGTCAGTTCACTTCTCGCCTGCCTGCAGTGAAGACGGTTTTCTTTGTCACTTGAGCGGTTCGTGTTGTATAGCCTATTGGACAACTATGGAGGTAATTATATATGCTACTAATTATCTCATTTTACTGTGGTATTGAAATTTATTATTATTTAATTTCTGTCATTTTACTGTGGTAGTGATATTTATTATTAATATTACATGAAATTAATTAGTCTGTTGCATATTGGACAACTAAGCTGGTAATTATTTATGATACTAATTAATGTAATTTTACTGCGGTATTGAAATTTATTTAATTAATGAATTGTCAAAGAGAACGTAGTGTACACGTATCAGTTTTATAAATAAAGAAAAGCAGTAACTGGGACTCGAACCAGTGTCATAGCCGTTTGGCAGCATTGCTCAAGTCGGCGTACACAGCATGCTATCCACTCCCTAGATGGTGTAGTGGATAGCGTGCTGTGTACGCCGACTTGAGCGATGCCGCCAAACGGCTATGACACTGGTTCGAGTCCCAGTTACTGCTTTTCTTATTTAATTAATGAAATTAATTACGATGTGAAATTATTTCTGTGGAATTATTTAGTTTGTTTTCTTTTCCAGGTGTCTACCAGAGCGAAAACAGAAGTGTTTCTTATTGGCCAGACGGATGCGAACATCACATCAAGTGGCCTTCCAACTCAGTTGCAAGTACTCAAAAAGTACTTTTACCACCAAAAGGAGCAAAAATTTGGACGTACTAAATGCCTGAACCTGTGCCTGGATGCCTGTCTCATATTTTGGGAGAGAGCGAGAATCCCCATGATGCGTCGAGATTCCCCATGATGCGTCGAGATTCGGCCTTGAGGAAGATGGAATCCCTTCTCAAGGAATACGACCGGCTTGTGAAGCACAAGTCACATAAAGCAGAGTCCTTCCGAGTGAAGGAGGCGATGTTCAAGGAGGCAATAGCGAAGGAGATCATGGACATTGCTCATTCACAGGCTAAGGAAATGATGAAGAATCAGGAGGACATCCACTTTCTCGACATGCAGCGTGAAGATCCAAATTCCTGCAGCATGGGCCCTGTTGACATGAAGCTTCACTATAAGGAGATTAGGAAAAGGAAGAGGCTGGACAAGATTAAGGAACAACAGGAGAAGGCCAGGAAGGAACAAGGAGCTGCAGAAGATACGGGGGCTTTAGTGATTTCAACTTTGTCAGAGACTGACTCAGATGTCGTTGACCCAACTGTGGAAGTTTTTCCATCCTCCTCCAAGGGAAATACCAAGAAGCGACGCAGGAATCTGATCTCACAGGATGTGATGACTACCTACGATCGGCTGAATATTTCGTACCGCGATTCAGCTATGTCGTACGCTGCAGCGGCTAAATCACTAGGTTTTGACTTCGATGAACTGTCCATTTCTGCCAGTACCATGTACCGCACACGCAAGGCTCTCAGGAATCAGGAAGGTGGCTGCTGAAAGTTATCAATCCGACGAAGTTTGTCCTGGTCAGCCTCTTGTCTTGCATTGGGACGGTAAGCTCCTACCTGACAATGAGCAATGGAAGGAGAGCGTTGACCGGATCGCCGTCCTCGTCTCTGGCGACGGCAAGGAGAAGTTGCTCGGCGTTCCTAAGGTGACGTCCGGAACCGGCGAGAAGATAGCGCGAGTTTGCTTGGATTTGGTCAAGGAACACAGGATGGAAGAGCATGTGCGGGGACTGTCTTTCGACACGACAGCGTCGAACACCGGTATTCATATCGGGGCCTGCGTCCTGATTGAGAAAGGTCTTGGCAGAGAACTCATGTACTTCCCCTGTCGGCATCACATCTATGAAGTCATCCTCAGCTCCGTCTTCAAGCGTGCATACGGCCCTTCAAGTGGCCCCGATATACCCGTTTTCAAGAGGTTTCAGGCACAATGGAAGTTCATCGACCGGTTGGACATGCGGCCGTACGATTTTGCTCAAGTCAATGACTCTATGAGAGAACTGAGGGAGAAGTCAGTCCTGCTGGTGAGAGGGATGGTGAGCACGTCGCATCAGCGCGATGACTACAAGGAACTGCTACAGTTGGTTCTCATCTTCCTGGGAGAAGCAAAAGTGGTGGATTTCCCTCTCAGAGCCCCTGGCGCTTACCATCACGCTCGATGGATGGCGATAGCCATCTACTCCTTGAAAGTAATTCTACTGAAGAAGCAGTTCAAGATGTCGAGTCACGAGTTGGAAGCTCTGACAGCTGTAGGTCTCTTCATGTCCCTCATCTACATCCGAGGTTGGTCTCGTGCTGCAACCTCAAGCAAGGCTGCCGCAGTTGATCTGGAATTTCTGCGTGATGCGGAAGCCTTTGCCATGTCGGGATATTCGTGTGTTAACGCTGCGCAAGAAGCCATGTCTCGACACCTATGGTACATCTCTGAGACTCTTATTGCCATGGCGTTCTTCGACGCAGATGTGGCAGATGAAGAAAAGGCTCAGATGGTCGTCAGTTTGGGTAAGCCCGCATCGAAAAAGGAACTCAAGCGACCCCAAGGGAAGAACGTCAGGAATCTTGCCTCGAAACACCTGGCGGAGTTTGTGACAGGAAAGACGATGGCTTTCTTCCATGCATTCGACTTGGACACAGAATTCTTGAAAAAGCCAGTTGCCGAGTGGACTGAAGTAGAGGGCTTCAAGCAAGCAGCGGCAACTGTTAACAAAATATCTCTCGTCAATGATCGGGCCGAAAGAGCCATCGCGCTCACCAAAGAGTTCAACTGTTCTCTGACGAAGAACGAAGAGCAGAAGCAGTATTTGCTCAAAACTGTGATGCAGCATAGGGCGAAATACCCGAATAAAACCAAGAAGGATTTCATGGACAAATGATTCGCAAGAAGTGGTTATGTTTTTTGTATCTTTGTGAAAATGTGTAGTGAAATGGTACTCGTTTGTTGAATAAAAATTCATTGACAGATTTTTGTTTAATTTTTTCCATTTATGATCTGCCAGAGCATCAAACTGGGGACCCATAAACTTTAAACTATTGAATTAATACTTCGGTTTATCAGTCTCCTCAGCAAATGGAACAAGGGGATCCATGTGGATTAAAATTTTTCCAAACTTTTAATTTATGAAACACCCTAATATATATATATATATATATATATATATATATATATAATATATATATATATATATATATATATATATAATATATATATATATATATATATATATATATATATATATATATATATATATAATATATATCCCCGCAAGGGGGTTCTAAGCTCGTGCTCTTGAGTGCTCTTTGTGCTCGTTTGTACGTGCTTGTTCCTGGAGGTTTCACGTGCGCCCTCCCGGCCCTAGCACCCAAGGATGATGGGGCTCGGCCCTGCAGTCCTTGTCATCCTTGGTCTTTTTCCACTTCGACTGTCCCCTCCACCCTTTCTTTTTCCTCTGTCTTTCCTCTCACTTTTTCTTTGTTTTTCCGCTGAGATATGCCCTTTAAATAGAGGCGAATCGGTTCTTCCTGAACTAAAAAAAAAAAAAAAAAAATATATATATATACACAATAAATGGAAAAATAAAAATAATAAAAATTAAAGGATTGTGGGAGGAGCATACAAATTTGTAAGGAAAAACTACCAATTTTTAGCACAAGATCAAATGAATTGTTTCCAACCAATGTTATAAAAAATAAAAAACAATAAAAATTTATACTGGAAATCTGCCTGGGTTTTAGTACTCTGCCCTTCTTGGTTAAGGTTCAATGTATATAAAAATAAATTGAAAAATAAAAGTTATTAGAGTGGCATACAAGTTTACCAAAGATTCAGCGTTCTACCCTTCTTATCTAAATCTGTTCTGAAGGAATTCAAAACAACAGGATCGAGTTGAAAAAGACCTTTGCTTATGTTGAAGTTATTTGTAAGTTGGATAATGGCAGACTCAAGAATATTTCTATTAACATCTTTGGTAAACTTGTATGCTACTCATTAAGTACTAAATTGTTAATATTTTAACAAAGCTAGTGCCTTGTTTGTTCCCGAATCTGTTACTACACGAGGTTTCATAAGGTTGAAATTCCCCTCGTTTGCCTTTGTTGTTTTTCAAATCTATCAGAAACGAGGTTTCTTAAGGTTCTTTTTCCCTTCACACACTACCTGACCTCCAGAAGGGTCACCTACCGTGGGAAAAAAAGGATTAAGTCAGTAAACAGCAGACAGATAAGTTCCATTTAGTACTTTTTCATTAACATATCTTTCATCGGTAGCTTAACTATATATTCATTTAGCATAAAATTGTGTTACAAGAACCTGTTTCTGCGTTTCAAGAACATTTTTGCGGGTTTTTGCAGGTGATGGTACAATAAGCACGCGGTAGACCTACGTTATAATTTATTAATTTCCAAACGCTCATTTTTTGTTTTTGTTTGTATTTTAACTAATTAAAAGCATGGCACCCCGGTCAAGTACTTGCAGTCGCTGTGAAGGGAAATTTGCCACTTAGGCGTTTACAATGACTAATAATAATGAACAGTTAGTTTGCAGGTGGTGCTCAAACTTGGAAGTGCTGAGGAACGAGTTAGAACGTGATAAGGAGGCCAGAGTAAGCCTTGAAGAAAGGGTGATGCTCCTGATGGCTAAATTAGAATCCCTTGAGACTCCAGTTGCGACCCCTCCTGCCTCAGTTTCTATTAATAATATAAATAGTATTAATAGCCCTCTCTCTTCTAGTTCCCAACCCTTCATTCGAGTGCGTAATGGAGCCCCATTGAGAAAACCTAAGACATGTCTACCAGTAATAACAAACAATAAGTTTTCTGTTTTAGGTTTTGAAGATGATGATGAACCCGAAATATGACTCGTTGGCGATTCCATTGTTCGAGGACAGCTCGAGGAATTCTGTGGGAGAAACCCTCGTCGTAGGCGCCGTTACTGCTACCCTGGTGCAAGGGTGGAGGATATAACTAATAGTGTTGACCAATTTACAGATGGCACCTCCGAGGACACAACGTATGTTATTCATGTCGGTACTAATAACGTTTTAAATTCTAGATTGGAAGAACTGCTGGCTAGGTACAGGGACTTACTAGAGCGATTAAAGGAAAAAACTAATAAGATTGTTTTAACAGGTATACTTCCTCGAATTATCCATCGTAACAATTTCTACAGCAAGGCGACCTATATTAACAATAACCTAAAGTCTCTTTGCCAACAGGAAGGAGTGCATTTTGCAAATTTTTGGAACAGCTTCTACGGCAGGAGGGACTTGTTCCTCGGAGATGGACTTCATCTTAATGACGTAGGAGCTGCGCGTTTAGGAAGACTATTTCATAATACTGTCTTCTTTTCAGGCTGCCGTAACTTGAATGGTCCCAGCGTAAATTCCATAAATTTCCACTGCACTCGCGAAGTTGTCGCAATTACAAACAATTTGAAGGTTCTAACCTTAAATGCTCGTAGCCTATGAAATAAAATAAATGAATTTTTTTCTTTAATTGCTTGTAAAGACTATGATATAATTGCGATAAATGAATCGTGGCTTAGCACTGAAACTCGTGACTTTGTAGGGGAGTATCAAATTAAAGGTTATAGACTTTTTCTTAAAAACAGAATAGGTAGGCGAGGAGGCGGTGTTATGTTGTATATCAAAGATAATATAGCGAACGTTATAGAAGTAAAGCACACAATTCCAGAACCGATAGATTCGACTATAGCAGAACTTAAATTGAACGATTTCAAACTTGTTGTTGCGGTTATATATAGGCCCCCTAATCAAACAGCTGATATGGACGAAGCGTTATATCATGAACTAAAGCGAATAATCGGTAGTAAGCAGGCTTTAGTTATGGGTGACTTTAATTGCGCTAACGTAAATTACGATACAATGCAGGGAGACGTGGAAGGTAATTGTTTAGTTAATTTTCTCGAGGATAGCTTTCTTATTCAAAAGGTTGGGGAACCTACGAGGTTGGACAGTATTTTAGATTTAGTAATAACTACGGATGATAGGCTAATTACTGATCTTCAAATAATAGAACCGTTGGGCAATAGCGATCACAATATGGTAGAGTTTGTCCTCTCAGTAAGTCACTCGAAACCAGCTAACTCGACTAAAATTCCTAACTTCCAGCACGCAGACTTTAGTAAATTTTGAAATAAATTGTCACACGTCAATTGGGAAAACGTGATGGGGAACTCCAACGCAAAACTAATGTGGGAATCATTCGAAACAGTATTTAGGACTATAAATGAGGAATGTGTACCGTACAAAATTAAGCGTGCGAAAGTAAACAACAAGCCCTTGTGGTTTACTTCTAGAGTAGGAGACATTATAAAGAGTAGAGATAGGGCTTATAGGCTACATAAGTGCGATAAAGACAATCTGTTGTTACGAAACAACTACATATCTCTAAGGTGTGAAGCGAAAAGTGTAATAAAAAAGTCCAAGCGCGAATTTGAAATCTCCATAGTTCGTGACGGTAAAGAAAACCCCAAGCGATTCTTTCAATACGTCAATAGTAGAAATCCAGTAAAAAGCGTCTTGGGGCCTTTGAAGAATGTAAACGGAGATCTAGTTTCTGAAAACAAGGAAATGGCTACCTTGCTAAACAAATTTTTTACGTCAGTTTTTACTATAGAAGATGTAACGAATATCCCTACAGTCATAGACATAATACATTTTGATAATGGTAATATTTTGGATAATATAGTGGTTAGTGAAGGGGAGGTAATGCGCTATATTGATAAAATGAAAACGCGTAAATCACTGGGGCTGGATTTCATATATCCCATACAACTAAAAGAATTAAAAGATAGCATTGTTGTGCCGCTAACAAAAATTTTTAATGCGTCTATTTCTGAGGGGTGCGTACCAGATAATTTCAAGTTAGCAAACGTAACACCTATCTTTAAGAAAGGCGATAAAGGTGCGGCGGGAAATTATAGGCCAATCAGTTTAACGTCTGTTGTAGGTAAGCTACTGGAATCAATAATTAGGGATCGTATAGTCGAACACTTAGAATTCCATAAGCTAGTTAGAAATACGCAGCATGGATTTAGGCGAAACAAATCTTGCTTAACTAATCTTTTAGAATTTTTCCAAAGCGTGGTTGACGTTTATGATAGACATCGGGCAGTTGATGTAGTGTATTTAGATTTTCAAAAAGCGTTTGACACCGTGCCGCACAAAAGACTCATTGAAAAAAACTAAGGCTCATGGAATCAGGGGTGTAGTAATAAATTGGCTAGAAGAGTGGTTGCGAGGTAGGAAACAGAGGGTGGTCATTGATGAAGCGGAGTCGTGTTGGGCTATTGTAGCGAGTGGCGTTCCTCAGGGTTCTGTATTGGGCCCCTTGCTTTTTCTTATATAGATTAACGATTTAGATGTCAGCCTAGTCAGTACAGTTTCAAAATTTGCGGATGACACGAAACTGGGTGGTAGGGTGATTAATGACGAAGATAGAGGTTAAAATTCAGGAAGATCTGAATAAAATCGTTGATTGGTCAGTCACATGGCAAATGAGATTTAACGTTGATAAGTGCATAATTTTGCATATAGGTTCGTGTAACGGTAATTTTGTGTATCGTATGTCAGGGAAAGATTTAACAAGCGTAGAGCAGGAAAAAGATTTAGGAGTTATAGTCACTGGTGATTTAAAAGTAGCAAAACAAAGTACAGCAGCGGTCAATAAGGCGAACAAAGTGTTAGGTTTTATAGCTCAAAATTTTGAGTACAAATCGCGCGATATTATAGTTCCTCTTTATAAATCATTAGTTAGACCCCATTTGGAGTACATGGTCCAATTTTGGAATCCGCATATGCGCAAAGATATAAACAAAATCGAAAGAGTTCAAAGACGAGCAACTAAGATGATTCCATCACTTAGGTCAAAGTCGTACGAGGATAGGCTTAAGGAGGTAAAATTGACAACACTCGAGACTAGGAGGTTAAGGGGTGATCTAATCCAGGTTTTCAAATATGAATGGGTTCGATAACGTAGATAGAGATAGCTTTTTCGAAATATCTCAATATAATAGGACTAGAAATAATGGGTGTAAGTTGACAAGTAGAAGGTTCGAGACAGCAGTTGCGAAAAACTTTTTTACGCATAGAATAGTAAATAGCTGGAATAGTTTGCTGGTAGAAGTAATTAGTAGCACGTCTATAAACATGTTTAAAAATCGATTAGATGCATATGTTGATAGAAAGAGTATAGTTTAAGGGAGTAAAATTAAGACTTTGTGGGGATAGATCTCACAGCTCAACACAAGTGTTGTG
This sequence comes from Bathynomus jamesi, assembly GCA_023014485.1. Taxonomy (NCBI): domain Eukaryota; kingdom Metazoa; phylum Arthropoda; class Malacostraca; order Isopoda; family Cirolanidae; genus Bathynomus; species Bathynomus jamesi. The sequence goes on along the minus strand of JAJOZX010000997.1, from coordinate 514,869 downwards.
GGATATAGGGAGGCAGCGTCTTGGGTTAGGGGATACTCTCTGTCCTTACACACCCCATTTAAAGAGATTCCTCTGCCGAGTGGTGTCCCCCATAGTACTGTGAGGTATTGAAAAACTCATGAACTTCACTTGCCCCACAAACACCTTTAAATGGGAGACCCAAAATGGGTGCACACATATTTCTACATTACTGTACAGTCTTTACAGCCACACCTACACTTTTCCTCCTAAGTGTATATATTGTAATGTATATGGTTGTAAATTTTGACTTGGTCCGCAATCGATATGGACCGTGACTTGATGGATACTGTAATGAAATTGACTGGATTCTTTGGATCTAATATATTTGCATGTCCGTTATAAATAGATATAGAGTGTAACATATTTGTGGATAGTAGTCTATTATGACTTGATCCTCTGGATCCAGAGATTCTATCTTTAGTTTTAAATCGATAATTAATTAGTTTTAAATTGATAATTATTTAGTTTCGTAAAAATTGGTCATTGCCAATTTACTGGCAGTTTTTACATAAATTTCTTATTTTCTTGTGGTTTGGAACCCACGTAAAATTGTAGGTCCCCTCCGCCACCACGGAGGACATACACGATTACGAACACAGTTAGGTAGACCAGCCATGAGTGGATCCTAGGGTCTTTGTTGGTCTGAAACATTATAACATTATAACATTATTTTCAAATTTATTTTTATATACATCGAACCTTAACCAAGAAGGGCAGAGTACTAAAACCCGTGCAGATTTCCAGTATAAATTTGTATTTTTTTTTTTTTTTTTATAACATTGGTTAGAAACAATTCATTTGATCTTGTACTAAAAATCGATAGTTTTTCCTTACAAATTTGTATGCTCCTCCCACAATCCTTTAACACTAGAACAGCGAAGCGGTCATTTTGACCGCTTTTTCCAAATTTAATTAGCATATCTTGCTTAATTCGGATTAGTTCGCCGTCATATTCCATGAATGCCTTCACTACACCAATAACCTTTTTGTGGTATAATATGATTCAATATATCTAATTATTTCACAAGATATTCAGCGATATTACTATAACAGCGAAACGGTCACTTTGACCGTTTCTCATAAAAGCAATACAGGAGTGCTGTAAAGACTTGTCATAACATGTTCAATCTCGCTGTATGTTGTTGACAACAACACACGGCGGTTCAGTGTGTGTTGCGCTTCCAAGCTGCAAGCATGTGTGCAAACCCCTCTCTTTCAAATGAAGAAATTCTTCGATGTTTGCAAGCAATTTCAGAATCAAACTCAGAAGGAAGTGATATATCATTGGACAGTGATGATGGTGAAGATGATTATATTCCTCAGGCAGAAAGTTCATCATCTGAGTCAAATGAAGAAAGTGATGACCAGGCACAAACTGATTTAGCTAATAAAACGTTCAATGCTGGTCATGTTGCGGGTGAGTACAATAAATATTTACATCTTTGTCAGTTTCAGTATGGCGATTCGTGCATAAGTTTATTGATGATGATTAGCAATGATTTCGTGTCATATTGTAGAACCATTATGGTTATATATATAAATATTATAATAGCACAGGCCCGTAGCCACAGGGGGGGGGGCAAGAGTAGTGATGTAAAAAAACCATTTTTTTTTTTTTTTTTTTTTTTTTTTTATAGATATTGCCAATTTAATTATAAGGTATACTTTTGCAATGATATATATTATAAAAATAAATAATAAAATAGGCCATATGGTACCAGTATAGAATGTCCTTTTCAGCCTATTTACAGAAAAAACTGGCCTCTTTCTTGCACTGAAAGTCTTGTATCTTGAGATCCATTAAACTTGTGAGAACACTGGCTGGGAGCTGACTGCCCATCGTCCAACCTTCCCAGGACTCTCCCATCCATGCCTCGGATTTTGAATCTCCCACTTAACTATCCTTTAGACCCGCGATGACATATTCCCCCCCCCCCCCACGAGACCATCTATATATATATACATACACATACACCCATATACATATATACCAATATATACATAAATACTTATATACACATTTATATCTATTGTATACCCCATACACATGCATACATCCAGAATTCCAGATACATACGCATGCATACTCACATATATACCTACACAAACTCATACACCTCTATTTCGCCCTTTCATTACCTCCGAGATCATTTAGCACATACAGTAATATCCATACAGCCAAAAGAAACCAATTAAGCACAGACAGAGCAGCAAAGCTAGTATTTATATCCCAAAATGCAAAATTCCAAGAAAGTGAAGTAAAACATGGTGCTACATTGGCTTCGTCAACATCCAAATCTGCAATAAATACCAGTACCTGTGATATTGAAACTATTTGCTTTAATCAATCTAGTGATAATGATTCTTCAATGGAAATAGAATCAGATAATGAAAGTTAAACAGCATTAGGTTAACACAAAGGTTAAAGAAAGAGATGAATATTTATATTTTTTTTATTTTTCTATTTGGAATATATATATATATATATATATATATATATATATATATATATATATATATATATATATATATATATATAACCTTACAACCTTACAAAGGTTCCACGTGATGATTTCTCATTTCGCGAAGGTCAAGCGTGTCGCCCCTCCTCTCGAGTTGGCCTGGTGAAGTAGTGAGTTGGATTCTTGCGCTCTCCACCTCACATAGCCAGGTACGCCCGGCTCATCGGGGATTGTTCTGAGCCAGGCGTCAAGTCTTCTTTGAAGATTTCCACTGCAACTCCCTTCGTGTTTCTTAGGTCTTTGGGCAGCTGATTAAATAGTTTTGGTCCTCTCACTACAAAACTATTTTCTTTCAGGGTTAAGGATGTTCCCTGTCTCGCCTTCAATTTGGGAATACGACACAGTCTACCGTTTCTACCTTCCACCGTTGTTTGGGGAGTTATGGGATTCAGAGTAAGATTAGGGACTAGTTTCTCCATTATTTTCCAAGTGTAAATAATGGTGTATCTCTCTCTTCTCCTTTCCAGTGAATATAGGTTTAGTTCTCGTAACCTTTCCCAGTAATTTAGTTCTTTGCACCCATTGATCTTGGCTGTGAAACTTCTTTGAATCCCCTCCAGCTGTCTAATGTCTTCTTTTTTATATGGGGATGTTAGGACCGAGCAGTATTCCAGTTTGGGTATTATCAGGGTTTTCAGTAGGGGGATCATTACATTCCTATCCCTTCGTTTAAAAGTTCTCAATATCAGACCCGTTATTCTCTTTGCTCTGTTTACTGCTATCTTATTTTGTGTTTCAAATTTCGCATCATCTGTCATTACAACCCCTAAATCTTTTGCTCTGGAATTTCTCTGGACTTCCTGTCCATTTGGGGTATAATATTCCATGGACTTTAGGTCTTCTCTTTTTCCGTACCGTAATAGCTGAAATTTCTCGGTGTTAAACTTCATATTGTTGTCTTCCGTCCACTTGTAAATTTTGTTTATGTTGGTTTGTAGAGATCCTATGTCTTCTGGTTTTCGTATTTTTCTACTGATCTTTGTGTCATCTGCAAAGGATGTTACTGTGCTGTCTCTGGTAACGTCCTCATCTATGTCAGTTAGCATGATTATGAAGAGTAGTGGAGCTAATACCGTTCCTTGTGGTACTGAGCTGAGGACCTCTGATTCTGATGAAGATACTCCTTGTACTGTAACGACTTGCCTCCGCTCACTAAGGAAATTATATATCCATTTCCCTACTTTTCCTGTTATTCCCATATATTTCAGTTTATGTATTATGATTCCATGGTCACACTTGTCGAATGCTTTAGCAAAGTCTGTGTATAGTACATCATAGTTTTCATTACTTTCAAGTGAATCAATAATGTTGTTGTAGTGTTCCATTAGTTGTGACAGGCATGATCTGCCTGACCGAAACCCGTGTTGGTTATCATTGAATTTTTTCTGAGTTTCCAAAAAGTCATAGATTTTCTGTCTAACAATTCTTTCAAATATTTTGGTGAGATGAGATGTAAGCGACACTGGCCTATAGTTTTTGGCCTCGGATCGATCTCCTCCTTTATATATTGGGACGATGTTCGCGCTCTTCAGGATGCCCAGTATTTCTCCCGTGTTTAATGATCGTCTCCATATATATATATATATATATATATATATATATATATATATATATATATATATAATATACACTGGTATTCTTGCCAATCACAATTATATCTATTGTTTTATACCAGTATTATGGATATTATACCAGTACCTGTGATATTGAAACTAGCATATATGCTCTACCCAATCTAGTGATGATTCTTCCATGGAAATGTAGGTTAACAAAAAGGTTCAAAAAAAGGTGAATATTTTCTTTTTCTATCTGGAATATATATACTGGTACTCTTGCCAATCACAATTATGTATATTGTTTGAAACGAGGAAGAATGTTTTATGTTCTAGTTAAAAAATATATATACATATAAAAAATGAGGGTTTGTTTTTCCTTTCTATTATATACTTTTTGCGTGATTCAATTTTTCTAAAAGATGACTATATAGTATATATACTAGGTATAACTGTATAAGCATGGTAGTATAGTAAATTATAGGTAATACTAATATACTTATTAGATTAAAGGAAAAAAAAATATGGAATAAGTTTAAAACAATAAAAAACAAAAAAAACAGACTACCTTCGTTTTAAACAAAAAAAACAACAAAAAAAATGACACAATAAAAAACGACTCATATCACTAGGCAAGAGGGGGCAAAGCCCACCCTGTAAAACATTCTCCCCCCCTGGAAAAACTCGGCACTTTTCACCACTGTTTGCCGAATTGAATTAGAACCATATATATATCTATTATATATATATATATATATATATATATATATTCCTTCATTGTCCCCCCTATCAATTTCTCCGCCCCTCCTACTCATTCGGTCTGGCTACGGGCCTGTAATAGCAACTTACCATTGTGCTTTATTACTTGCAGGAAAGGGGAGGCTTTATGGGAAGAAAAAAAAGCGATGCGAAACTCCTGCTTTGATTGAAGTTGGTTCAGTTTTAACGGCGAAGGATGGCACAGAATGGGAGGTTATTGAACAAGGCAACAGAAATGAGGGAAAAACCCGATCACAGAATATTGTACGTGAAGAACCTGGCCCCACAGTTTATGCCAAACGACAAATTGCTGAAAATGATTTTTTGAGTGCTTTTAGATTGCTAATTGATGATTTTATTTTGAAACATATACAAAAGTGTACTCAAGCAGAAGCTCATAGACGATTGAAAACTACTTCATGGACTGTGTCACTGGAAGAAATTATGGCTACTATTGGCATCATGTTTGCTCGAGGAATATTGGCCAAGGGGCAACCTGCTGATGATCTCTGGTCAAAAGAGTGGGGACCTCCTTTCTTTCGTGAAACAATGGCACGAGATCGCTTTCGAGAAATTATGAGATACCTCCGTTTTGACATGAAGTCTAACAGATCTGAAAGGCTGAAAACGGACAAATTTGCACTGACATCTCAAGTTTGGAATCGGTTCACCCAAAATTGCATTGCTTGCTACAGACCAAGCGAATATATAACTGTTGATGAACAGTTATTCCCCACTAAAGCAAGGTGCCCTTTTACCCAGTACATTGCCACTAAGCCAGACAAATTTGGTATAAAATTTTGGATAGCTGCTGATACCAAGTCAAAATACTTCTTGAACGGATTCCCATACCTTGGTAAAGATGCAAAGCGCCCATCAAACCAACCGCTTTCAGAATATGTAGTTCTTCAACTTGTCGAACCATACCTTGGCAAAGGAAGAAACATTACGACTGACAACTTTTTTACTTCAGTGAGTTTGTCGTAAATTACAACACAAAAATACTACCCTTGTTGGGACAATGAATCGTGCCCGAAAAGAAGTGCCAATTGCCATCAAGAATTTGCGAGACAAAAGGTTCAACACTCATGTTTTGAAAAATGACCAAGCAACGCTAACTGTCTATCAATGCAAACCAAATAAAAATGTGATTCTTCTGAGCAGCGTGCATAGCTGTGTTCAAGTTGAAGATAATGCAAAAAGAACCCCTGAAACTGTGACTTACTACAATTCAACAAAATATGGAGTAGATATAGTTGATCAGATGGCTCGCAAATACAGCACTAAAGCTGGTTCAAGAAGGTGGCCCGTTCATGTTTTCTATAATATGTTGGACCTCGCTGGAATCAATGCAGCTGTTCTCTATAGGGAAGTTACTGGTAAGAACATTACTCGTCGCAACTTTCTTCTGCAGCTAGCATTACAATTACGACAGGGTTTTAAAAAGAGTGACGCAGAGCAGGATATCAGTGAAGACGACACTGCAGAGACAGATGTGATATTGTCCCGGAAAAGAAAACAATGCCAAGTGCGAATGTGCAAGCAAAATAAAACTTGTGAAATTTGTCACAAATGTAAAAAAAAGGTATGTGGATCATGCACAAGCCACGTAATCAAGAAAATCATTTGCAAGAAGTGTTCTTCAACATAGAAAAGCACAGAAATAAAAACTAGGATTTATTAGTAAGATGAAAAAGGATTATTATTTTGCGAAGTTAACCCTAAAGTTTTATTAATTTATAAGCGTAATTGGTTTTATCGTATATGGTTTATAAATAAATACTGTTTATTTACTTCAAATAAAATTAAATACCTGTAAAAAGTATAATTTTCCTTCGATAAATACAAATGTAAACGTAAATTTAAAATAATATTAGGTGGCGGTCAATTTGACCGCCTCTCGCTGGCTGTTATGGGTATGCAAAAATTTCCGCTGTTCTAGTGTTAATTTTTAATTTTAATTTTATTTCTCCATTTATTGTATATATATATATATATATATATATATATATATATATATATATATTATCCCCGCAAGGGGTTCTAAGCTCGTGCTCTTGAGTGCTCTTTGTGCTCGTTTGTACGTGCTTGTTCCTGGAGGTTTCACGTGCGCCCTCCCGGCCCTAGCACCCAAGGATGATGGGGCTCGCCCTGCAGTCCTTGTCATCCTTGGTCTTTTTTCCACTTCGACTGTCCCCTCCACCCTTTCTTTTTCCTCTGTCTTTCCTCTCACTTTTTCTTTGTTTTTCCACTGAGATATGCCCTTTAAATAGAGGCGAATCGGTTCTTCCTGAACTAAAAAAAAAAAAAAAAAATATATATATATATATACACACACACAAACTCAGAATGGTCCCCTGAGAAACTTATATGTTAAACACAGACCATGCATCATGAAAAAGAAAAACTATGGTATTTGTCATTTACCATTACTTATTCGGACTATAGTGGATTTAATTTTCCCAGAAGAGTTCCTTGTTCCATGCACAGTCTGTGTTTAACATATAAGTTTCTCAGGGGACCATTCTGAGTTTGTGTATATTAAATGGACGTGTTACGTGCCTTGAAAAGTGGACGCTCAATGTCTGGTTGAGGTTTAAGTTTTGTTTTTTTGGCTAAAAATACAATAGTTACCCCTTTTTCTTTGATTTATTCAATCCGACGTGAATGCAACGAGTCTTACTTATATAGAGGTTCTGAATATAGTGGGACTAGGCTTGCTTTAAACCCTAGATCCATGTCCCAAAGCTGGATCCTGTCTGCTTTGCAGATAGCTGGTGAGGGAAGCTATATTTATGGGACCTCTTTGCGAGAAACCCATTGCCCATGTCGGGCTAGCATCATGAAAAAGAAAAACTATGGTATTTGTCATTTACCATTACTTATTCGGACTATAGTGGATTTAATTTTCCCAGAAGAGTTCCTTGTTCCATGCATGGTCTGTGTTTAACATATATATATATATATATATATATATTTTTCTGTAACCTATATATAGGCTGTAACTCTTTATGTACTTCAGTGTTCCTGAGGATGTCATTAGACAAAGCGCTTGAGCACCATTCTGTGTTTCCTTTCCTTCGTGGTTTTATTCATCTTTATATATATATATATATATATATATATATATATATATATAAATAAATAAATAAAGTATTTTTTGATATTTGCAAATGTGAATGCAAATAGTACATTTCAACAAAAGCAAATGTGAATGCGAATATTTAATTTCAATATATGCGAATGTTAATGCAAATAGTTTATAGCTTTAAAGTATTCAAAGTATATATATATATATATATATATATATATATATATATATATATGATACACACAGACCGTGCATGGAACAAGGAACTCTTCTGGGATAATTAAATCCACTATAGTCCGAATAAGTAATGAAATGGACGTTATGTGCCTTGAAAAGTGGATGCTCAATTCTGCCAGTTGAGGTTTAAGTTTTGGTTTTGGCTAAAAATATAATAGTTACCCCTTTTTTCTTTGATTTATTCAATCTGACATGAATGCAACACGTCTTTTACTTATATTGAGGTTCTAAATGTAGTGGGGCTAGGCTGCTTTAAACCCTAGATCCATGTCCCAAAGCTGGATCCTGTCTGCTTTGCAGATAGCTGGTGAGGGAAGCTATATTTATGGGACCTCTTTGCGAGAGACCCGTTGCCCACATCGGGCTTGCATCATGAAAAAGAAAAACTATGGTATTTGTCATTTACCATTACTTATTCGGACTATAGTGGATTTAATTATCCCAGAAGAGTTCCTTGTTCCATGCATGGTCTGTGTGTATCATAAAAAACTCAGGGAACCATTCTGAGTTCATTCCCATATATATATGTTAACCCCTCCATCTATGGCCCTGGGTTGGTTCGGATCGACGGGGGTTCTAGTTACGGAGGCAACAATGGATATTTCTTCTATATACTTTTCTCTCACTTTATGGGGTCGACACTCTGTTAATTCTTTTCTTTCAATAATACTCTGATACTTCTACTTTACTGACTAAATTCCTCTGAAGATAGCCCAACTCGAGGGGGAAAATAAAAAGTTTCGCTTGCTGTGATTTACTTCTTAAAAATATACAGGTACTGCTCTGAATTTACAGGGGTAGAGGTTCGACCTCTTTCGACCATAGCTCAGGCCGGAATCTAAAAATATTAAGGAGGCAAGGGGCCTCTGCCCCCTCCCCGCAGCGAGGCTGCTAACAAGGGGAGTCTTAGCAGTGACCAAAGCAGAGAGCCGTAATGAAGTGTCCTTTATTTTACAAATACATGTATAATATATAAGCCTGAATGTTGGGGAATGGCAGTTGGAGGTTAAGTTTCCCCGCTTTTAAACACGATCAGATGTTTGAAAGATTCCAATAAAGATTTTAAAAAAAATAAATAAAAATAAAAACTAATCTTATTTTTTTTTGCCGAATCTTCATTTCTGAAGGCGATATCATTTCATAGTCGTACACAAGTACAATTGAAGTACACGATAGTACATTTTTGTTTGGGTTTATTACAATTATGATTTTGATTATGGATTACTTCCCATTCGCTTATGATTGTCCCTTACAGTTCTATTAAAGTACATTCTTACATTATAAATTAAATCATTACATTTAATTACAGTTTCCTTGAAGTACATTACAAGTTATTATTAATTACAGTTTCATTAAAGTACATTACGTTATATTAAATTAAAGTATTACAGTTAATTACAATTAAACAGTTACTATAACTTTGTTTTGTTTTTACAGTGTTTCATATTAATAGACAATTAAGATGTTAGAAATATAATACAAAGTACATGGCACACATGATATAGATTTATATACATAATATGTTATAATATGTTTAACATGTTATAAATTTGGATCAGAGCGAAAGATGTTGTTTATCTTAGAAACGTTCAATTCTGCTGTGATTCGCGAATTCAACCACTTACCTACCCAAGCATTTATGAATATCTTGAGGGGTGAGCGCACTTAATAAAAAAATGCATGTGGACGTATTTTACATGTAAGTAACAGAATAGGTTGTGTGCGTAATATAGACGCGCGTAAAATATGGACTGATAGGTTGATAGGTATCAGTAGACAATAGGTAGGAAACAACATAAATAATGATATATAGAGAATGAAGTTTTTTTTTTTCTTTTTATTATTATTATTATTATTATTATTATTATTATTATTATTATTAAGGAATTTACCATACATTCAATACGGAAGATGTCCAAATACTAAACACGTGATTCAGTGTTCAAGGTATGGAAAACGTGAAGAGAATTAAGTTACTTTATGACATCATAGTTATTCACATTATGTCATATGTACAGTATAACTGTAAGTCATTATTTGGGAGGACCTAAAAGAAACGAATTAAAGACAGAGTGGGTATCAAGGACTAAGAAGTACAACTACGGGTTCCAATCCTCTTATATGCAATGCGTATGTATAATCTAGGGTCGAGGGTGAGATGCAAGACAATCATAATTAATTATAATAACTTCTATAACAAATGGAAAAATGGATACGACTAAACCATAGATATGGTAGATCGTAGGGTTGTGACACGAACAAAAAAATAGGAAGCTACAAGTAAAATTATTATCCAAACTCGCGTTAAGCAATTTTGGTTCTTATGTAAAAATGAATATTGATTATTCATTTCATTTTTACATTGCTCTCCCCTTTTAAAAAAAATGATATTTATACAATAATCTAATAGGGTACCATTAATACAATACAAATGAGAAAATAACATCCTAACTACTTCAAGTTAGATGACGAATTTTTCTTTACATTACAAATTTTTATACAGAACAAGCGAGTTATTATATAATATAAAAAATTCAAAGATTAATACTTCAATTTTAGACAAACAGTTAAGCTAGACAAAGAATGATATTGTTAAATTTTTTACAAAATTTTTTTTTTTCTGTGGGAAAAAATTATGTACATAATGAATAGTAGGTAAAAGGGAAAAATATAAATTATTTTCCAAAGTTACCCTGATCGTGCAGTCTATAACTAATTTTTATTGACTATTGTAGGTAAAAAATCGAATTACATAATGGATGATGTATAGACCTGTGGTCTAGTGTGTATTAGATACAAAGTGTGTACCTTATAACTTTGAGGGACAGATTAGCTGAGAGGATTTTTAAATTAACTGAATAAACGCCTGAGCAAAAATTTATATATAGTAAGCAAAAATGCGTAGGACTATATAAATAGCATAGTTAGCATTTACACGCTATGAAATAGTTTATTGTGACATCCAATGATTTTAGCATAAGGTTTGTATATATAGTATATATAGTGTGCATACATGCATTTTTATTGACTGTTGTAGGTACAAATCGAATTACGTAGTGGATGATGTATAGACCTGTGGTCAAATGTGTAGGGATTTGGAAGGTTTTTGAATTAACTGCTTTGCAACTTATTTGCAACTAAAACTGACTCGAAACTACCTCGAGTATCTTTATAAATCTCTGGGGTTTGGTTATCCCTTTTGGATGCAACCAACTGAAAACTGATTTGCAACTTATTTGCAAATAAAACTGACTCGAAACTACTTCGAGTATCTTTATAAATCTCTGTGGTTTGGTTGTCCCTCTTGGCGCAACCTTCTGAAAACTGATTTGCAACTTATTTGCAAATAAAACTGACTCGAAACTACCTCGAGTATCTTTATAAATCTCTGGGGTTTGGTTATCCCTTTTGGATGCAACCAACTGAAAACTGATTTGCAACTTATTTGCAAATAAAACTGACTCGAAACTACTTCGAGTATCTTTATAAATCTCTGGGGTTGGTTGTCCCTCTTGGCGCAACCTTCTGAAAACTGATTTGAAACTGATTTGCAACTTATTTGCAAATAAAACTGACTCGAAACTACTTCGAGTATCTTTATAAATCTCTGGGGTTTGGTTGTCCCTCTCGGCGCAACCTTCTGAAAACTGATTTGCAACTTATTTGCAAATAAAACTGACTCGAAACTACTTCGAGTATCTTTATAAATCTCTGGGGTTTGGTTGTCCCTCTTGGCGCAACCTTCTGAAAGCTGATTTGCAACTTATTTGCAACGAAAACTGACTTGCAACTTATTTGCAACGAAAACTGACTTGCAACTTATTTGCAATGAAAACTGACTTCAAAACTTATTTGCAACAAAAACTGACTTCAAAACTGACTTGCAACTTATTTGCAATGGAAACTGACTTCAAAACTGACTTGCAACTTATTTGCAACGAAAACTGACTTCAAAACTGACTTGCAACTTATTTGCAATGAAAACTGACTTCAAAACTGACTTGCAACTTCTTTGCAACTAAAACTGACTTCAAAATTACTTCAAGTATCTCTCTAAATCTATAAACTCTCTGTAAACTCTCTCTCTCTTAATTTGCAAGTCAATTCAATTCAGTAATTGAAAATAAATTTGAAAAAAAAAAAAAAAAAAAAATGTAAACAATATTTCATTCTAATGTACGGGAAGGTACGATACTATTATGTTTGATACATAAAATAAAATTATTCTATACTGAATATAACAGTGAAAATAACTTGAAATTAACTCTCTTTGAAATTAACTCTCTTTGAAATTAACTCTCTTTGAAATTAACTCTCTTTGAAATTAACTCTCTGTTACAATTAACTCTCTTTGAAATTAACTCTTTGAAATTACTGTTTCAATAAAAACAAATGTATCACTGGTGTATGGAATGTTCACTGTGTTTCTTGTGAATTCTGACTTGATATTCATTATTAACTGTTAATAATACTGACTTTTCAAGTGTTTATAAATTTCTTAAAAAAAACAAACTCTGTACTTAACAAAATTTCCTTGAGACGTGTCCTGAAGACGTCTTGCTGGCTACTTCTTCTTGGATGAAAACTAGGCGTGGAGAACTTGGAGTCGTGACACACCGATTCAAGGGTGGATGTTACGAACTAGAAGTCGTGACACGCCGGTCAACTGGTTTTATCCTGATGCAGGGTAATTTCTATCTTGGCCAAAGAGTGGCCTCTTCTTAAAATCCTCTTCTAAAAATCTTCTACAAATCTTCTTCTACAAATCTTCTTCTTATCCTGGTAAAGGGTCGCCAGTCTGTTAACCCCTCCATCTATGGCCCTGGGTTGGTTCGGATCGACGGGGGTTCTAGTTACGGAGGCAACAACGGATATTTCTTCTATATACTTTTCTTCTATAACTTTCTAATTCTTTTCTCTCGCTTTATGGGGTCGACACTCTGTTAATTCTTTTCTTTCAATAATACTCTGATACTTCTACTTTACTGACTAAATTCCTCTGAAGATAGCCCAACTCGAGGGGGAAAATAAAAAGTTTTGCTTGCTGTGATTTACTTCTTAAAAATATACAGGTACTGCTCTGAATTTACAGGGGTAGAGGTTCGACCTCTTTCGACCATAGCTCAGGCCGGAATCTAAAAATATTAAGGAGGCAAGGGGCCTCTGCCCCCTCCCCGCAGCGAGGCTGCTAACAAGGGGAGTCTTAGCAGTGACCAAAGCAGAGAGCCGTAATGAAGTGTCCTTTATTTTACAAATACATGTATAATATATAAGCCTGAATGTTGGGAACGGCAGTTGGAGGTTAAGTTTCCCCCCTTTTAAACACGATCAGATGTTTGAAAGATTCCAATAAAGATTTTTTTAAAAAATAAATAAAAATAAAAACTAATCTTATTTTTTTTGCCGAATCTTCATTTCTGTAGGCGATATCATTTCATAGTTGTACACAAGTACAATTGAAGTACACGACTGAGTACATTTTTGTTTGGGTTTATTACAATTATGATTTTGATTATGGATTACTTCCCATTCGCTTATGATTGTCCCTTACAGTTCTATTAAAGTACATTCTTACATTATAAATTAAATCATTACATTTAATTACAGTTTCCTTGAAGTACATTACAAGTTATTATTAATTCCAGTTTCATTAAAGTACATTACGTTATATTAAATTAAAGTATTACAGTTAATTACAATTAAACAGTTACTATAACTTTGTTTTGTTTTTACAGTGTTTCATATTAATAGACAATTAAGATGTTAGAAATATAATACAAAGTACATGGCACACATGATATAGATTTATATACATAATATGTTATATGTTTAACATGTTATAAATTTGGATCAGAGCGAAAGATGTTGTTTATCTTAGAAACGTTCAATTCTGCTGTGATTCGCGAATTCGACCACTTACCTAGCCAAGCATTTATGAATATCTTGAGGGGTGAGCGCACTTAAAAAAAAAAATAAAAAATACATGTGGACGTATTTTACATGTAAGTAACAGAATAGGTTGTGTGCATAATATAGACGCGCGTAAAATATGGACTGATAGGTTGATAGGTATCAGTAGACAATAGGTAGGAAACAACATAAATAATGATATATAGAGAATGAAGTTTTTTTTTTTTTTCTTTTTTATTATTATTATTATTATTATTATTATTATTATTATTAAGGAATTTACCATACATTCAATACGGAAGATGTCCAAATACTAAACACGTGATTCAGTGTTCAAGGTATGGAAAACGTGAAGAGAATTAAGTTACTTTATGACATCATAGTTATTCATATTATGTCATACGTACAGTATAACTGTAAGTCATTATTTGGGAGGACCTAAAAGAAACGAATTAAAGACAGAGTGGGTATCAAGGACTAAGAAGCACAACTACGGGTTCCAATCCTCTTATATGCAATGCGTATGTATAATCTAGGGCGAGGGTGAGATGCAAGACAATCATAATTAATTATAATAACTTCTATAACAAATGGAAAAATGGATACGACTAAACCATAGTTATGGTAGATCGTAGGGTTGTGACACGAACAAAAAAATAGGAAGCTACAAGTAAAATTATTATCCAAACTCGCGTTAAGCAATTTTGGTTCTTATGTAAAAATGAATATTGATTATTCATTTCATGTTTACACACACATATATATATATATATATATAATAGAGATAATGATAATAAAAATAATGGATAGATCGCTTGATAGATTACAATAGATAGATAATCTTTTTTGTATTATGAATTAACTAAGGAAAATTACTGTGTGTACTCACTGATTGGAAAGATGCGTGGAGCAAGTTATATAGTGTACGAGTTTTAGCTGTGCAATTTTGCATGTTACCAGGATGCGGGACGGGGACACAACTCACTAAGCATCCCACCACCACTTCTCCAACCTCCGCCCAGTGATGGTCAAGAATCACTTACTGGTCTCTGTATTTGAAGTTAATTATTGGCAAATTAGATTTTAAAAACAAAAGAATTTCCGCTTTTTCAGATTTCAGTCAGTTTCTTAAGGGGTCGTAAATAAGTCCTGCAGCACTAGAGAGTCTTTCGCTTGGCACACTGGTTGATGTGCATGCTAAATAGGTTCTAGCCAACTTGGTCAGTTCCGGGTATTTCTCTTTGTGCAGTTTCCACCATTCCAAATGATCTTCGTCGTGGCTGAATCTTTTTTTTATGCTATATTCATCAATTTGCTTCATAGTTTTTTCGAATTTCAAGTTCAGAACCATCATGTTTCAAATCCAATTCTTCTTCACTACTGCTCGAGGCAAAGAAGGCAGAAATAGAGTCTGCAGCAGCAGTATCACTCGTTGAAGGTGTAGGTTCACAACATCAGGCATGCTTTGCTGGTGGGTGTTCTGAGTCTGAAGTTTTGGCATTTAAATTTGTTGCCAGATTATATACTTCTGTCTTTATAATATCAATAGTGCTTTGTAGTGAAAAAAATTTCAACTTTAACCTTGGATCAAGAAATGTTGCAATTTTGTATGTGTTTTCGTTTTCTAAGGAACTAAATCGTTCCAAAATTTGAGAAAGCATTGTCTCCTTCATTTCCTTTATTCCTTCAGCATTCTTTTTCTTTATTGTATCAGTTAACGAAGCTATCAAAGGAATTACCTCTGATATTGACGAATTTGCTCTGCTCAACTTTTTCGTTATTACTTCAAATGGTTTGAGGAGTTCAGTGCATTTTTTCATAATATCAAAGTCAGTGGGAGTTAATTGTGGTATCTTACCATTTGCTGCATATAAGCATAAAGGTTCTTTCAGTTCTTGCATTCTTTTTAACATGTAATACGTGCTATTCCAACGAGTTTGAACATTGTGAATGTTTAATTCTGGTTGATTTAATTTATTTTGAATCTTTTTTAATTCATCTTTTGCTGTTGTTGTTGAGTGATTGAAATGAGATACTATTCTCCTACACTTGGACATAACCTCGCAAATGCATTTTTTATAACCAATTGCAGTTTATGTGCCGTACAATCTACACTATTTAATTCCGAGAGTCTAAAAGCTTTAACCATGTTGCTTCCAGCATCACACATAACACAATGAACTGAAGTAGTTGGTATTTTCCGTTTTGTTAGCATTGTATCAAACTTTTCAGAAATATACTTGGCTGTATGATGTTCTTCCAAAGTTTCTGTGCACAAAACAAGGTTTATCCACTCAAAATCTTGATTAATGCCATGGCAAGTTAAGCTTAGCAAGGATATACCAGCTGATGTCTCAGACCAGACATCTGTTGTGAATGATAAGTTGCAATCATTAATTGAATTGAGAATATCAGATACCTTTTCCGAAACTGATTTGTAAATGTCTGAACATATCAGATTCTCATAATATTTTCGAGTTTTCATTACATACTGTGGTGAGGACTCGGCCATCACACATTTAAATCCGAGGTCTTCAACATGGCTGAAAGGCAGGTCATCTAATATTAACATTTCTGAAATTTGGTAATCCATTGATTTTGACTGGATTATTTATGTCCCATAACTTCATAAAACAGCTTTCAATTGTTCTCTGTTTTGCTGCTTCTTTTATTGATTGCAATGTAGTTTTGGAGGTTGTAGCCAAACTGGACCTTGATTTTTTTTGGCATTTCTGATTTTGAAATCTTTATACAGATCTGTATGCTTGGATTTAAGGTGATTTATGAGACCACTAGTTGTTGTTCCTTTTCGAGACAAAATATTTTTGCATGTGTTGCACTGAGCTTTTTCATCTTCTTTTTGAGTAAAATATTTCTGCACAGTACTCGAGTATGAAGACACCATGATTTTATTGTACAGCTGCAAAACTGCAGTAGGCCAACCAAGCCTATTAGGTTAAAACAACGCACTAATTAGCCTATAAATGCGAGTCTAAATGCTAATGCACTTACTGTATATGAGTGAAACAAAACACAAACACTAATTCACAACAGAAGACACTAACTAGGTGATGAGACAATACTATTATGAAATATTACAACACTGTATGAACTGGCACTTGATGAAAAGTTTTCGACTAATTAGGACAGCACTACCAACCCTCAGGCTTGCCTCAGGCAGCAGATGACAGTGAAGCATGTTTCCAGATAGGTCTATTTTAGATAACGTGTGTGTGTGTGTGTGTGAGAGAGAGAGAGAGAAAATAAGCAAATTATTCACATTGTGAATGTGAATATTCGTCCCATCCCTAATATACAGAGACATGTAAGAAGTAAATAGACAGCCCAGATTTTGCTGTAACAATTTGGCGTAAAAGATTCAACAATTCTGATCGTGTTGCTGGTTTTTGGGCTTTTTACGTAAAGTCTTGTCTAGTATTGCCCACACGTGTTCTATGGGGTTCATGTCAGGGGATTGACTCGGCCAAGGAAGTCGTTTGATACCATTTTGCTCCCATTCTTTCGTCTTTTTTGCAGTGTGGCATGGGGCTCCATCTTCCATGAACAGGCAGCTGTCTTTTTCAATTTGACCACTTGAGAATTTGGCATAATCCTTCTTCAAGGATAGAAATGTAGGAAATGAATATTAGTCATAATAATATGGCAAAAAAATTTGGATGCATACATTTTACCATAAAATTAGGGGTGTCTATTTACTTCTTGCATGTCTCTGTATATATAATATATATATATATATTATATATATATATATATATATAAATAAATAAATAAAACCTTCAGTTAAATTCTCCTCAAATTGTTCATTCTGATGAAGGTCAAACTTTTCACTCCACCTTAGACTTACAGTTTAACATGGAATCCGAACCACACCCCACCAGCAGCCCAGTGTCTTAACCACTAGGCTACCCAGGGTGCCCATTTATCAACCAAACACTTCCTTTATTGTGTGGAAGGATGAACAGCTGGGTTTTGCTGTGCTTTGCACCACCTGGGGTTGATGGATTCATAGCCAGTGACATTAACCACTACACCACCGAGGTGCACATATGAAAATTATTTCATGAAAGTAACATTGAATAATATTTATGATAAAAATTATTTCACGAAAGTAACCTACGCATGAATAATATTTATGATGAAAATAACCATGAAGGAAAATTAAAACATGAAATAGTACTCAAGCATTTTTGTTGAATGACATCCTCAATGTTCTAGAGCAGAGTTTTTCAAACTTTTTGAAGCCACAGAACCTTTATTTTTCATGGAACCTTGACCAATAGGTAAAATTTTAATGATATAAGGCAATTGGTAATAAAACATAATTTATGCTCACCTCAGTTCATTTATGTAATTTATGAAATTTACATATACAGTTATATGAATTTTACAAAAAAATATATAAGTTTAGAAATTTACAAGACAAAACCCCACAGTTTACTTTTATTGACCTATTTATTTTAAATGCCCCTCCCCACATTACTGTCAGCATAAAAGAAATTATAAGTATAAAAAATATCATGTTTATTGTAAAATTAAAGTTTTTGTTAGCAAAGATCTTTATAAAATATTATATATTTGTATAATATGCATTGTGAAAGCTAACACATTTACACTGCATTTAATAACATTACTGTGATCATAACTTCCGTGAACTGAGAAAAACTCACCAAATCAGTCAGACCAGTGCTTGTGGTTATCAGCTGTGTTTTGTTTACAAAATGGGCTCCTGTTTCTTACTGTGGCTGCAAGAGGGCAACACTTATTCATTTGAATTAAAATTCCCTCTCTCACCCACTCTCTCTTTGCCTATGCCTTTCAAAACACAATCACTGAATTCGCAGAATATATATCGTAAATTCATCCATGCCACTTGATATTATTTTATCTTACCTCTCTCTCCTTCTCAGTCTCTCATGACATGCCCCATGGAACCTTATGAAGTTCTCATGGAACCCTAGGGTTCCGCAGAACACAGTTTGAAAACCCTTGTTCTTGAGGATGTCATTAAATGAAAGTGCTTGAGCACTATTTTGTATTTTAATTTTCCTCTGTGGTTATTTTCATCATAGTCATGTACATACATACATACATACATACATACATACATACATACCAGACATGGGGTCATTACAAGGCTTATCATTATCATTACCAGAAATTTTTCATTATCATTACCATTACAGCATTTTTGTTTCATTATCATTGCAAGCCCTTCATTATCATTGTAATGATCATTACAATACTGAATATACTGAATAAGCGCTCCACCAGTGCACTGGAGGCATGGATGCAAAGATGCTTGGCAGCAAGAACAGATGCATCAGGATACAGATATGCATTGTCCCTCCACCATGTCAGGGGATTGCAGTCCTCCAGTGACATGCACAGACTTTCAGAAGGGCAGGGGCTCAGTTGAAAAAAGGGCACTCCCCTAACATTTTTAAAAATGAAATCTGCAATGCCATATAGGCTATATATATGTATACACACACAAAGAAAAATTTTAAAATTGTATGTGGTAAATATTCTTAAATTCCATTAAATTCAATGCATTTTTACCAACTTTACGAGTAATGTCATACAATATTTTTTGGAGTAATGTCACACTGCTTTGGATTCCAACTTACCATAATTATCAGTGAGAAATCACTAGTTAGCTTAGGTTAACGTAAAATAAACAAACAGTAAACAATACACCCACATACCCGAGAGACGCAATCAACAGTGAACAGCTGCAGTCAGTGTTACCACTAGGGACGCCCTCCCTGATTGACAAAATAATAGTAACGGTATGTTAAGTTTATTATTCTAATAAAAAAATCATAGATCAAAGTAATTCCAGTTTTGAAAATCTGTTGAAGTAGCAGTAACTAAATAAAAATATAACTAATTAATTCAAATTTATGTTGAATCAATATATTTATGAATTTTGACTAAAAGGGCACTTTTGATATGAAGAAGAAAAGGGCAGGGGCTCAAGCACCCCAACCCCCCCCCCCCCCCCCCCCCTGTGCACGTGCCTGCAGTCCTCATCAATGCAGGGCTGGTCAAGGTAGCTATCCACCTGGCTGACAATAGGGTTCTGAGAAGCTGTAGAGGGAGCTGGAGCAGCCATAAAATTGAACAACTTGCACCACTTTGGTGCTGGCTGGGACTGGGAGGAATCAGAAGATATATATATATATATATATATATATATATATATATATATAAGCAGAAAGCCACAGACAAGAAGGAAAGAAACATCTATCATGTTGGAAAAGGGAAAGGGACTATATTTTGTACAATGCAATGTTTCAAGCACAAACTATCCATTCCCCTCTGTCTTAACTGAACATTTTTAACAACTAAACTCTACTTGTTTTTAGATGCTTCTGTTTGTATTAGTTTTGCCTCGGAATCTGTGCTACTTAGACTTAAGGTGTGAGATTCTTTTTAGTGTGACTTTCTTTTTAGTGTTTTTAAAAACTTGTAAATTTTTAGTTTGGGTTTTTCCTTACATTATTTTGTATTTTATATTTGTCATTCATTATGGTTTTTAATTTTCTGTTTTTAACTTTTTAGATTTTTTTGCCTGAAGATGAGCATAGTTTGTGCTTGAAATGTTGCATTGTACAAAATATAGTCCCTTTTCCAACATGATGGATGTTTCTTTCCTTCTTGTCTGTGGCTTTCTGCTTAAATTGAAATTGAAGCTTGCCAGAAGCGGCCTTCACCAATATATATATATATATATATATATATATATCAGTGATGTAGGTCTCGAGATTGGTTTCGGTCTCAAGACTGATCTCGAAACCCAATTTGCAGATCTCGATCTCAGTCTCCGCCATTTAGATCTCGGCCTCGGTCTCGACAGACGCGGTCTCAGTTTTTCTCCCCAAGACCTTTCAAGACCTCTCGAGACTGTAATGAAAAATACATGTTATTGGCATACTCATGATGGTGGCTTGGTTGAACAGACACAATTCAGAATGTTTGTGAAAGTTTGTAAAAGTAAGGGACTCTAGGTATTCACTAATCAGTCACCCTGTTTTGAGTTGCCACGTTTGTCTTGTGTGGGGGGGGGAGGTCTGGATTTTTTAGGTTATTGCTACAAAAAAAATAAATACTGCTCGGTCCTAACATCCCCATATAAAAAAAAAGATATTAGAGAGCTGGAAGGGATCCAGAGAAGCTTCACAGCCAAGATCAATGGGTGCAAAGAACTAAATTACTGGGAAAGGTTACGTGAACTAGACCTATATTCACTGGAAAGGAGAAGAGAGAGATACACCATTATTTACACTTGGAAAATAATGGAGAAACTAGTCCCTAATCTTACTCTGAAGTCTGAACCCTATAACTCCCCAAACAACAGTGGAAAGTAGAAATGGCAGACTGTGTCGTATTCCCAAATTAAAGGCAAGACAGGGAACATCCTTAACCCTGAAAGAAAATAGTTTTGTGGTGAGAGGACCAAAACTGTTTAATCAGCTGCCCAAAGACCTAAGAAACACGAAGGGAGTTGCAGTGGACATCTTCAAAAGAAGACTAGATGCCTGACTCAGAACAATCCCCGATGAGCCTGGCGTACCTGGCTATGTGAAGTGGAGAGCACAAGAAACCAACTCACTACTTCACCAGGCCAACTCGAGAGGAGGGGCGACAGGCTTGACCTTCGCGAAATGAGGAATCATCACGTGGAACCTTTGTAAGGTTGTAAGGTAAGGTATATATATATATTGAAATTACACTGTAATGAAAATGTAATGATGTGTAATGATTTATTACAGACCTTTCATTACCATTATTGCCTCAAAATTTCTTTCATTATCATTACAAGAGATTTGTAATTAATTATAATTAATTACCCTACCATTACAATGATAATGACCCATGTCATATATATATATATATATATATATATATATATACATATATATATATATACTATATATATACACACACACACACACACATATATATATATATATTATATATATATATATATATATATATATATAATATATATATATGATGAATAAAACCACGAAGGAAAAAAGAAACACAAAGGGGTGCTCAAGCGCTTTCGTCTAATGACATCCTCAGGAACACTGGAGTGAAAGGACAGATCAAGGCAATATATAGGTTACAAAATAAACATACATACATACATATTCACATATATATACATATATATATATATATATATATATATATACATATATACATATATATAGTAAGCATAGAAAAAAATTGTGGGAGGAGCCAACATTTATATGGTCACAGAAGAATAAAGAAATAAAAAAAATATAAATATAAATTGAGAAAAAATTAATTACAAAATAGTGCCTTAGTGATATATATGTCACAGCCTAAATAATCATAAAGAAATAAACAGGCAAATAAAAAAACCCATAAATATATATACATACATATATATATATATATATAACATATATACATATATATATATATATATATACATATATACTATATATATATATAATATATATATATAAAAGACACTTTTAGCACTTTGGCCGACCTTCAATATAAATTCAAATGGCTTTTTTATGGAACAGGTCACAAAAGAATAAAGAAATAAAAATAAATATAAATATTGTAAGTGGAGTCTACCAATTCAAGCTCAAGAGGGAAGTTTTACAATCGATTTAATAGATGCTGCCAAATTGATATATATGTCACAAAAAAAAAATAAAGAAATAAACCAAAAAAAAAATTAATTATTAAAAAAATAAAAAATAATAATAATAAATTGAAAGATAAATTTTAAGAGAGGCACACCAATTTATAAGGGAAAAATTACCACATATGCATATTATAGTCACAAACGAATAAAAAAGTACAAGTAAATATAAATTGGAAAACAAAATGATGCCTAGATGATATATAAAGAACAATAAAATATATATACAACATATATACGGTATATATACGAAATATAAACGCAATATATACAGAATATATATATATATATATATATGCATAAGGGAAAAAAAATTACCAAATTTGTTTTTATAATTATTGTCTGAGAAAACGGTAGGTCGCAAAAGAATAAAGAAATAAAAATAAATATAAATTGAAAAAATTACAAATAATACACGTACACATGTATACCCGCATAACCAAATATATATATACATATACACACATATATACAAACACACACACACACACACACACATATATATATATATATATATACAAGCTTGACCTTCACGAAATGAGAAATCATCCCGCAGAACCTTTGTGAGGTTGTAAGGTAAGGTAAGGTACATACACATATACATATATATATATATATATATATATATATATATATATATATATATTTAACTGCATACATACATACATACATACATATACACACATACATACATACATATACACACATATACATACAAACACATTTAACTGCAATGACCACTCACATACACATACATACATACACATACACACATACAGCAAACAATTGAAAAATAAAATTGTAAGGGAAACAACAGACAAAAACAAATTTTTTACCAAAGATTTAACAACCTGCCCTTTTTGTTTAAATCCATTCTGAAGGAATTCAGAGCAACGGGATCAAGTTGAAACAGACCTTTACTCATGTTAAGGTTATTTGTAAGTTGAATTATAGCCGACTCAAGAATATTTCTATTAACAATGTTGCTAGAGTGAAACAAAACTGAAACATTATTCCAATCAATACAATGGGATAACTCTGACAAATGGACAAAAAGGGCACTGGACAACTGTCCCGTTCTAACGGAATATTGATGCTGTTTTACACGCGTTTGCAAATCCTTTCCCGTCTGACCTATGTAAAAGGAATCACATTGCTTACACCCAATTTTATAGATAATGCCTAAATTATTGGTAGGGCTATTTTTTACTATGATGTTTTTCACAATATTGTTATATGAAAAAACTACACTGATATCCAAAAGTTTAAGTACATTAGCAATGCCTAAGAAGCCCGGGAAAAATGGAAGTACTAAATATTCTTTGACAAGGTGCGAGTGTTATTATTCACACGATAGAAGGTTCGTTTAGCCTTATTAAGACAAGATTCCATGAACGCAGATGGGTAACACAACTCACTTCCAATACCGTTGATATTTTCCAATTCGGCATCGATGTATTCCGGACTGGCGATCCTAAGAGCGCGGAGAAACATTGAGGAAAATATGGCCTTTTTAATAGGGGTGTCATGTCCAGAGTAAAAGTGTACGTAGGACAAATTGTTTGTTTTTTTCCGATAGATACTAAACTTAAAACCCGGGCTATCCCTATGAACACGCACATCCAAAAACGGGATTGAGTTGTCTTGTTCCACTTCTAAAGTAAATTTAATGGAGGGGACTTGGTCATTTAACTGAAGGAGGAAGTCATCCAGGTCACGATTCATGGGCCAGATACACAAAATATCGTCGACGTACCGCAACCAAGGGATGCCAACCCCCAGGATTCTCGGAATGTAAGTAATTTCAAAAAACTCCATATAAATATTGGAGAGAAGGGGCGACAAAGGGTTGCCCATGGCCATCCCAAAAACTTGTTGATAATGCTCGCCATTGAAAGTGAATTTACAATCCTTGATACAAAGCTTAATAAGCTCCAAAACAGTGTGTGCAGGTAATGGTAAATCATAATTATGTAATTCTCTGGCGAGAAAGTCAAGCATATCATCAATCGGCACTTTTGTGAACAATGAACAAACGTCGAAACTGATCAATCTATCGTTGGTATTAATGCGAACATTATTCAATTTTTCAGTGAGATCCATGGAATTTTTTACGTGTGAATCAGAGACAGTTCCAAGAATGGGGGACAAAACATTAACAAGCCATTTGGAGAGTTTATAGGTAATAGAGCCCACCGAGCTAATAATAGGGCGCATAGGGTTACCCGGTTTGTGGGTTTTAATAAGACCATAAAGATAAGGCAGAGCAGGTGAAGTGGACAAAAAAAGGGGAATTAAATCCTTATGATCTTTGAGAATGCGTTTCAAGCCACTATTGAATGATTTGATGACATCATCCTGTGGGTTCTTCCTAAGTTTCACGTATGTGGCGGGGTCCTGAAGCAACTCATTCATCTTTCCAATGTAATCCACTTTGTCCATAATGACTAAGGTGTTAGCCTTGTCTGCTTTAGTAATATGGAGCTCACTATCTTTTTTTAATTGTGAAAGGCTATTGCGGAAACGTTTAGGAAAGTTATCTTCGTAAGAAATATTCGCAGCACCATAGACCAGGCCTTTAACTATGTTAACTAAAAACTGAGGAAGGTTACACTGTTTTTCAAAACGAGCAAGACTATGACAAATTTGTAAAGCAGTAGGTTTTTTAACAATATAAAAGGACATACCAAATCCAAGGGCACTTTTTGCATCGTCACTAATGTTTTTCGAAACTTTTGGATATCAGTGTAGTTTTTTCATATAACAATATTGTGAAAAACATCATAGTAAAAAATAGCCCTACCAATAATTTAGGCATTATCTATAAAATTGGGTGTAAGCAATGTGATTCCTTTTACATAGGTCAGACGGGAAAGGATTTGCAAACGCGTGTAAAACAGCATCAATATTCCGTTAGAACGGGACAGTTGTCCAGTGCCCTTTTTGTCCATTTGTCAGAGTTATCCCATTGTATTGATTGGAATAATGTTTCAGTTTTGTTTCACTCTAGCAACATTGTTAATAGAAATATTCTTGAGTCGGCTATAATTCAACTTACAAATAACCTTAACATGAGTAAAGGTCTGTTTCAACTTGATCCCGTTGCTCTGAATTCCTTCAGAATGGATTTAAACAAAAAGGGCAGGTTGTTAAATCTTTGGTAAAAAATTTGTTTTTGTCTGTTGTTTCCCTTACAATTTTATTTTTCAATTGTTTGCTGTATGCGTGTATGTGTATGTATGTATGTGTATGTGAGTATGTGTGTGGTCATTGCAGTTAAATGTGTTTGTATGTATATGTGTGTATATGTATGTATGTATGTGTGTATATGTATGTATGTATGTATGTATGCAGTTAAATATATATATATATATATATATATATATATATGTATATGTGTATGTACCTTACCTTACAACCTCACAAAGGTTCTGCGGGATGATTTCTCATTTCGTGAAGGTCAAGCTTGTATATATATATATATATATGTGTGTGTGTGTGTGTGTGTGTTTGTATATATGTGTGTATATGTATATATATATTTGGTTATGCGGGTATACATGTGTACGTGTATTATTTGTAATTTTTTCAATTTATATTTATTTTTATTTCTTTATTCTTTTGCGACCTACCGTTTTCTCAGACAATAATTATAAAAACAAATTTGGTAATTTTTTTTCCCTTATGCATATATATATATATATATATATATATATATATATATATATTCTGTATATATTGCGTTTATATTTCGTATATATACCGTATATATGTTGTATATATATTTTATTGTTCTTTATATATCATCTAGGCATCATTTTGTTTTCCAATTTATATTTACTTGTACTTTTTTATTCGTTTGTGACTATAATATGCATATGTGGTAATTTTTCCCTTATAAATTGGTGTGCCTCTCTTAAAATTTATCTTTCAATTTATTATTATTTTTTTTTATTTTTTTAATAATTAATTTTTTTTTGGTTTATTTCTTTATTTTTTTTTTGTGACATATATATCAATTTGGCAGCATCTATTAAATCGATTGTAAAACTTCCCTCTTGAGCTTGAATTGGTAGACTCCACTTACAATATTTATATTTATTTTTATTTCTTTATTCTTTTGTGACCTGTTCCATAAAAAGCCATTTGAATTTATATTGAAGGTCGGCCAAAGTGCTAAAAGTGTCTTTATATATATATATATATATATATATATGTATATATGTATATATATATATATATATGTATGTATATATATTTATGGTTTTTTTTTATTTGCCTGTTTATTTCTTTATGATTATTTAGGCTGTGACATATATATCACTAAGGCACTATTTTGTAATTAATTTTTTCTCAATTTATATTTATATTTATTTTTATTTCTTTATTCTTCTGTGACCATATAAATGTTGGCTCCTCCCACAATTTTTTTCTATGCTTACTATATATATGTATATATGTATATATATATATTATATATATATGTATATATATGTGAATATGTATGTATGTATGTTTATTTTTGTAACCTATATATTGCCTTGATCTGTCCTTTCACTCCAGTGTTCCTGAGGATGTCATTAGACGAAAGCGCTTGAGCACCCCTTTGTGTTTCTTTTTTCCTTCGTGGTTTTATTCATCATAAATACTTTTCACGTGTCACTTTCGTGAAATAATTTTTCATATATATATACAGTGATCCCCTGACCTGCACGATGTCCAACCTGCATGAATTCAGATATAGGACAAGGACATGTCACTACCATTTTTTCAATCTGCATGAGCTAAAATTCAAAGATAGTTCAGCACAAATTTTTTAAAATTGTTGTAAATACTAAAAAAATAACAACTTACATTTTTGCTCATGTAGTACGATACATATGATACAATACATATGATATGATACTTATGTGTATGATACATGTATGATATGATACTTTATCATTTGCAGCTGGCAGCAACATGCCCAGTAGTTCATCTCTTGTATGACTGGCTAGTTCATATTGAGTCATCTTTCACATGCTTCCCTAGATTATTACATTACTTTTATAGGTAGTGATTTTTTTAAATTTGTTTTTTTTTTTACAAGTTTTAACTATTTATTCTTGTTATATATTTACTATTTATTCTTGTTATATATTACTTTTTTTACTTTTACTATTTATTCTTATATATTATTTTACATTCAGTATTATTATTATTATTATAATAATAATAATAATAATAATACAATGATTTAAAAGCTTTTATTCAGGTAAAAATTACTTTATACATGATTTTTTAAACTTCTATCCCCCTAACCCAATTTATATTATGGGGAGATACTTCTGACCTACATGATTTTGTGCTGCATGAGCTTTTTCAGGATTAGAACCCTCATGCAGGTCAGGGGATCACTGTATATATTTAAACTTAATTATATACAGTATATTACCTTGGTGAAGTATTGGTTAGCATCACTGGCTATGAATCTACCAGCTCCAGGTTTGAAACCTGGTGACAGCAGGTGGCACGCGGCAAAATCCAGCTGTTCATCCTTCCACACAATAAAAATTGGTTGGTAGATAAATTTGTACTCTGGGTAGCCTAGTGGTTAAGACAGTGGGCTGCTGATCAGGAAGGTATGAGATTGAGTCTGGGCAAGGGCTTTGTAATTTCTGACTGACTGCCCATGGTGGGGCATGGTTTGGATTCCATGTTAAACTGTCGGTCTAAGGTGGAAAGCTTGACCTTCATCAGAATGAACAATTCAGGCAGAAGCAAAACCAAAGTAAACCAAGGTTAAGCAAGGTATTAACCCTAGGCTGGTTTACTTAATTATTATTATTACCATACCTAAATTAGAAGTTTCAGGAAATAGGCTAAGGTATTTGTGACTATTTTTAATTTTAAATTGCAGTATTGTTTATTAAAAAAATTGAAGGCTACATAACTGACAACTTTTATGAAGCTGATCATTTGACTTGTATAAAAGATCTATCCTTCCACATTTAACTCATCACAAATGGGAGAGAGTTTTATTGCATGGAATGTAATGAAATTTAATGTTCAAGGAGAGAAATGGAGAAATATTAGTTGGGTCACTCTTCTTGATGGTTATTTTAGTTTTTAATTTATCTCAATTTTTTTCTTTTGTTTTACAGCATAATGTTTGCAGTATAATTACTGAAAAGAAAGGAAAAACAAGTTTTAATAATTGTAATTTTGTTTTGTCCTATTAAGCTTTGCGCATATCTAGAATATAAAGGCCATTTCCTATCAGTAGAAAGTGATGTTTTTTTTCTATTTTTTTTTACCCAAACGCCTCTCCCACCACAGTGAGGTCACATCAGGAACAGGCAGGAAGCACCTCAATCACTGACATTCACTTCATCAGCTGTCATGACAATAATGCGCCTGCCTCATGGCAACAATTCCACAACCCAGCCCTGCAGACTATTCCACAGTTTACCCAGACTGCTTCATGCACTGAGTCAGCACATTGCCTGCCTGTTGCCCTACATATACCACATTACTCCACTTTTTTCTATCCAGCACACATCTTTCACCCTCCCAGACATCCAAGTTCCGCTGACCCAAAGTTTCCTTCACCCCATCCCTCCATCTCCTCCTCAGTCTACCCCTCCCCCTTTCCCCCTCCAACATGTAAATTCTCTTTACCATCCTCTCCTTACTCATCCTGTCCATATGCCCAAACCATTTTAACACCCCCTCATCTGCTCTCTCCACAAGACTCCTTCGACTTGCACACCTCTCAAGGATAACGGTGTTTCTCACACGATTAATCTGCCTCACCCAACAGATCATCCTCAAGCATTTCATTTCCAGTACAGCCACCCTTTTCCTTTCCTTCACATTTGCCACCCAGGCCTCACATCCATACAATGCTGTTGGCACTACTATACCTTCATACATACCCATCTCCGTATCCATAGACACTGATCTCTCCTTCCAAACGCAACTTAGGGCACCCAGTACCTTTGCCCCTTCTTCCACTCTGTGGCTCACCTCTGCCTCCATAGTCCCATTCCTTGCCACATCCACTCCTAAGTGCCTGAAACATGCCACTTCTTCCATTTCCTCACCATACAAACTTACACCCAGTCACTCATGAACCTCCCTTTTACAGCACCACATAACCTTACTCTTATTCACATTTACTCTTAGCTTCTTTCACACACACCCTCCCAAACTCAGTTACCAGTCTCTGTAGCTTTTCTCTCAAGTCTGCCACCAGAGCCATATCATCTGCATACAAGTGATTCACTTCCCAAGAACCTCACCCTGCAATATGCTTCACTCCTGCCCCCTTCCCCATGACCCTTGCATTCACTTCTTTCACCACCCCATCTATAAACATATTAAACAACCATGGAAACATCACACAACCCTGCAATAGACTAATTTTCACTGGAAACCAGTCACCCCTCTCTCTTCCTACATGCACAACATTCAACAATGACCAATGCACCCCATACATCTGCAGCATTTGCCACAACACTTTTCTGGCAACCTTATTATATGCTTTTTCAAGATTCGTGAATGCTACATACAAATCCCTTTCTTTCTCCAAGTATCTCTCATGCAACATCTTCAACCCAAACACCTGGTCCACAGACCCTCTACACAACGCTTGTGTAGAAGAGTGTTCGCACAAGATGAGGAGAGAGAATGAGCAAATGAAAAATGAGGCACCTCCCAGGAATTGAACCTGGGATCATCCAATTGCCAGTTGGATATGCTAACCACTGCACCAAGGTCCCCAATCAGTCACAACTCTTAATTCTCCTACATAAAAGCAGAATCGAATTCCCTGAGGGGGCACCTTCTCATGCTGTACATGAGGCATTTACATTAATTATACTGTGTGTTGTTTGCAGTTAAAATGTATATTATATATGTATGGCATGAGAAGGTGTCCCCTCAGGGCATTCGATTCCTCTCGTATGTAGGAGAATTACAAGTTGACTGATTGGGAACCTTGATGCAGTGGTTAGCATATCCAACTGGCAATTGGATGATCCTGGGTTTGATTCCTGGGAGGTGCCTCATTTTTCATTTGCTCATTCTCTCTCCTTATCTTGTGTGGATGCCCTTCTACACAAGCGTCGTTCTTTACATTAATTATACTGTGTGTTGTTTGCAGTTAAAATATATATATATTATATAATATATATATATATATATATATATATATATATGGGATGAATTTCATAATTAAACACATGAAATGAACGAATGCTGCAAACCCATAAGGAAAAAGAAAAATGATTCCAAGGCCTTTCATGTATTCAGAGCTACACCTCATCAGGGAATCAATTCCCTGATGAGGTGTAGCTCTGAATACATGAAAAGCCTTGGAATCATTTTTCTTTTTCCTTGTGGGGTTGCAGCATATATATATATAAAGAAAGTTCGTATTATTTTTGGTTTATGGATTTTTTTTAATTGAATAAGCAAAATTTCTAATCTGCATTTTTTTTTTAGGAGAATAATGATTTTGTAAAATTAGTAGGAACCATAAAAGTTTATTAAACCACTAGTTAATTGCAAGTTTTAAAATTTTATGCCCTTAAGAATACATGATCCTGCCAAATATCTGGCAATTATCCAGTATCTGGCAAAAATAAAAAGCCAAATACCTGGTATCTGGTTATCCGGCTGTATTGTGATCTGTTACATCCCTAGTAGTACCTAACCAATCAACACTACATTCACCACCTTTTTTTCAGGAGCTCTTTGAACAGTGATCCCATCCACTCCTACTGCTTTTCCACTTTTCATCCTGCCTAGGGCCTCCACCACCTCCTCCCTATGGACCAACCCATTTGCCACAACTCTCATACTCTGAACCCCCTCTCTGCCCAAATGTACCACATCTGCTTCCCTACCTTTCAACATGTTCAATAGTCCCTCAAAATACTCGCTCCACCTTGTCTTCACATCTCCTCCATCTGTCATCACTTCCCCATTGACTTTTCACAATCATGCTCATCTGCCCTCTCACTTTCCTCGCACTATTCACTTCTCTCCAAAACATCATCTTGTTCTCCCAGAAATTTTCTTACCCTCTCATACCCCATCTCTCATTTGCTCTCTCTTTCATCTCTCACACTTTTCTCTTCTTTGCCTCTTCCTCTTATACTCTTTCCAGTCACCCACACTTCTGCTCTGCAAGTACCGAGCGTATACTTCCCTTTTTTGCTTCAACATTTCAGCCTCCACATTCCACCATTCACTACCCTGTCATATATGTCCAACCCCAATCTTCTGTACACCACACACTTCAGTCACACACTTCAGCACTGCTTCACTAAATATCTGCCACTCCTCTTCCACACCTCTTGTTTCACTCTCTCCCACCCTGCACCATTCTTCATCTCTCCTGATACATCTGTTCACAATCCCTTTTCCTCAGTTCACTCACTTTCACTACCTCTCTCACAAGCACACTACCCAATCTTAAAAGCATGTATGACTCCATTACCATAGCAATACCATGCAATACAATATATTATAATTAGTTATCACAGCATGATAGGCTATAGTATTACACTGTACTGTATCTGTGTTTTTGTGTGTTCCAGGGAGTAGAGTGTCCCAAATTCTTAGCTGGATTTACAGAAGATGGAAATTCTCAAGAAATGTTGAAATGCATTTTAGTAAGTATCCAAGTTGTAATGTGGAATCCCACCACATGAAATAGAGCATTGAAGATGATGAAATACTGTTGGTGGCCTAACTACTGACTATATATAATAATTGCTTTAAGTTTAATATAATTGACAGTTGCATGAATTTTAAAAGTAGATTTAGGAGCCAATGTGAATTAGGGCCTACCATTTATTTATGTGAATTCATACCTTTGTAGCAGTGTGTATTAGTTTTGTATATCTTGTTTTGTCAAATAAAAATATGTTTAGGCATATCCCTTGTTTAATAATGAGTTTTTAAAATGTAGTCAATATGAAATTTTTAATTACTTATTATGAAGCTTTTACATTTTTCTTATGCATGATAAAAATAAGCATATGTAATCAGGGACGTAGACAAAAGGGGGTACAGGGCCTTCAACCCCCCGAAATAAGATATAGGCTTGATATTTCTATGCATTTTTGAAATTATAAGTGTGTGTGCGCCATGCCGAGTACCTTCAGCACATGTTTAATTACTGTAATACATTATGAATACAGTATGTTTTTACTCATTCACACACTTTTAATATATATATACATACAGCAATTCCTTGAGTAACACAATAGTTGCGTTCCAGAAAAGTCTCGTGTAAGTCAAAATTGTGTTAGTTAAGCACAAATTTCCCATAAGAAATATTTTAAATATCGAGGTTGTGTTCCAAGTCCCAACTCAGTAGACAAATTTATATTTTTACTCCTTTGTTATGATTATATTTTGGTTACTGCTTTTGTTTCTACCTATTTTTATGTACAGTAGGGTCTCATTAATCCAAACACTTTGGGACTGGACAAGTTTTGGATTAGCAAGTTTTTGGATTATTGACTCATATATATGTAAATTACCTGTAAATCAAGAAAAACTAAAAGAATATATAGTATTAACATATGAAATTAATTAAATAAAGTACTTGCCAAGTTTTTTATCCATTTGTTTGTTTTAATAGTTGCAGAGCAGTATGCAGTACAGTGGAATAGAGTACTTTTTACAGTATTTTCTGGGCACTTGGCACCACTGTCTAGCACAGGCTCACACACTGTCAGACTAAAACCTTTGGATGAACGAGTCTTTCGGATTACTGAGTTCTGGATTATTGAGACCCTACTGTATATGTTATGAGTGAAAGTTATTTACAGGGAAAAGAAACATTACATTTTCTTATTTTATAACATCATTAATAATGTGATTAAATAATTAATTTATTAATTATAATGTGGGTTAATTTAGAATACGGCATATAACATGTGTAGTGTCTTAATGCATAATTTAGTTACATACATTTTGAAATGTAAATAACATTGTTGCCTGCAGTCTATATACTTTTGACAATCCTGTCTTAGAGGATGCTATTGGTTGTGTGGGTTTGAATATGTGATCGAGTCGACTCACCTCTTCCATTTTTCCCCCCTTGCTTCCTCTCACCTATACTGCACTCGTATGGGTGAGTGCAAAAATAATGTTAAACCAAGTGCATTAGTCAAGGACTAGCCCAATTTCAGAATTTGGGTTAAATGAAATTCGTGTTAGTCAAGGAATTACTATATATATATATATATATTTTTTATTTTTTTTAGTTCGGGAAGAACCGATTCGCCTCTATTTAAAGGGCATATCTCAGCGGAAAAACAAAGAAAAAGTGAGAGGAAAGACAGAGGAAAAAGAAAGGGTGGAGGGGACAGTCGAAGTGGAAAAAGACCAAGGATGACAAGGACTGCAGGGTCGAGCCCCATCATCCTTGGGTGCTAGGGCCGGGAGGGCGCACGTGAAACCTCCAGGAACAAGCACGTACAAACGAGCACAAAGAGCACTCAAGAGCACGAGCTTAGAACCCCCTTGCGGGGATATATATATATATATATATATCCCTTTGCTTTGTCCGGAGTGATAGGACGTATCCCTCTGTGGCCAATGTGGGAATGCATCTTTCTTTGGTGGAAGGGCTTTCTCTGCCCTTGTGGACCATTGGACCTGTTTGGGGACCCGCCTGATCTCCTGCTTCTATTTTTCTTTCTCCTTTCACCCACTCTTTCTGGCTCCCCCCCTCCCTGCATTTGGCTTTGTTTTGGATCTTCAAACAAACCCAAGCCCTGTCCCTGCCATCTTTCACCGCGTGTTGGATGAGAGTGGCCGCCTTCTAGGCATGGGGAATGGGTACGGGTGTATCTCCCCTGCGTGATATCTATTGGCGGTGGGACCAAGTGTGCCCATGATTCGCCTTTCCCTTGTTGGAGTCGATGGTGGCTGGATGCGTGCAGGGGATGATGCTTCTTTTTGTTTGCTATGGCTTCTTCTCCCCCTTGGCTTATGACTACTGCTTCTCATTCTCGGACTACTCCTTCTGTCAACACTCAGGTGGTGGGCAACCAGGCCCTCGAGTCCTCTACCACTGGAAGACCGCATCCTGATGGGGTTGACCCCCCTCTGGAAATGGAACGCTTGCACTCTCCTTTTCCATTGCTTGCTGACCCGAGTCCATCCCTTGAATATGCCCTTGGACATACACTCTCTGGAGCAGGGGTCTCGCCCCAGCCCACCTCAGTTGCCTTCGGGCAAGTCAAGTTTCACCCAAGACTTGGCCCCTAAACCCAGCTTCTTGCTCTCCCTGTATGCCCCCTCCACTCACCGTCGGCCCACCTTCCCACGGAGAGAGCCCTGCAGCGGACGGGGAAGCTGGCATTCATGGCCATCCTATCGACCGTTGGATATCCCAGTCCATTTCGATTCTACAGCCTCCTTATCCCTTCCAAGTACAGTATCCACAAATTCCTGGTGATCTGGCCTACCTCTGGGTCCCTTCTGTCCAACTCTGAACAGACGTTCCAGGCAATCCAAACCTACAGCAACTCCAGCCGCTATGATGTACGACCACAGAGGGATGGCTCCCTCCTCATAAAATCACGCTCAGCCACAGAGACAAAATCCCTACTCTCCCTCACAGAGGTCCTTGGATGCTCAGTGTCCATTTCCCCACACCCTTGCCTGAACCAGAGTCAGGGCACTATTTACGCCCCCCACCTATTGTCGATCGCAGAGAATGAGCTCCTGGAGGACAGGACATCGCACCCCAGGGTGTCACTAAGATCTATCACTTCACATCCTGACAGGGAGGCACCCCCTCCCCCACCCCACATCTGCTTCTTACCTTCAATACCTTAGTCCCTCCTGACCGTATTGTATGGGGTATGGGAGACTGCACACCATGCAAGTTTTCTGTCCACCCATACATCCCAAACCTGACCCATTTCTTTAAATGCAACACGTTTGGACATGTTAGCTCAGTTTGTCAGCAGCCACACCAACTGTGTGTTCATTACAGACAAATTGCTCACCCTGACAGGTGCCCCAAAACACCCAAATGCTCCAATTGTGAACGCAAATGCCTATTCTTCAGGTTTGAGGAGGAGGTCCGAGGCCTGCAAGTAACAGACTTCCTTAGCCCCTGAGAGGCATGAGACAGGGTGTGGAGTCCGTAACCATTCAGAATTAGCAACATGTTCATATGAACTTTTTTCTCACGATGACTGATACTATCACCTTCCGAAGTATTGACCTTTCCTCCTGAAACACCTTATATATATATATATATATATATATATATATATATATATATATATATATATATATATATATATATATATACCCCGCAAGGGGGTTCTAAGCTCGTGCTCTTGAGTGCTCTTTGTGCTCGTTTGTACGTGCTTGTTCCTGGAGGTTTCACGTGTGCCCTCCCGGCCCTAGCACCCAAGGATGATGGGGCTCGACCCTGCAGTCCTTGTCATCCTTGGTCTTTTTCCACTTCGACTGTCCCCTCCACCCTTTCTTTTTCCTCTGTCTTTCCTCTCACTTTTTCTTTGTTTTCCGCTGAGATATGCCCTTTTAAATAGAGGCAAATCGGTTCTTCCCGAACTTAAAAAAAAAAAAAAAAAAAAAAAATAAATAAAAAAAATAAAAAATATATATTATATAAGCAAACAACCACAAGGAAAGGAAACACAAAGTCTGAGCGCTTTCGTGATATATTCACATTATCAAGGAGGAACTTTATCCTATTTTCTGTTCCTCCTTGATAATGTGAATATATCACGAAAGCGCTTGACTTTGTGTTTCCTTTTCCTTGTGGTTGTTTGCTTATTAATAAGGTCACGTGTTATTTTGTGATTTTAGTGCATATACATACATACATACATACATACATACATACATACATCAGTCAACCCTCGACTTATGTAATTAATCCATTCTGAGATGAGTTACTTAACTCGAAAATGACGTAAATCGAACCCCAAAATACATGTAAATCGGGTAATCTGTTCCAGGACCCCAAAAAAGTATTGAAAATAATAAAATAATTAAATTTTTTGATAAAAACAGTGTATATAAACAGAATTATAGTGGTAATTAATAATTATTATTAAGAAATCACAGAAAAAAATTATAGCGTGTTATTTCGTCAATGTTTCAACTTCACACAGGCACTTTTTTATCTTAGATTATTTAATAATCCTTAATAATTTCACATTTATTAATTTGCCAAATTATTAATCACTTCATACAGTATCACTTTATATAATGCACAGTAAAAATAACAATGAAATAACGTGAAATACCCGGCATCCTGCCAGTGAGTGGTCACGCACTGTGTTTGCGATTACGCAGCTATTATGCAACATGAAATAATTACATAAGACGAATCAATTACAGTCAATGGGGGGCTTCTCGTAACTCGAAATTATGTAGGATGGTGACGACGTAAGTCGAGGGTCGACTGTATATATATTATATGCTCGTATGGATGAGTGCAAAAATCGTGTTAAACGAAGCGTGTTAGTCAAGGACTAGCCCTATTTCAGAATTTGTTAGCCAAGGAATTTATATGTGCAAAAGTGTTGGTTCACTTAGCACTTTATCATAAAAGTAGTGGTATGGATTTAGTAAAGTAATTTTAGTGATTATAAATGGTTTTTTGCTGAAATAAGACGCAGATTATCATTGAAAGAACAACTATACATATGGTACATGTCATAATACCTTCATTTATCTCAGCTAAGTTTTATGAAAGTGTACTTCAACTTTCTATCTGGTTCCGTGTTGTTGGATGCATGTTCAATGAAGTTAATTTTCGAGGGTTGTAGTATTTGTGTGTACGTATAAAGGCTACATCGTGGCCACGTCGTAACACTGCTTCTCGTTGGATCAGCGAGGTTAAGCGACATTGGGTCTGTTCATTAGTTGGGTGGATGACTGTCCTAAATTTAGGTGGTTCAGTGACCCATGGTTTGGGTCCCATGTAAAACTGTCTTCTTTGTTATACGAGCTTACATTTTATAGAGGAGATTAAACAACCTCAAACATGATACAGTGTATGTATAAAATGTAAAACTGTTTTTAACTTAAGCCTCAAACTAATTTCAAGTTCACATTTTTACTTCTAAAGGAATATGAATCATTGCAAGGTCCTCCCCAATCCATGATAGCTTCAAATCCAGAAAATATAACAACCAAGAGAGAAGAATTGATAGAGCAAATAAGTGCTATGAAATTAAGTCACTCTGTTGCCATATCTCAGCGAGCATTATGGGATGATGATGATGTGATGATGGTGATGATAGAAATTTAAGTAAAAAAGAATTCATGGGCAACTTCAACTGGGAGACTGATGAGGATGAAGATGAAGATGAAATGATGAAGATGATTCAGAGAGAGCCAAATCCAGATCCAATGACAGAGAAAAGGGAAGAGGCTGTAGTAGACATTTTGGAGATAAAAATCAAAGAGGAAGTAAAGTCTGATGATGAGAAAGACATTGATCCCTGTGATAAAGATGCCAATGATGCTAAAAAGAATGAAGAGGAGGATGATGATGATGACGACAACGATGATGACGACGACGACGATGATGATGATGATGAAGAAGAGGAAAATGAAAATGAACACGAACCTGAGGATGATGACGATGATGAAAAGGACAAATCAGTTGGTGAACCAGATCTTGATGAACAAGAGATTGAAGAAAATTATGATCATCTCCTTAAGAGAGAAGAAACACTTGACAGCAAGACTGTTGACTTGTCAAATTATGAAATGTTTCAGAAAGGATTTCAAGGAAAGCAGTTTATTATGGTGAGTTAAACCTTGTGTTTCATCAAAACTCGAAGCCAGATTTAACTATTATTATTATTATTATTATTATGTTTATGTAATGCATAGGGTTGGACCTAATTTCAGTAGCTGAGAATTTAGTATACAGTACCAGGAGTCAATCAGTATTTAGTATCAGTTGATAAGATTCTACGCAAGACATTGTAGGTTAATATTATTTAACTTCCACTTATTTTTTTAGGGTATTTTTGAATATTTAAAATCGATTGTCCGAGAAAAACTGAGGTACAATAGAAACTACGTTTATGCCACGCCTATAGAAAAGAGTTATATGGGAAAATTTCTTGAAGGCAAAAACTTAAAAGGATTCGGGAAAAGTATCAAAAAAGAAGAAATTGAATTCCTAAAAAATTCAGTTAACAACTTGTATTTGGACGTGGAAGTGTTGTCTTTTCGCCATAAACCTATTCTTCCAGTGAGCAGAGTGAATACCATTTGCAGGCAGCTCCATGACTCTCTGCATCATCCAAATGCCATCACGCTGTTTGAAATAATTTCCAGGGAATTTTTTGTGTTCCCTGACAAGACATTAAGTGCAATTGAAAGCATTTGTCAAAATTGCCCTATTTGCACTGCTGTTCCAGAGGAGTTATCAAAGGTGTGGTGTTTGAATTGATTTCAACTAAATTAACAGCTAGTAATTTGTTTATCATCACTGTTTCTTTACTAGATTTAGCAATGAATTGATGACAGTTTAAAAATTTTGATAAATGTCCTTGGCTTTATTGTGATTTCTCAAAGCTAATTATGAATTACAGTTTTTGCTTACTGGAATAGATATTTCCAAGTTCAGAGAAGGATTTCATTCTTTTGAATTTAACTTCTGAATTTTGTACCCAAGTTTATGTTAAATTTTTTTGTTAAAGAATGAATAACAAAATGAACTTGGTATGAAAATATTCATATCTTAAATATTCAGTTTGATAAAAAAATATAAGTCATACAGTATATATTAGAAAAACAAGTAGCTCATATGTAGGTAAATGTCTCATGTACAATGTTTGTTCATTCTTCAGGCGCACAGCTTCAAAGTTTTGGAAGCTTACAATGAATGGCCAAATAAGAGAGAGATGAAGGCACTTAATTTTTCCAGTGTGGTAAGGAATTTTAGAATGTTTTAACATTTTAGAATTGTCCTAATTTTTCAGCCTTATTGGATTTATTTTTCTTGCGTAGAGCTACAGCATTTCTAAATCACTATTTTTGTAATTATTTTTGTCCATATTTTTAAAAAGTTTTTTTTTAAATTATAATTTTATTTTCAGACAAATATGTCTTACAGCAGAAATCCAAGCAGAATTGTCATCATTGGAGATGAAAGAGATGAAGGACTGAAAGCGCTGAACATGAATGATGTCACTGTTCGAATTTGCCCTGGACTGAATCTGGAAAATGCGTATGACTTCATTTCATGTGATTCATCATTTGGACAGGGTGTACTTTTTGTAGTTTTATGTGGAACATTTACTTTTGTGAGGTGGGAAGTTGACGAGGAATGTCACCAAAAGAACTGTCGTGAACCTCTGCTTCTTCCTTCTGTCATTAAATTGAGGGAAAATGATCTCTATACATATGCAGTGAACGCTGCTCGTAACTTACATCAATCAGTGATGCTCAACTCGCCGAAAGATGATGTCGTATTTGGACACGTGTTGCCCATTGCACTGAACTCCAATGCTAATTTTTTGGCAGTAAGACACCATAAAAAGTGTGGCCACAAGTCGCAACATCCACTGTTGCTTCATCCTCAGAAAGAATTTTATGTTTCATTGAACATCGCTATGTTGAACTACAATGGGTGGACAGATAAATTTGCTTCTCAGTTGGGATATCAACCCTGGGATGTCAGTGCTGGGTTCTTCGCTGAAGTTATTCAGCACAAAAAAAAAATTCATAAGTTCAATTTGGGAAAACTCAAGGAAGATGGAGTTCATTTTACTGCAATAACTCAGGAACTCAGGACCAAAATGGTTAGAGATCTGTGCAGAGAAACTCTTCTAAAGCTCCAAACTAAAGAGGTAATGTTCACTGAATAATCTCAGTTATGAGAAGTTGAATTGAGGAAGTAAAACCACAATGAGAAAGGGATTTTTATTAGAGCACATGCTTTGATGAAAATAACCATGAAGGAAAATAAAACATGAAATAATTTATATATATGACATGAATGTGAGCGATTGAGGCACTTCATGCCTGTTCCTGACATGACTTCACTGTGGTGGGAGAGGCATTTGGGTATAAAAAGAATATTGTATATATATATATATATATATATATATATATATTAATGATGTAGCAGTTGTCTGCAACTGCAATTGCAGAGCAACCACACATATTCTCAGCTCCACAACCGCATTTATCAGTGCAGTTATTGCGGTTGTTTGAGGATATCTTCTTACTAGGGCAACAAAATGCTATAAAAGCTAATGTAATGGCTATAAATGCTATAAACATAACCAAATGCTGTTCCTGTCATACCTCATGCCTTCACTCAAGGATGCAAAAAAGTCCTTGGATGCCCTCCCTCAAGTGTTCCTAGTGAACAATTATTTAGTGGAGCAGGGATCATCTACGATGAAAAAAAGAAGAGGCTGAAGGGGGATGAAGCTGAAAAACTTTTATTTTTGAAATATAGTCTCCCAACAATTCAATTTAAATATAAGGATTAATAGTGTGTATATTATTATTATTATTATATACCACTTTTGAATGGGTGGTGGTTGGGGAAAGTGGTTGGTGGGATACAAAATGTATTGGGTTCTCATCCCGCATCTGGAAGCACACTTTTTACAGTTTAGATTGTAGTCATTATATTGTAGACTGAAAAGTGTGGCTAAAACGCGATATTTTAATTGTGTTGTTTATTCTTAGGTAATATTATGATGCTAAGGGTACATAACTGCAACTGCAACCACAGAGCTTTGAAAAATGACAACTGCTACATCACTAATATATATATATATATATATATATCTATATATATGTGTGTGTGTGTGTGTTTTTTTTTTTTTTTTGTTTCAAAGAATGACCGCTCATGGCCACCAAAAGAAAGGTGGATAGCAGAGCGAACACAGAACGAAGAGTATGGAACAACTAACGGAAATGAACAATAGACGGGGGGGAGGAGGAGGAGGTGGGGGAAAAGCAAAAAGATCATAGTGGGGTCACAGCCGGTAAAGAAGTCGGGAGCGAAAGAGGAAGGAGAACAACCCGGTTATCGAAAAGTAGGACCTTCAGACAGAAGAGCGCCAAGCCTATCACAAAGCCCAACGTTCTCCAAAAAGGGAAAATACTCTGCGCGCAGCGCAGAGTAAAGCGGACACTCCACCAGAAGGTGGGCAACTGTAAGGAGGACGTCACAATTGGGACATCGGGCACCCGATCCCCGGCCATCAAATAGCCATGGGTCAGGTGGGTGTGGCCAATACGGAGGCGGGCCAGAGCCACCTCCATGGCGCGACCGATGGAAGGAAGAGGCCCAACATCCCAACTTGGGTTTAATCTTGCAAAGTTTGTTGTCCGTAGCGCCATCCCAGCGACTCTGCCACCGGGAGCGCAAAAACCTACGGAAGCCAGGGATATAATCAGAAAAAGGGAGGGACACAGGTGAAACCTGCAGTCGGCACGCGGAACGGGCAGCTCGATCGGCAGCCTCATTTCCAGCCACGTTAACATGTGCTGGGACCCAGCAAAATACCACCTCCTTGCCACCGAAAGCGACAAGAGTATGGTACAGTAGCTGGATTCGTCGGACCAGCGGGTGGACAGAGTCAAAACACTCCAGGCCATCCAGGGCACTGCGGGAATCCGAATGGATGACGAACGACCCATCCGGATGCTCCCGCACCACCTCCAGAGCGCTCAGAATGGCATAGAGCTCCGCCGTAAAAACGGAAGCCTCATCAGGGAGACGGGTACATCGGGGAGCAAGGACAGACGACTGGGGAACAGCCGCGGATCCAACGCCCCCGACGACCTCGAACCATCCGTGAAGATCGCAACACATGCAGAGTGACACGCCGCATGCTGAAGGAACAGAGACCGA
This sequence comes from Bathynomus jamesi, assembly GCA_023014485.1. Lineage (NCBI taxonomy): Eukaryota > Metazoa > Arthropoda > Malacostraca > Isopoda > Cirolanidae > Bathynomus > Bathynomus jamesi. Next base: position 472,166 of record JAJOZX010000997.1, on the reverse strand, counting down.
AGCAAGGCAGAGTCCGACTCGGTCTGCGAACGGGGCGCAACGCCCTACAGCACGCAACAGGGGTGCTCTCCCAAGGTGCAACACCACTGAAAGAGACCGGTATAACGGATGGAGGGGGAGTGCCCATACCATCGAGGAGGGAGGTCACCGTGTCGGTGAAATACCAACCCCCATCCCGGCAGAACGCCCTCTCAACCACCTGGAACAGAGGAGAGGTGGGAAGACGGAGGATCCGGAGATAGTGTTTAGCAACGAGGAACGACCTCCGATCCTCCAAGGGAGGGATGTCGCACTCCACCTGCAGACTATCAACCGGAGAGGAGCGGAAGGCGCCAGATGACATGCGCAGTCCTCTAGAGAGGACCGGATCCAGTATCCGAAGGGCCGTGCGGGAGGCGGAGCCATACACCACACTCCCATAGTCTAATTTGGACTGTACCAGGGACACGTACAAACGGAGGAGCGTCCGCCTATCCGCGCCCCATGTAGTATGCCCCAGCAAATCCAGGGTACGTCTCGCGGACTCGCGCAGCCGGCGAAGGTGGGGAACCCAGCTCAAACGGCTGTCGAAAACCATACCCAAGAAGAGTACTGATGAAACGAGGGCCAGAGGCTGACCCCCGAGTGTAAGGTTAAAGGCCGGGATGGCGCCGGATCCCCGTCTCCTCGACGGAAGGAAGGCCACACACGAAGTCTTCGGAGAAGACAACGTAAGGCCCACCGACGACGCCCAGCGTTCAACCCGATTGACCGCGAGTTGGACTTGCCTCTCCACGAGGGGGGGACTCGTCCCCGCGGCATAGACAGCCAGATCATCTGCATAGATGGAACAGCGCACCGAGGGCGGAAGAGCTCCCGGTAGCGCAGACATAACTAGGTTGAAGCATGAGGGCCGCCCCATTACGGACGCGGAAAGTGCGACGGCAGAGGAAGTTGCGAAGAAACGTGGGCAAAAAGCCCACAAAACCAAGAGACTTCAAACGGTCCATGACAACTCCCCGACGGGTCGTGTCATAGGCCTTTTGGACGTCAAAAAAGACGGCCAGAACAAGATTCCGGCGGGAAAATGCCTCCCGTACATCATGGCCAAGGAGGAGAAGGGGGTCCAGAGTACCCCGAAATCGACGAAAACCATACTGGGTCGGGGGGCATAACCCAAGCGACTCCAGTGTAAAGGAAAGTCGGACGGCCACCATCTTTTCGAGGAGCTTGCATAAGCAGCTCGTCAAAGCAATAGGCCGATAGCCGCCACCTCCGCCGGATCCTTCCCCGGCTTAGGTATCGGGACCACAATCGCCTCCCTCCAACGGGAAGGGAACGACCCCTCAACCCACATCCGGTTGAAAAGATCCAGCAAGAAGTGCAGGGCCATCGGGTGCAGATTCCAAAGAAAGTCATACGGAATGTCATCAGGGCCAGGGCGGAAGAACGACGGGTTGCCAAGGCAGCCCGAAGTTCCCGCATCGGAAAGAGATGGTTATAGGGCTCGTTCCCAGGGGGCGGGAACGTGACCTCCGATAAAGGGCGATCCGCAGCTGAAGGCGAACGGGAAACCGCAGCAAAAGCACCGGCCAGCCGATCAGCCACAGCAGCAGGATCCGAAAGGAAGCCGTCCCCGTCCCGAAGGACAGGGCGACTAGCAGGGACCGGCTCCCCTCGATACTACGTACCTTCCGCCACACAGCAGCAGAAGGGGTAGATGAGGAGATGCCGGACACAAAAGCACGCCAAGAGGCCCGACGGGCCAACTTGAGAGTCCGGCGGGCGAAAGCCTTCGCCCGCCGCATCTCAATCAAGTGGCCCGCGCGCCGGGTGCGGTGGAAGCGGCGCGTTGCCCTCTTCCTCTCGCACACCGCCTGGTGACATGCTGGAGTCCACCACGGGACGCTACGAGTCCGCGGGTTACCGGAAGATCGAGGAATACAGTCCTCCGCGACGCCCATCACCACCCGCTCGAAGAACTCCAAGCTCTCATCCACAGAGCCAAAGCTCAACACCGAACGGACAATGACGGAACGAGCTCTGAAAGATGGCCAGTCAGCCCGCGCAAGGCACCACCTCGGTCGAGACGAAACGCCCGGCTGCGGACCGACCGGCTCAAGACAGACTGGGTAATGATCACTGCCATAAGAGTCCCCCAACACCTTCCACGAAAAATCGAGTAAGGCATCGAGGGACACCAAGGAGAGATCAATACAGGTAAATGAACCCGTGGGTTCGTGGAAGTAGTAGGTTCACCGGAATTGGACACGCAAAGGAAAGTTCCTCCATTAAGGAGAGTAAAATACCAGCAACATTAGTCGACCGAACATCTCCCCAAGCCGGGTCGCGACTGTTAAAGTCCCCGAGGAGGAGAAACGGTCGGGGTAGTTGCAGCACCAACTCGCGAACCGCGTCGCGAGAAGGAGGGTCATGAGGAGGAATATAAACCGAGCAGGCAGTGTACTGGCGATCTAAAAAGAGCCGCACAGCCACAGCCTGCAAGGAAGTGCGAAGAGGCACACCACGCGATGGTAACGAATGATGCACGTAAATCGCCGCACCCCGCCGGCGTGTGCGCTCATCCGGGGTGCAAGGGAAACCAACATAGCCAGAGAGACGAGGGAGTCCCCGCGCAGCCAGGATAGTCTCCTGGAGACAAACACAGGAAGGCCGCTCGCTCTCCAGCAGGGAGGCAAGGTTCTCCCAGTTAGCTAAAAGCCCCCTACAGTTCCAATGCAAGATGGAACTGTAAGGGGAAGCGGCATTATAAGAGGCAGAGAAAACAGCGAAATAGCCACGGACCAAGCTGAGCAGCAAACTCAACGGTCCGTAACCAGGGACGGAATCGGTTTCCCCGACTCACCCAGAACTGGGGGGGTAGGGGCCACCGACTCCGCATCTGCTGCACCCGTAGTAGAACGAGAAGTGGAGAGTAGAACAGGGAGGTCAGAGGGGGGCTCTCCCGGCGGGGGGAGAGACGACGAGTCGGGCCCAGCCGAAACCCCCAACTCCCCACAGAGGGGGACCGGGGGGAACCAGCTGTTCGAGGGCTCGTCAAACCAGACAAGCACTGACGGGGGGGAGAGGAAAGGTCGACCACAGGTGGGAGAGGTAGATCCAGGAGAGACCCGACCACTCTCAGCAGGAGCCGGAGAGAGAGAGACTCCATGAAGGAGGGCCAGGCCCCTCTCGACCGGGTCTATCATGGGAACAGAGTCAGTAATCGAGGGTGTCATGGGGCGGTGTACCTCGACCGACACCCGGACACTGGTCGGGGCACCGGGAGGTGACGCCCACCAGCCTCCGTATAGGGGGGGGGGAAGTCCCGAGCGGATCAGGAACAGCGCGCCGCTTCCCCTCCGGTGAAGAGGGGAAGAAGGGGAAGCAAGGCGAGCAGCATCAGGTCGGGTCGGAAGGACTCCGACCACGGCGACGCTTCCTCCTCTCCTTCGGGGCATCCCCCTCCCCACCCGAGAGACGAGTAGGCAAGGATCCAGACCCCAAGGCCGGAGGGGGAGAAGGGGCACTTGTAGGCAGGGAATCAGATGGGATGTCAGAAAGTGAGGCAGAGGAACAAGAAGGACCCGCGGCGCCAGGAGGACCACCAACCCCCGGGACTTCCAGGGGGGGCACCACTCCAGTAGACGCCGGGGTAGCACGGGAGGGGCCCGAGGACCCGCCAGGGCCAAGAGCCGCAGCGTAGGACAACCCCCGCCGCGGCTCCCGGTCACGGATCTTATCGCGCGCCTCCCGCGCACTAAGGAATTCGGTAGTCCTTAAGGACCGCACCTCAAATTCAAACTTGAAAACGGGACAGTCCCGGAAGAGGAAGGGTGGGCCCCCGAACAGTTCGAGCACCGCGGGGGCTTCGTGCACGGGGTAGGGTGCGCAGGCCCACCGCAGCGGACACATAGCTTACCCTCACGGCGGCACGCAGAGCTAACATGGCCGAACCGGTTGCAGCCAAAGCAGCGAACCGGGTCAGGCACATATGGTCGCACCGAAAACTCACACGACCGGCGATCACCCATGCCCCAGAACACCTGGGCCGGAGGCACAAGGGAGTCAAAGGTCAGGAGCAGACGAGCGGACGGGGTAAGAGCACCATCCCGGCGCGACGAAAAGCGGAAGACCTTCGTTACCCCCTGGGGGGCAAGATCCTCCTGCAACTCGCCAACCGGGATTGACAGCAGACGGGAAGCGAAAATGGTGCCTTGACAGCTATTCAATTGCGGATGGGGAGTCACAGAAACTCTGCAACCCAAGACATCCTGCAACTGTAGAAGGGACCCAGTCACCCCCGAAGAACGGGACTTCAAAAGAAGAGACCCATCCCTCAGAGGGCGGATATCATAACGACAGGGAACCCCTATCGTCTTAAGGCGCTGAAACACCCGTTCCGAGTTGCCCGGAAGGGAGCCAGCGGAAGGGCGGAGAACAAGGAACCTGTCCACGGACAGAAATTGACAGCAGAGACAGGTCCATGTGTAACGGTAACCGAGAGTGGGCGAGAGAACAAGGGCCGCGAAGACCCCGCCCTACGGCCACCACGAGTCCGGCCACGAGAGCCAGACACCGCAGAGGACGAGAGGGGGCCATACGGCTTGAGGGTCAATCCAGCGGAGGCAGAGGCCGCTGAACGACCAGAAGTAGTAGTCTGATCCAAATCCAAGGGCGGGCCAGAGTCGTCAACAAGAGGGGAGTGAAGTTTAGTAATAGAACCCATAAACAGTATTTTTACAAAAAACGGCAGCCTCGGACCCAAGGCGATGCACCAGCCGCCGCTGCATCCTTCAAGCGCAGGCCCAACGTCCCGGGTAGCCCGCCCCCCAACCTAACTGTCGTTTTAAAAACAGCAGATTGGCACTACGGAGATTTGTCCGTTAAGGGCCAAGCAAAGACCCAATCCAGACGCAGCAGCGGTCCGGGCGCCCGTACCGTCCCCGGAGCACGGCTCAGCCACGGAGCGATGCCCCCCGGCGGGTGCACCGATGACCCCAAGACTGCAAATACAAACAGAGGGGGGGGGGATACTACGATTGACAGAGGCACAGGACCGAGTCAAGACAAAAGAAATTCCGGGAGAGACGGAAAAAAAGGGGGAGCAAAAAAAAAAAAAAAAAAAAAAACGCAACTAGGTAACTCTTCGCCCACACCCCGCGAGGAGTTGAGGAAACCTCAACAACCCACGAGGTGTACGAGCCCCCTCGGCCCGGCAAGCCGGAGTACCTAATCGAGGGTGTGTGTGTGTGTGTGTGATGATGATGCAAACCCACAACGAAAAAGAAAACTGATTCCAAGACCTTTTGTGTATTCAGAAGTACACCTCATCAGGGAATGAAGGGAGAAGGTGAGATGATGAAATTATATACATATGTACAATGGGACAGAAAAATAAAAAGATTAGCACATGATTAATAAGAGTTGATTAAAGGCAAAATGTATTTTAACAGGATATTGTCAATTTTATACATTTCTGCACTGTTGTTGAAATTATTTTTAAAATGGATAAATATGCAATGCAATATCATGAATATTGGTACTAAATTGCTATCCTATTTCATTTCTAGATAACTGCCTTAGGAAAGCTAAGAATAGGTATTATAATAGTGTAACTGTAAAGGAATTTGAACGTAAAAATATCCTTACCCTACCTTACCATGTTAATTTTCAATTACTTCTGACCTTACTTAAAGCAATTGGTATCAATTTAGTCTTTAAGTATAATAATGCTGTTAAATCACGCCTAATAAAGAATAGCCCAGATAATGCGGTTGGCTGTGTGTATTCGATCGGATGTACACGATGTAACTCAGTATATATAGGCCAAACGGGAAAAATAAGATATTAAGGTAAAACAGCATAAATATGCGTGTAGAATAGGAAATAATTCTAATGCATTGTTTAACTATATGTACAGATGTAATCATAGTATCAAGTGGGATAGTTCTAAAGCGCTCTTTAAAAACGCAGATATAATTGAAAGAAATACTCTAGAATGTGCATTTATCCATTTTAAAAATAATTTCAATAACAATGCAGGTTGACAATATCCTGTTAAAATACATTTTGCCTTTAATCAACTTTTGTTAATCATGTGCTAATCTTTTTATTTCTCTGTTCCATTGTACATACGTATATATTTTTGTCATCTTGCCTTCTCCCTTCATTCTCTGATGAGGTGTAGTTCTGAATACACAAAAGGCCTTGGAATCAGTTTTCTTTTTCCTTGTGGGTTTGCATCATTCATTCATTTCATGTGTTTAATTGTGAAATTCATCCCATATATATATATATATATAATATATATATATATATATATATATATATATATACATACGTGTGTGTGTGTGTGTGTGTGTTATAGGGAATCTGTGTAACTAGGGATTTCATGTAAGGTTAAGTCGTGATATTTTGGTTAGTTTTAATGAAAATATCACCTAACCAATCATCAAGGGCGTACAGTTGACCTAACTGGGCATTCAATAATTTTCCTGTGGGTTTAATGAAAATATCACAACCTGATACGAAGTCCCTGAACATTTTAGGGATTTCATGAAATCCCTATTTACACAGATTCCCTGTAACACACACAGACCTGTCTCAATATAATCTTCAGTTGCACCTGTTGTGGACCTTAGTATAGTCTGAAAGTTTGTGCTCTCATAAATCCATCTTCTCACTGTGGATTTACTCCCTTAAAGAGGGGTCTATCCATTAGGGTTTTTTTTTTTATAAACACCTTGATGGATCGCAGAATGTGTGGTGTGATTACAGAAATCTGAAATTTTAGATAATATAGCCAATAGCCATGTCAATTTTTATTCATTTAATCTGGTGTTTAAATTGGGCTAATCTTATTATTTTTCTTTTCAGAAAAATGGTCTTTTAAAAAACTTTGTGAGCATGACAAATCCACTTGTCACCAGGTACATTTCTTAAGAACTAAGTTCAGGCTTCTTTTCTCTTTTAATTGTTAAGAACAGTTGTATCAAAACCTGCTTACATCTGGTGAGGCCACACCCATACAAAAATTTCATTTTTTTTTTTTTTGTGAGATTGTAAATTTGCAAAAATATCATAGCCATGAAAATTTTGGGCTTCACATTCAAAGCTAGTGAGACCAAATTTGTGAGCCTCAAAGTAAATGTTAAGGTCTCACTGGCTTAAAAATTTCTGTTGAAAATCTCTTGTATGAAATTATTTGTTATAATACGATCATGGAATTTAGGGATGGGTATAATTGATTACTTCGATTACTTTAAAAAATTCCCCACTAATCGATTACTTTCATCACTAATCCATTAGTCAACCGATTACTCCTTGGTCATGGAACAAAAATAGCAGTCGCTGAGCAGTGCAACAGTGTTGCATCACTTAAAAATGGAAAATGAGTTAAATTCAAAATATTTATAAAAAGCATACTCAAAGTAATCGAAGTAATCGATTATGTTCATCCAGCAGTCAGCAGTGGTGGGCAAAAAGTAATCAATTACAAATAAAAATTACTGATGTCTGAAAAGTAACTAAAAGTATAAAGTAGAAATTACTTCTCTGGATTAATAGCGTACTTGCTAAAGTGGGCCCTACAAGCCCATTTAGCGAGACTTGCAATGCTGGGGCTTTGTCTTATTAATTGATGGTCCATAGGCAGTAGGCCCCCAATTACTGGGGAGTCAATAGTTTTTGGACAAAAGAACGTAGCCATGGAAATCTTAAGCTTCACAAATCTTAATACATTGAGTTCAGATGTGAAGCTTAAGATTTTCATTGCTGTGTTCTTTTTTATAGTTTTATTGACCAAATAATTGAAAAGAATGCAGCAATGAAAATCTTAATGCGCTGGAGTAAAAAGTTGAAACAAAGCAAGATGCATTTATTTCTACGTTCAGAAAGCTTAATAGTAAATACATGGTGTCTACAGGCAGATGGATGGACAGGACTACCTTTTTATAATACGTATAGATGGAAGCTATTGTACAGAATAATGTTGACTCGGTTTAAGGTTGTTACAATGGGTTAGGTTAGAAATTGTGGGAATTATATATATATATATATATTACAGGGTGGGCCGTAAGTTTCCATACATAGGAAAAATAAACATTTTTTATGGACAACCATTTTTATTTATATAATATGCTCTACATGGTTGCCATTGTTTTGAAAACACATTTCAATACGTGTTCCCCACTGTTGATGAACACGCATTAGCACAGTTGACGTTATGCTTGTAATGGCGTTGGTGATACGTTCCTTTAGATGATTTATGTCTCGTATCTTTTCCTGATACACCATGGCCTTCAAGTGCCCCCAAAGATAGAAATCAAGGGGGGTGAGATCTGGGGATCTGGGAGGCCACTCCACAGGACCACGCCGACCAATCCAAGCATCCGGAAACTGCTGATCCAAATACTGACGCACGTGAAGACCATAATGAGGTGGAGCTCCATCTTGCTGGAAGTAAACTGGGAAGCTACCTTCCTCGTTTAGCAGGGATGGGAAAATCTCTTCTTGCAACATGTTAAGATACCTTTCGGCATTAAGATTTCCACTGACAAAAATTGGTCCAATAATTCTGTCACCCCATATCCCGGCCCACACCATCACTTTACCGGCACCTTGCATCTTCGTCGGACTCAGCCAGTTAGGGTTAGCATTACTCCAATAACGTATGTTTTGCCGATTAACCTCTCCATTGACGTAAAAATTTGCTTCATCAGTAAACAAGATCTTACGTCAAACGCATATTCTTAGGGTATCTGAAACAAAAACAAACGTTTAATTTTTCCTATGTATGGAAACTTACGGCCCACCCTGTATATATATATACATATATATATATACAGGGTGTTTGAAAACTTTCTGTACAAATTGTAATGGGGGATAGGTAACACCAAGACAAACCCTTTTCGTCTATAAGTGTATGTCCGCTGATGTCACCATTTGGCGCGAGAGGGTGCCGCTGCAATTGGCTAAAAGGTGAAGTGGGCTAGACTCGCGCTTGCCACGGGCATTCTTAAATCGGACGTGGTACGCGTAACATGGAGCGCTTCACGACTGCTGAGATGGCTGACATGCATATGGTGTATGGGGCTGCCAATGGAAATGGAAGAGCTGCTGTGAGGTTGTACCGACAGCGCTTCCCAAACAGACGTGTGCCAAACCACCAAACGTTTGCGCATTTGCATCGGCGACTGCGAGAAACTGGAACATTCCATGCAAACATGCATGACACTGGTCCGGAGAGAAACGTGCACACTCCTGACATGGAAGAAGAAATCCTACGGCGATTTGAGGACAATCCAAGCGCAAGCACGCGAGGTGTTGCACGTATCCTTGGTGTGAACCACGACCTGGTCTGGAGAGTGTTGCACGTATCCTCGGTGTTAACCACGACCTGGTCTGGAGAGTGTTGCACGAGCAGCAGTTACATCCATTTCATCATCAGAGAGTCCAGGCATTACAACCTCGGGATTACCCTCTTCATGTGGAATTCGCACGCTGGTTTCTGCAGCAGACAGCGGTGCAGCCTAATTTTCTGGCTTATGTGCTGTTCATAGATGAGGCCTGTTTCACACGTGAGGGTGTGTTTAACATGCACAATTCTCACGTGTGGGCGCACGCAAATCCACATGCTACACGGGTGCATGCTCATCAAGAATGGTTCGCTGTCAATGTTTGGGCGGGTATCGTCCATGGCAAGTTGATTGGGCCGTACCTGCTGCCTGCTCGACTCGATGTCAGGAGTGCGCACGTTTCTCTCCCGACCAGTGTCATGCATGTTTGCATGGAATGTTCCAGTTTCTCGCAGTCGCTGATGCAAATGCGCAAATGTTTGGTGGTTTGGCACACGTCTGTTTGGGAAGCGCTGTCGGTACAACCTCACAGCAGCTCTTGCGTTAACATTGGCAGCCCCATACACCATATGCATGTCAGCCATCTCAGCAGTCGTGAAGCGCTCCATGTTACGCATACTACGTCCGATTTAAGAATGACCACGGCAAGCGCGAGTCTAGCCCACTTCACCTTTTAGCCAATTGCAGCGGCGCCCTCTCGTGCCGAATGGTGATGTCAGCGGACATACACTTATAGACGAAAAGGGTTTGTCTTGGTGTTGCCTATCCCCCATTACAATTTGTACAGAAAGTTTTCAAACACCCTGTAGCCTGTATATATACGTACACTATATGATCAAAAGTATTCGGACACCCCGGAAAATCTGCATTTCTGCAAATATCACCTTCGCCGAAAAGTATGCTGGGAAAAAGCGTGGTGAAACTATAATGCTGAGGTGTTCTGTTAAGTTATCAGTAACTGTTGTGAAGCCATGCCGCGCGGACGTGAACTCGTCATTGGATGTTATTTAAGTAACGTTTCTATATGAAACATTGCAGCCAAACAGGATATACCAAAGTCGACTGTAGCGGATGTTATCATGAGATGGAAGCACGACGGTGCAACTAACGCGAAAAAACGTTCCGGACGACCACGCAAACTGATGGAACGTGATAGAAGAAGTCTGGTACGACATGTCAAGAAGTCCCGCACGTCCTCTGCCGCTTCCATCGCTGAGGAGGTAGGAAGAGCATCCGGTACCTCCGTTAGTACTGTAACTATCCGCAGAGAGATGCACAGACTCGGTTATTATGGTAGAGCAGCTGTACACAAGCCACTGATTCCAAAAGTTAATGCCACTCGTCGTTTGGCCTGGTGTGTCTCCCGTCGTTCCTGGACCATGGAGGACTGGAAAACTGTTCTTTGGAGCGACGAGTCGCGGTATTCACTCTTCCAGTCTGATGGGCGTGTTTGGGTGTGGCGACAGCCCAGAGAATGGCTTCTTCCTGACTGTGTACGTCCAACGGTGAAGTTCGGTAGAGGGTCCATCATGGTATGGGGTTGTTTTTCCTGGCTAGGGCTTGGCCCGTTGGTTGTTATACCCACTACCATGAACGCTGACGTTTATCTCGACGTTCTGGACAATTCGGCCCTCCCTACACTGTGGCAATACTATGGAGATGGCCATTGTTTGTTTCAACAGGATCGAGCTCCCTGCCATACTGCAAGGCGTGTGCAGGACTGGTTTCATGAAAATAAGGTGGATTTGTTAGACTGGCCTGCTCAGAGCCCCGATCTCAACCCAATTGAGCACATGTGGGACGAACTGGAGCGACGGATACGAAACCGCACACCACGCCCGGCTTCACTTGCATCAGCTCTGTAAGAGGAATGGCGAGCCATTCCTGCACAGACTTACCGAAAACTGGTGGAAAGTATGCCTCGACGTGTTGACGCTGTAATAACAGCAAAGGGTGGACCTACTGGTTACTAAATGCCATAATAAAACCATTTTTCCCAAAACCATGCGTGTCCGAATACTTTTGATCATATAGTGTATATATATATATATATATATACACATATATATATATAAGCAAACAACCACAAGGAAAAGGAAACACAAAGTCCGAGCGCTTTCGTGATATATTCACATTATCAAGGAGGAACAGAAAAAAAAATATATATATATATATAAATTATATATACAGGGTGGGCCGTAAGTTTCCATACATAGGAAAAATAAACATTTTTTTATGGACAACCATTTTTATTTATATAATATGCTCTACATGGTTGCCATTGTTTTGAAAACACATTTCAATACGTGTTCCCCACTGTTGATGAACACGCATTAGCACAGTTGACGTTATGCTTGTAATGGCATTGGTGATACGTTCCTTTAGATGATTTATGTCTCGTATCTTTTCCTGATACACCATGGCCTTCAAGTGCCCCCAAAGATAGAAATCAAGGGGGGTGAGATCTGGGGATCTGGGAGGCCACTCCACAGGACCACGCTGACCAATCCAAGCATCCGGAAATTGCTGATCCAAATACTGACGCACGTGAAGACCATAATGAGGTGGAGCTCCATCTTGCTGGAAGTAAACTGGGAAGTTACCTTCCTCGTTTAGCAGGGATGGGAAAATCTCTTCTTGCAACATGTTAAGATACCTTTCGGCATTAAGATTTCCACTGACAAAAATTGGTCCAATAATTCTGTCACCCCATATCCCGGCCCACACCATCACTTTACCGGCACCTTGCATCTTCGTCGGACTCAGCCAGTTAGGGTTAGCATTACTCCAATAACGTATGTTTTGCCGATTAACCTCTCCATTGATGTAAAAATTTGCTTCATCAGTAAACAAGATCTTACGTCAAATGCATATTCTTAGGGTATCTGAAACATAAAAACAAACGTTTAATTTTTCCTATGTATGGAAACTTACGGCCCACCCTGTATATATATATATATATATATTATATATATATATATATATATATATATATATATATAATTAATATATATATATATATATAATATTATTTCAAGTCAGGTTTGGATGGGATTGGGTTGGATAAATTTAGGTTTATGTTGATTTAGGTTAGAAAGTTTGATGTGTATAAATAGACCAAAATGCATTTTGAATGGTCACTCGCTCTTAGGAGTCACTTAAAATGCCCCCCCCCCTTCCTTGACACACTGACCACCTCCCTTTGCTCGATCGCTAGTGTGCACAAGTCATTATTTCCCAAAAGTACACAATTGTTCCCAAATGGTCTCAACTTGCTCATTTTTCCTTGCAGACTTACAGAAAACTATTTATGAAAGTGATCATTAATTGAACACAAAAGATTTGAAACAAATTTGAACAAGATTTAAATGACATTTAATGGTGTATACATGTATTAATACAATATAAAGTACAGTATATTTGAGTGAAAACAAAATGACCATCGCATAACCTGTATAGAAAAGCCACCTGTCTGTAAAGGCCACGTTGACAGTTTCCCTTGGTTTGCTGTTATATGTAGGTTTTAATTATATATTTGAAAAAGTCTGGTAACATAAATTGTGTGAGGAAGTGGTAAAAGGATGTGTTACCCTGTGTTATTTTCTGTTTTGTTTCCTTTATGGGGAATTTTTTTCATAGTCTTTTTAGCCATTCTTGATGGAATTTGTTTCTGCCTGCAAATGGTCGCCGAAATTGCCCATGTAGCTTATCTTGAGTAATGGTCCCCAAGGTTATGACTATATAGAAAAGAGTGAAAAGAACAATGTACGACAAAGCAATTTTTAAGCCAATTTCACCGGGTGACAAGGGTTATATATATATATATATATATAACTGCAATGACCACACAGTATATTAATGTATAGAAATGACGTAAGTATAGAGGAGTGTTCTGCACACGAGGAAGAGAAATAACGAACAAATGAAAAATGAGGTGACCACCCGGGAATCGAACCCAGGATCTTCCGATTGCCAGTCAGATATGCTACCACTACACCACGGGCCTCGATCAGTCAGAAGTCATAATTCTCCTACATAGGGCAGAAACCAATGCCTTGAGAGGGCACCCTTGCAAATCGTGAATATGTACATTTAACTGCAATGACCACGCAGTATATTAATGTATAGAAACGACGTAAGTATAGAGGAGTGTTCTGCACACGAGGAAGAGAAATAACGAACAAATGAAAAATGAGGTGACTGCCCGGGATCGAACCCAGGATCTTCCGATTGCTGGTCAGATATGCTACCACTACACCACGGGCCTCGATCAGTCAGAAGTCGTAATTCTCCTACATAGGGCAGAAACCACTGCCTTGAGAGGTCATTGCAGTTAAATGTACATATTCATGATTTGCGAGGGTGCCCTCTCAAGGCATTGGTTTCTGCCCTATGTAGGAGAATTACGACTTCTGACTGATCGAGGCCTGTGGTGTAGTGGTAGCATATCTGACCGGCAATCGGAAGATCCTAGGTTCGATTCCCGGGCGGTCACCTCATTTTTCATTTGTTCATTATTTCTCTTCCTCGTGTGCAGAACACTCCTCTATACTTACGTCATTTCTATACATATATATATATATATATATATATATATATATATATACTGGCATAGCCAGAAAAAAATTTCAGTGAGGGCTGAATTTTGTTTTCACTCGATGTTCTATTTAAATGTTCCAGATACATTGATTCATTAGTCTTAACATGAAGTGATCAATCAGTTCAAAACTGCAACCTCGACTAACCAAATACAGTAAACCCTCTTTGAATGCGAGGGTTACGTTGCAGCAAACCCTTCACACTCGGCAAAATTGTGTTGCGCAATACCTTGAGTCACTGGGAATTAAGGGGTTACGTTCCGGGGGTCTGAGGTCAAATTTAATGTTGTACTGGAAATATAAATACATAAGTACTGTACAGTTATATTATTGCAATAACTAATAATAAAACAAAGAAAGGCTAAAAAAAAAGAGGGTGGGGGATTAGTGCAAGCAGCCTCATCTGACTAACTCAGAGGTTCACTTGCTGGATGTTTGTTGGCTCTGCTGCTTAGTTTTCCACATAGCTGAATTCTGGTGGAAGGTGAGTAACCTAAGTGAAGTTGCTGGAAGTCATGGAGGAGCCAGGAGCACTCTCTGGTGAAGGGGCTGTTGGAATTTGAGATGCTTCTTTCTTTGGAAAGAAGAATGAAGTGATGCGTGTTTGTTGCGGTGGTCCCTTTGTTATTTTTAACAACTCACAATAAGGAGCCATTGCTGTTTGCATCATTGTTTTAAAATTGAGGCTCCTTTCCAAGTTGTAATCTATCACATCCTGTTGCATTGTTGTCCCTCATTCATTGAAATCAATCAGCCATTTGACAATCATAGTTGGTTTTGGTTCTTCATCTTCACTAAAACTGTCACTCTTACTTGAATGAATGAGTTGCACCTGCCCAGCCTCGTGTACGTGTACGCAAGTTGGTATCGTGTGTATGCAAGAGTCGGGTGTAACTTTATCAATCGCGTGTACACAAAATCACACTCAAGGAGAGGCGACTGTACTTCAAACCACAAACCCGTGATTTTTTAGGTGTTCTGGAACCTTTACCCTTTGCTTTGTCCAGAGCTATAGGGCTCATCCCTCTGTGGCCAATGTGGGAATACATCTTCCTCTGATGTCAGGGCTCACTCTGCCTTTGTGGACCATTGGACCTGGCTGATCTGCTTATCTTTCTTTCTTTTTCCTTCTTCCTCCCACTTCTCCTGCCATTTTTTTTAACCTTGACTCTTTCCTTGGACCTTGGGTGAGGGAGGTGGCTGTCCTTCACCCTTGTCGCTCTTAAACCAAACCCAAGCCCTTTCCCTGCCATATCTCACCGCGCATTGGATGAGAGTGGCTGCCTTTTAGGTATGAGTGTATCTCCCCTGCGTGACATCAATTGGTGGTGGGACTGAGTGTGCCCATGATTTGCCTTTCCCTTGTTGTAGTCAGTGGTGGCTGGATGCACGTGGAGGAGATGCTTGCTTTTTTTTTTTTGCTATGGCTTCTACTCCTCGGCTTAGACCTCTGCTTCTATTTCTTGACTACTACTTCTCTTAGCACTCGGGTGGTGGGTGACCAGGCCCTCGAGTCCTCTACCACTGGAAGACTGCATCTTGATAGGGTTGAACTCCCTTGGGCTGCGGAACACTCGTGTCCTCATTCAAAGACTTCTCGTATGTCTTATTCCCGCAAGTCTTTTGATCCTTTTGTAGGGGCCGATGACTCTGACCCTGATTATCCTCGGTTTCTTGTCTTCAGTTCTTCCGCCTCTCTTCCTCTCTCACAGTGGGATGTTTTTGAGGTATATGATGACTTCACTTCCTGTTGTGGCGATCCCTGACAGATGTGGCCTCAAAACGATGGCTCTCTTGTGGTGGAAGTCTCCTCCAGAACTGAGCACCAGAAGGTTTCATCCCTCCTGACCCTGGCTTCTGCTCCCCTGGATTGTCTACCCCACTCTACCTTTAACACTTGTATGGATGTCGTACATGCTCCTACCTTTTGGAATGCTCAGTCAGATCTTCTCACCCGCCTCTCCTCTCAGAAGGTGACCCGTGTTTACCCCCCCTCCTTATTGTTCAGGGGGCAAGGATTCCATCTCCTTTATTGATCCTGACCTTTGCTTGTTCCCAGTTACCTAAGAAAATTAAGGCTGGTTATCTTCAATTTTCAGTCCACCATTTTATCCCCAGACCACATCGATGTTTTACTTGCCAGAGGTTCAGACATGTCAGTAAAACATGCTGAAGCTCCCCTGGTATTTGTGTCAACTGAATGTCTCTGACACATAGTTCCTCCTGATCA
The DNA here is from genome assembly GCA_023014485.1 of Bathynomus jamesi. Classification (NCBI taxonomy): domain Eukaryota; kingdom Metazoa; phylum Arthropoda; class Malacostraca; order Isopoda; family Cirolanidae; genus Bathynomus; species Bathynomus jamesi. The sequence continues at coordinate 456,000 of JAJOZX010000997.1, read as the reverse complement.
AATCCTCCCCACTGTGCCAACTGTAGAGAAGACCACGGTGCCACTACCTCTTGTCAGTCTGGGAATCTGACAAAATCAGCTTCCAGGAAGCGAGGGCCCGCGTTGTCCCGATTCACACGTCCAGGCCTTAGCTTTGCCCAAACACTATGCTCTTCCCACCTGGCTACCTCCCATTCACCCTGGACTTTGACCACCTCTGTACACCCTCTTCCACATCCTATCATTCTATCTAGACCTGATCAGGCTTCATCCACCTGTCCTCCTACCCTGTCCTCTACCTTCTCATCATCTCCATCCCCTGTGTTCACTATTCCTCCTGCCCATAACCCCAGAACTTCCAATTCCAGTCCCCATCTGCTCCACCTCAGTAGCAACTAACCCGCTTACTCACCCTCCTGAAACCATTGCTGACATTTCAGTATATATATCAAAAACCGCTCCTTCTTCTGGTCTCTCCTCCCTTCCGTGCTCTTCTGTTAAATAACCCTTCACCAGCCCCGGGTGTTTGGTTTCTTCTACCACACTTCTTTGCTCAGGCCCCCCTGTCTCCTCATCCTCCCACTCCCTCTTCCACCACTTCTCTTCCTCCTACCCTCATATCCATTCTGCCTTCAGTGAACCCTCTCGTTTTACCGGCTCCTCTAAGTTCCACTGTTTCCCTTCTTGACTGGCCCATTCCCTCCTTTATTCCTGATGGTGGTCATGCAGCTTCTGAAATTCAAATTGAAGCCAACCTCCACCCTCTCCCTCCCTCTCCACCACCCTGCTCCCTCATTAACCTCCTGATGCCCTTGGCATCTTCACCTCCACCCCAGAAACCGGATTCACTCCATCCTGCTTTGTACACCCCTTCTCCTCTGCCCCGCTGCCTCCTTGACCTCCCAATGCCCCTGGGCATTCTCTCCTCCAACCCCATCTCAAAGTTGAATTCACCCCACCCTTCTTCCTAGCCCCATTCTCGCAAAAACTAAACCCCCTCCATCTCCTTTCATCCGTTCCTCGATCACCCCTTCTTTAGCCCTCCCCACCCAACTTTGTCAGCTCGTTCTTCTGGTCATGCTTCTAAATCTTGCCCGATTACGTCTCTCACTCCCCTGTATTCCACTCCTGATGGCAGCTATCCTTCAATAGAATTACTGAGGCCTTCTCCCTAATTGGGAGGACTTCCTCCTCCTTATCCAGGATTTTGATCCAGTGTGCCTCTGCCTTCAGGAGACCCAACTTGGGGTTTGCCCCTTGCGCCCTCTCCAAAGGTTTTCTTTGTATATCCCTCCCCTCCTCCATCTGATGCAGGACCTTGTGGGGGTACAGCCATTTTCATCCATTCTGACGTGTCATCTACCAGTGGCAGCTCGTTAGTTTGAACAAAAATATCATGACAACCAATTGTCAAGGGTGTACAGTAGGGTGGATCACTTTTCACTTTTTTTTTTAAAATTATAGCTGGTCAAAGTTTTTCCCATGATTTGGTTCAGTGGAAGTACACTGACACCATTTTTACCAAAATCAATATTTAGGGGTCGCGCATCGACCTTGAAAATTTCAATTTTGGAAATTTGGCCAAATTGACAATTTTTTACTGAATAAAGATAAATCATCAAATGACCATATTTTCTGAATCCTCTCAGTGAAAGAAATCCTCTCAGATACTTACCAAGTTGATAGGACAAGTGGTTTAGAAGTTATACTCACCTTGAGATAGCATTAAAATTTAAAATACCGTATTTGTCCCCGTACCTCCATATGCTGTCTGCCATTGTCTGCTTTTTAGGATAAGATAAAACGAATAAGGAAAGATCAAATGTATTTTGTATTAAAACGGTTTACCGATATCACTAAAGGCACTTACTCCGGTGCCCCTAACTAGGTTCAAAAACTGTATGAATCGTGGTTAGAACACACGTCATCTTAAGGCGTGCGCCATGTACTCTCTCTGCTAACTCCCTTTCCCTCTGCGCTACGTCATCTTGGCAAGTGACGACTTCTTGAAGTCACCGAGTTCTTTCCGGCTCTTTTCCACGAGCTGAAGAAGACCCTGCAGCTGTGACTCGTCTTTTGTGACAGTGTTCGCGTAATCTTCTATCAGTTTTATCCCTCTCTCTGCCACGTCGTTGGTAACTTTCAGATGCGAGATGACATTCTTCAGATCACAGTAGTTCTTATCTTGATCCCACTTATTCACCGGCAGAGTGAGCCACGTAGACGCGCACACCTGCAGGCCTGTGAACACGAACCACGATGACTCATCGATCAGGTCCGGAAGGCGCGTCGTGTCATCAACCGAGACGTTGTCATACGTGAAGTCCTCGGGCACAGCGAGGCGGCACAGCTTCTTTGCCATCTCGTGCTTCACAGTGTCTTCCACTTTGTCACTGCAGAGGGCGAAAACGACGGTCTGAGGCCTCAGATACCACAAGTGCCGCCTGATCACTGCCAGTGAAGCCTCTGCAATCTCGCGATCCACAGCCCTGTACTGCAGAAGACGCTGGTACAACACAAGGTCATTCAGCGGGGCATCAGCTGCGACAGGAGCCGCCAGCCAGGCAGGTGCGTAGAGGAGTGCAGTAAATAGTACCACTCTCTGAAGTTTCTGTACCAGCTCGTCGTCGAACTCCAGCTGACCGCTGAACATCAGGAGCTTCGTGTAGTAGATGATCTGAAACGAATACGCACTGTGATGTATAAATACCGATACCACTCCATATAAGTTTGTTTAATGGTAAATTATTTATCTTATTTTTTTCTGGTAGGGACTTCAAATGGCTGTTTGCAGAAGGCAATACAATATTTAACTTCTAATTCAAAATACCAACCTTGGCCATCCACCTCGCATGATGGTAGGCTCCTGGGCGCATGAAGTGTGTGCGACGTGGCTGGGCCCCGAGTACCAGGAGTGTAATCTCCGCCACTTCTCTAGTCTTCTCTGACAAGACCAGAAGCGGTGCCGAGGAACTTGACTGCCTCATCTCGGAGCTCCATCAGCCACGTCACCTCCGCCAAATGCTCGATCTCCAGCTCGCGATAAGTCGAGAGGTCGAGCTTGTCCCACCTGAAAGGGGAGTTATGAAAATATTGCATGAAAACGACTGAAGTTTCCCTTTTCGACTGCTATTAACATCATTAGTAGAAGGACGCTGATATCTCAATTGCTCTGAAGGCAAAAAATCATTGGAGAAAACAAATGCGCCTTAGACTTGAAATTCACCTTCTCCTCAGATACTGGAACAAAGGTTCAGTTGGTGCTGTGGTTCTTCCAAACGCGGTGATGACCACTGCCCCCACGATGAGCTCCATAACGTGATGGCGACAGCCCAGCTGGAAGAGCGGTTTACCAAGCATGTTCTCCAGCCGGACCACCGCACCCTGCACCCTCCCCGTATTGGAGGAAGTTGTGTCGAAGCACAGTCCAATCACGTTGTTCTCGCATCCCCAGTCTTTGAGAGCACGAAAGGTCGCCTGGGCCTGGGACAGACCGGTGCCGTCAGCAACAGTCGGAACGGCCAGCAACTTTCCTTCTGTGCATTGGGGAGCTCCGGAGATGAGAATCGCCTGGCGGTGCTCCAATGATCCAAGAGAGTCCTGAAACGTATGTCATACATGCCAATCCATTATCGTCCACTGGAATATGTCAATTATCCCACTGTATGTCAATCCACTGTCACTGGAACATGTTAATTCACTGTCGTCCACGGTGAGGGCAAAACTGACCTTGATTACTTTACCGTCCCAGTGGACGACAGCATGCCTCGGAGATACGAAGGATTTCTGCACAGCTGTCGACACTTCACAACGATGTGCCACTCTTCCACGGCGAGACGTGTCCTTCGAGATACTGAATTTGTCCAGGTCTGCGGGGCGATCTGCCGAACGTAGGACTGCCGCCACGACACTTGCCACCTATGTGCGAAATTGACAAGGATGCGTATGGTTTTTATGTGACAAAATAATCACTAAATTTTCCGTCGTTACGTCTATTATATCTTTGTCAAGGAAAGATCATTACTGATATATATACACCTGATTATTGGACATCCGGAAGCGATCAGCCACTTCAATAACAGCCGGTGCATTGAGGATGCGGTGAGGAAGGCTGATTGATACAGTTGATTCTCTCGGCTGTCGGTATGGTGGTTCTAGCTGTGATTCGGAGTTGCTCGATGATCTGCTTTCTATAGATTCATCGTCGCTCTCAGCTTCGGTTCCTAATTTCGTTTTTGAGGTGCCTGGCTCATCACGAGATTGTTGTCTTGAGAGTTGCCGTTTTCTCTTGACAACGAACACTTTATCATTCCCACTCATTGTTGCCTGGCGCAGGCCCCGTTGATCCTCATAAAATTTAATATCTTCTTGTTTGTTGTCTGAGAGCAGTCGACTTTTCTGTATCTCTTCAATAGCATCGGGAGCTCCGATGTCCCAGAGCTTGTTCAGATTTTCTGAAAACTTCTCCCTGCCTTTTCCCGCGTCACTGTCTCTCATCTTGCTCTTCTGCAGCGAGCGCCACTCTTCCCACAGTAACTCCAGTTTTCTTTCGCAGTTACGCCTCGTGATCGTCTTTATATATGCCATGTTCCAAAATGCCAGAACATTGGCCACCGTGTCTTTTACGGCGGCCTTCCTGTCAGTAGTTTCCTGCTTGGCATAGAAGAAGTACTGGAGAACTTGATGGGTGGTTGGCAATTTGGCACCACCGATCGAGGAAGATGGCTGACCAATTAAGAAGACGTCCGTGGCTGACCTTAGAGAAGGTGGTGCTGTTGTTGCTGCTTTCTCTTTTCCAGAATAAGTAACTTTCAGAGTCTTCCCACTCCTGGTTGTTAACAGTTTATCCATTGTACTAAAGTCTAGACTTATCAAACAAGAATCAATTGACACAGTTGATCTGTAAAAAGCAAACTGTGATTAGTAAAAATATTGGTCATAGACATAGCGTGTGTGTGTAATTGGGATTTTAGGATGCGCCAGCTACTGATGCTATGATTACGTCCATAACGGGGGACAAATACGGTATTTTAAATTTTAATGTTATTTCTAGGTGAGTGTAAGTTCTAAACCACTTGTCCGATCAACTTGGTAAGTATCTGAGAGGATTTCTTTCACTGAGAGGATTAAAAAAATATGGTCATTTGATGATTTATCTTTATTCAGTAAAAAATTGTCAATTTGGCCAAATTTCCAAAATTGAAATTTTCAAGGTCGATGCGCGACCCCTAAATATTGATTGAGTTTGGTAAAAATGGTGTCAGTGTACTTCCACTGAACCAAATCATTTGAAAAACTTTGACCAGCTATAATTTTTAAAAAAGTGAAAAGTGATCCACCCTAGTGTACAGTGAACCTAACCAACTGGGCATTCAATAATTTTCCCATAGGTTTAATGAAAATATCACAACTTAACTGTACATGAAATCCCTAAACATTTTAAGGATTTCATGAAATCCCTAGTTACACAGATTCCCTGTAACATATATATATATACACACAATGCACTAACTATTACTGACTGACTTCTCAGGATGCATAATCCATTGCCTCATGATCAGCACTCTTCCACTCTGGTTCACTCGTTATACTCTAAGCACTCTTTGAGACCAGAGTTGCCAAGTTCAAGTTCCACACGCTACGAATCGTACACAATTTTATATGGAGAAAAACTGATGTGTCACCCAGTAATGGGAAATTTCATTCACTAGACGACGACAAAATTTTGGCTGGACATTAATGTCACCTGGTTATAATGTTAAAAAATGCTCTGCCACATGAGCACAGTAGTGTTCCTGTTTTTCTGTTCAACCCCAATTAAATTTGAGCTTTTACATTGGTTGTTAAGAAGAGCGATACTATAATTCCTCCAATATCATTTTGACTGATATTGGTGTTTGCAGCAGTTACAACCTTTGCCATTATCATAACACTGTTTCCCGTAAATCAGCGAAGTTAAATGACAGTAGGTCTGGGTAGTAATTGGATGGGGGGAGGGCGTGCTCTGTGTCTAGGTGATGTAGTAACCTGTGGTTTGGATACCACCTAAAGATGTAGATCCCTTCTGTCATATAAATTCAGATGTTGTGAAGGAGATTAAACAACTCTCAAATGGCGGTCTTTGGTTCACTTCAAAGTTCGTAATAAGGTTCTTCAGCCACATTCCATCAGTATTACTGTACACCTACTATTGCTTGTTTGATGTAGTCTTTTCATTTCTTTCCATATATATTCATAACCTTGGGAACCATTCTTGAAGTAGAGGCAATTTTGGCGACTCTTTATACTGAGACAGCAACCAAGCAGGCTCCCACTATCATGTCCCCTTTCACGGTCATTGACTTTTTTTCCAAGCGCCTCTTTTTTTAAATTTATTCTAGAAGAATAGAGAAAAAAAAATTTATTATACCCAAACGCCTCTCCCACTGCAGTGAGGTCATGTCAGGAACAGGCAGGAAGCGCTTCACTCACTCACATTCACTTCATCAGCTGCCATGACAATAATGCACCTGCTTCAGGGCAACACTATCCACAGCCCAGCCCCGCAGACTACTACACGGTTTACCCAGACCGCTTCATACACCCTGAGGCGGCACATTGCCAGTCTGTCATCCCAAAAAACCAATATCAACATATTAAATGAGATAAAAAGCTTTATATTAATTATTAGAAAATATGGCCCTGCAAATGAGTTTGTTTACATTATTCTGTCCAACCCATATATATATATATATATATATATATATATATATATATATATATATATATATGGTAGCCTGGTGGTTAAGATGCTGGGCTGCTGGTGGCAATTCCACGTTAAACTGTAGGTCTAAGGTGGAGTGACAAGCTTGACCTTCGTATACACACACACCAAAGTGTGTATATATATATATAAATTTTTTTTTTCCCAGAACCCAGAATGGTCACAAATTTGACAAAATATTAATTTTCTGTGAAGGCGATAGTAAAATTTTGCTTGATCAATATTGTTCTTCTCAGGTAAGTATTTGACTTGAATCTGAAATATTAAATGTTTTTATTAGTATTATATTAAAAGCCAAATTACTTTCTGCTTTTCATGCATTTATATTTGTTTAAATGAATTTTTTTGCATTTAAGGTTCTTGTTACTGATGCAGAGATTTGTCCTTCGGTGATTGAAGGATTGTGCATGCAATTCAACTTGAGAACTTGTAACACTCTGTGGGTTTTTACGAGCAGCATTCGACCCATTGCTCAGAGGCTTGGTTATGACGGATGCTCACAGCAGAAGAAGTGTCCCTTGCAACTACCTTTCCTCGCACCCAGAGACGAGTTGGCAGCCACAGCCAAAGCTGGCACTAAAGGGATTAAGGATGTGATACAAAGTGTTCGGAACTTGGTTGAGATGACGAAAAACATTGTTGGTTCTAAATGTGTGGCCGTTGTTGCTCCTGTTCTCCCAGTTACCATCGTTAATTCAGACCTGTTGAAACATGAAAACTTACACAGACTTTACAAAACTGTGCCACAGGTTTTTGTCTCGAATAATGCTGCAATTAAGAAGCTCTTGCCTTTGTATGATTATTTGCGTGAGAGTAGCACCGAACTAGCGAAGGAACTGTTCATAAACCAAGGCTTGTTTCCATTGCCTTTGATGGATTTCAAGCCAAGAATCAAAGGATCTTTCCGAACATTAGGAACGAAGCAGACGCATTTCCCTTTTGTACCAAATGAATGGGAGCAAATGATGAGGAATCTGATTTACATGGGACTCAATGGCTTCCCTGTTTACATTCCGGAAACAATGGAAGACTCCTTCTTAATACATCATCTGCAGCCAGATCTTTTGAACAAGTACAAGAAGCAGTCAGGAAGCTTGAGATTCAGTAGAGTGGTTTTCATTGCCAGCAAATTTTTGGAGGATATTTTATCCAACTTTAAATGTCCCCTGATTCAAGTGATAAATATTGATTTCACTAGCTCAGAATCAGAGATAATGGCTGCTTTAGAGAAAATTCAGGCTCTTCCAAGTAAAACTCTCTGTATTTATTTATCTGACTTCTCTATCATTATGGATGAGATATCTTCTACCGCAACTTGTCAAATGAATCATTGCTTAGCTTCCATCGATTGCTACACTTTGAAGAATAACACACAGTTTAAGGGTTTGAGTAATTTCAAGCTGGTGGAAGAAGCAATGAAGCTGACTCACACTCGACTTACCACAGTTGCAGATGCTATAAATGGGTCTTCTTTCTTCATCATTGCTCCCTTGTGTCCCATGAGAGGGTTCTTGGTAAGCGGTTTTCCCGCCAACCTTCACATCAAGCTCCATGCATGCAGTCCAAAAAAGAGAGTGCTCGAGTTCTTGGATGGAGAAGAGCATGATTGGAATGAAGCGACTGAAACTTTGGATAAACTCTGGTCCTTCTTAATGGAGAGCTTTAAGCCTAATATAGGGGCACCTTACAAGGCGATCATAAAGTATGAAGTTTGGAAAGAGAGTTCATTGAACCTGGTAATGTATCCACCAGAAAGGAGCGAGGAATTTACTAAATTAAATGCGTGGAAGAGCACACTCATTGCATTTATTGACTTGTGTTTAAAAATGCGCAAAGGTAAGTAGTAGCTTCATTACTTTTTTAATTTCTTTTTATCCTGCGTAATAAAACCATAAAGTTAGATAATTTTAAGTACATACGTGATTGTCATCTGGCTCTCATATCGTTTCCTCAGTTATGGTAAACAGACTTTAGTGTTTCTTTATTTCTTTTGGCTAAAAACAAGACTCGCTGAATGCAGTTTAATCCCTTTGATTTAAGAGTCCCTTCATTGAGTGTTGTGGTGGTTCTTCTATTTCAGATGGGAAGCTTGCGGAGAAGAAACCTCCCCCAAGTATCGAAGCACCTCCCGCTCCTCCTCAGACCCTTCTCTCTGTAATGGGTCACATGCCACCCACTCCTCCAACCAGTTCAGATCCTTCCATGCCCCCACCTTGCCCTCCCCTCCCACCTCCACCCATTCCTATGGGACCTCCATTTAACTTTCCTCGATGCCCTCTGAGTTTCTCTGGAGGACCTATGGGAGGACCAATGCCCAGACCTCCTGGACCTCCGGGGCTTCCAGTGCCTCCGGGGCTTCCAGTGCCTCCGGGGCTTCCAGTGCCTCCAGGACTGCCAGTACCTCCAGGACTGCCAGTACCTCCAGTGCCCCCAGGGCTTCCAGGACCTCCAGTGCCTCCAGGCCCAATGCAAAGACCACCAAATCCTATGCAAGGGTCTGTTCCCATGGACTATTCCCAAGGCCCCTTTTTTCCTCCAGTGGGGCTGACAAATCCCTACCCAATGCCTCCAAGGCATGCCAAAGGACCAGCATCCTCATCGACCAATTTTCCTGGCCCTCAGGCTTATTCATACCCCGTTCCTTCTCTGTCCTCCACTGAACCAACACCCACTTTGAAGTTTGAAAGTCAGCCATCAAAGCCTAAAGTGATTAGCAAAGCCCCCGTTAAGTTCAGTGTCCCCAAGATGGCTGATTCGCCTGAAACGAAGGTGAAGGAGGAGGAATCAACGGATTTCAGGATTTTAGTTGGCAAAATTGCTAATACAATCTCGGATCTTGACCTGAACATGATCCTGAGCCTCATTGGAGACTTCATTATTTTTGAGAGGCCTAAAGTAACAAATGCGTGTAAGTATTGATGGATTTCTTACTTTTTATTCTGTAATATTGTGCCACGGCTGGCTGGAATATGAGTAGGGTATAGTTGTGGAGAAAAAAGTTTGCCAAAAATCTAATTAAAGGAAATACTAATTAGCAAGTTACTTTTTATTTTGTTTTGTTTCCTTTATGGAATAAAGGGATTTTTTTTTTTTTAATAAATAACTAAAACGAAGTCTTTTTTAGCCATTCTTGACAATTTATGTCTGCCTGCAAATGGGTCACCGAGATTGCCCATGTAGCTTGAGTAATGGTCCCCCAAGGCTATGAATACATGGAAAGGAATGAAAACAACTACACCACACGAGCGCATGATTCATAACTGTGCAGTCAGTTAAAAAAAAATCTTGTCATGAAATGCCATATTTCTTACTGATAAACATTGGTAAAAAAATGTAGTTTCACGACAGACCCTTCTCAATCGACTATACTTGAGGGTTGACAAAAGTAAATAGACACCATGGTCATTGTCTTCAAAAACGAATGGCAAAACTCATCAATGGAATGTCAAAACACCTTTACATAATGCAAAAGGGAAAGCAGCATGATTCTAAATATACTAATCAATAAAACTTTTATCATCAAATTTCAAGACCTTTGGAAAAACCAAAGGTGTCTATTTACTTTTGTCAACCCCCTCTACATATAGCAAATTAGATTTGTGTAACTATGGTAATACATCACTAGTGAGCTCCATAAATAAAATGGCTAAGTGTGTGTGTGTGTGTGTGTGTGAGATGAATGTTTTTTCATCTCTAAGTGTTTGTTTTTGGGTCACACTATTTATTCCCTATTTTGAAAGTTTTATTACTTTACTGTAATTGTAATGTGTGTGGTCTTGGAGGCCAAGTTAATCCTAAATTTTAAAGTATGAGAATTATTAAAAATGTTTAAGCGTAAAATTTATTTACAGTCTTAACTTAAAACTTCAGAGTGGTTAAGTGTTGGTTTAACAGATTCAAATATTCTCTATTTTCTTTTAATTTATTGCCATTTTAAGCAGAGAAAATATTTTAGACTTAGAATCTGTAGACATTTTAAGCGAATTGACAGTGACTGGTAAATGGTAACAGTTTATTTCCCCATGATGTGGGGATGAGTGTGCCCCGAGGGTTACCTTCAGCCGGAGCATTAACGGGGTAAGCGGCCAACCCAATCCAGGAACCAGTAGGCTGGAGTGAACCAGAATTTTACCACTCAAGAATCCACCACCCTAACCACTGAGCTACCTACTGGTCACTCGACTGGTAAATGGACAAAATGTTGATCCTTGTATACGCGAGTTAAATTGTCACTTGCCTTAGATTTGCATGATGATATACCGGGTGTCTGAGAATTATCTGTACAATTTTTGGCTGTTATTAAAAGTCAACCATGAAGTGTAGAAATTCCAGGTTGTCCCATTTTACAGAGAATCTCATTAAGTTTTTTCTGATACCACGTTTTGACAATTTTTTTTAGAAATGTACGCAGGTGATAGACATTGATGATTTAAAAGCAAGAATCACAGCTGCTATTGAGCGAATTGATGTGGATATGCTGCAGCGTCATGGCAAACATTTGGAGTATCGATTGGAGTTTTGCGAATCACTAATGGTGCACATACGAATGTTTGAAAAATGTTACTTTAATAAAAGAAACTTTTGAAAATACAGATTCTAAAAATCTTGTTTAAGAATTTTACGTGTGTTATCAAGAATTTATTAAAAGATGTAATTGTACAGATAATGTTCGGACACACTGGAATTTCTAAAAAAACTTGTCACAAACTTGGTATCAGAAAAAAAGATTCTCTGTTAAATGGGACAACACTGGAATTTCTACACTTCATGGTTGACTTTTAATAACAGCCAAAAATTGTAAGATAATTCTCGGACACCTGTATTGTGGTGTTGGGATAACGGTCAATAACTCTGAATGCTACAATTATTAAATTAAAATAATAAATATTTAAGCTTCAAAAAACGTGTTTATGTTAAAATTTTTTTTAAAAGGGGACAAATTTTATAATGTCAATCCTGCACATCATATATATATATATATATATATATATATATATATATATATCTATATATATATATATATATATATATATATATATATATATATATATATATATACACCGGGTGTCCGAGAATTATCTGTACAATTTTTGGCTGTTGTTGAAAGTCAACCATGAAGTCTAGAAATCCATTGTTGTCCCATTTTACAGAGAAAACTCATTAAGTTTTTTCTGATAAGTTTTGACAAGTTTTTTCTTTTTGTATGCGGGTGACAGACATGATGATTTAAAAGCAAGAATCACAGCTGCTATGAGAATTTATGTGGATATGCTGCAGCGTACATGGCAACATTTGGATTATCGATTGGATGTTTGCGAATCACTGATGGTGCACATATCAAATGTTGTAACAACGTTACTTTAATAAAAGAAACTTTTGAAAATACAGATTCTAAATAATCTTGTTTAAGAATTTTACTTGTGTTATCAAGAATTTTATTAAAAGATGAAATTGTACAGATAATTTTTGGACACACTGGAATTCTAAAAAACTTGTCAAAACTTGGTATAGAAAAACTTAATGAGATCTCTGTAAAATGGGACAGCACTGGAATTTCTACACTTCATGGTGACTTAATAACAGCCAAAACTTGTACAGATAATTCTCAGACACCCTGTATATATATATATATATATATATATATATATATATAATATATATATATATAAATATATATATAAAACCTTTGTTTTGCTTCCACCTGAATTGTTCATTCTGATGAAGGTCAAGCTTGTCACTCCACTTTAGACCTACAGTTTAATGTGGAATCCGAACCACGCCCTACCAGCAGCAGCCCAGCGTCTTTACCACTAGGCCAGGGGTGGTGAACCTTTTTACAGTCGCATGCCAAAATAAACATATAAATGATAAAAAAAATTTTGCATGCCCACCAAAGTTTATATATATTACACCAAATTATAAACATTGTCTATTATTTTATACTCATTGTTTGGATAATTTCTATGCTTAGGCATGCCAGGCAAATTTGATCGCGTGCCCAAATGGGCACATGTGCCATAGGTTCACCACCATTGCACTAGGCTATGTAGGATACCCATTTATCTACCAACGAATTTTTATTGTGTGGAAGGATGAACAGATAGTTTTGCTGCGCGCTGCTTGCCGTCACTGGGTCTCGATCCCGGGGCCGATGGATTCGTAGTCAGCGACGCTAACCACTATATATATGCGCCTCGGTGGTGTAGTGGTTGGCATCGCTGACTATGAATCCACCGACCCTGGGTTCAAAACCCGGTGACAGCAGGCAGCGCACAGCAAAACCCATCTGTTCATCCTTCCACACAATAAAAATTGGTTGGTAGATAAATGGGTACCATGGGTAGCTTAGTGGTTAAGACACTGGGCTCCTGATCGGGAGGTTGTGAGATCGAGTCTGGGCAACTCAAAAAAAATTTACTTTCAATCACAGCTTTGAAAGTTTTTAGCTGCAATTTTTTTATTTTTTATTTTTTTATTTATTTTTTATTTTATTTTTTTTGTACAGAAATGCTCCATTTACCCTTCAGTATACTTATTACGGAAAACTACAATAACCGCATATTGATATTACGTAATTTGAAGACTGAAGTAAAATTGTACTAAATTCCTAATTCATCAGTTTCTGTTCTTCTGTTTTTTTTAATCGGATTTTCCTTCTGGTCCACAGCGTATGGTGTTGCTAAATTCATGACCAAAGAAGGGGCAGAGCGATGCGTAAGATTACTCGACAATTACCCTCTTAGACCTGGGCCCATCGAAGTCCGATTTCTTTACTATAGGGATGCCAAAGAAGAGAAGTTGGGTATGTACACTATATATACAGGGTGTTTGAAAACGTTCTGTACAAATTGTAATGGGGGATAGGCAACACCAAGACAAACTCTTTTCGTCTATAAGTGTATGTCCGCTGACGTCACCATTCGGCGCGAGAGGGCGCCGCTGCAATTGGCTAAAAGGTGAAGTGGGCTAGACTCGCGCTTGCCGCGGGCATTCTTAAATCGGACGTAGTACGCGTAACATGTTTATTTAAAGAAGGCATGTTTATTTAAAGAAGGCATGTTTATTTAAAGAAGGTGCTGAAAGTTGCGACCGGTAGCATCAATGCATGCCCGACAGCGTCGAAGCATTGACCGACGTACACGTCGAAAGATTCCCGGCATTTCGGGAACAGTTCCAGCGGCGACAGCGATTCTTGCTACGAGGTCTTCTGAGTAAATGGGAGTCTCGTACACGAGGTTCTTCATGTGTCCCCACAGGAAGAAATCGAGGCATGTTAAATCAGGCGATCTCGGTGGCCAGGCTACGGGCCCACCCTGGCCTATCCATCGGTCCCCAAAAGTGGCGTTCAGATAATCCCGCACATCGTTGCTGGAGTGTGCTGGGGTCCCGTCGTGTTAAAACCACATTCGTCTACGAATAGCCACGGGAACATCTTCCAGCAGTTCCGGCAACGTTTCTTCAAGAAATATCCGATAAACCCGCCCGTCGAGTCGGGCAGGCAGCAGGTACGGCCCAATCAACTTGCCATGGACGATACCCGCCCAAACATTGACGGCGAACCGTTCTTGATGAGCATGCACCCGTGTAGCATGTGGATTTGCGTGCACCCACACGTGAGAATTGTGCATGTTAAACACACCCTCACGTGTGAAACAGGCCTCATCTGAGAACAGCACATAAGCCGGAAAATTAGGCTGCACCACTGTCTGCTGCTGAAACCAGCGTGCGAATTCCACACAAAGAGGGTAATCCCGAGGTTGTAATGCCTGGACTCTCTGACGATGAAACGGATGTAACTGCTGCTCGTGCAACACTCTCCAGACCAGGTCGTGGTTCACACCGAGGATACGTGCAACACCTCGCGTGCTTGCGCTTGGATTGTCCTCAAATCGCCGTAGGATTTCTTCTTCCATGTCAGGAGTGCGCACGTTTCTCTCCCGACCAGTGTCATGCATGTTTGCATGGAATGTTCCAGTTTCTCGCAGTCGCCGATGCAAATGCGCAAACGTTTGGTGGTTTGGCACATGTCTGTTTGGGAAGCGCTGTCGGTACAACCTCACAGCAGCTCTTCCGTTTCCATTGGCAGCCCCATACACCATATGCATGTCAGCCATCTCAGCAGTCATGAAGCGCTCCATGTTACGCGTACTACGTCCGATTTAAGAATGCCCGCGGCAAGCGTGAGTCTAGCCCACCACCTTTTAGCCAATTGCAGCGGCGCCCTCTCGCGCCGAATGGTGACGTCAGTGGACATACACTTATAGACGAAAAGGGTTTTTCTTGGTGTTGCCTATCCCCCATTACAATTTGTACAGAAAGTTTTCAAACACCCTGTATAATATATATATATATATATATATATATATATATATATATATATATATATTTTTTTTTTTAGTTCAGGAAGAACCGATTCGCCTCTATTTAAAGGGCATATCTCAGCGGAAAAACAAAGAAAAAGTGAGAGGAAAGACAGAGGAAAAAGAAAGGGTGGAGGGGACAGTCGAAGTGGAAAAAGACCAAGGACTGCAGGGTCGAGCCCCATCATCCTTGGGTGCTAGGGCCGGGAGGGCGCACGTGAAACCTCCAGGAACAAGCACGTACAAATGAGCACAAAGAGCACTCAAGAGCACGAGCTTAGAACCCCCTTGCGGGGATATATATATATATATATATATATATATATATATATATATATATATATATATATATATATATATCACCAAATTCTTCCAAAATTTTCGTCAGTGGTCATTGAAGTTACATTAGCTCCTACATGTGATGTCTCTTACTTTTTCAAATTTGTAATCATTTTTAGTTATGCAAATGTGGGGAGTGGTTAGAGAATGCATTCTTTTACCTTATATAATGATTATTTTTTTTAATTTCACTCACGTTTGGATTTTAATTAAAAAACATGAAATCAAATTACTACTACTACATACTACATTAGAAATTGACACACCCAGTTTTTTGTTTTATTTTAGGTTAGGTTTGGTTAGGTTAACCTAACTTAAATTAAATCCCCAAAAACATCAACAATAAAGTAGTAGCTATTTTCCATGTGGGAGGAAAGTGATACAAAAGAGCACCGAATAGGAGCGAACGTAAATGTTAGTAATATATATATATATATATATATGATGAATAAAAACCACGAAGGAAAGGAAACACAAAATGGTGCTCAAGCGCTTTCGTCTAATGACATCCTGAGGATGTCATTAGACGAAAGCGCTTGAGCACCATTTTGTGTTTCCTTTCCTTCGTGGTTTTATTCATCATAAATATTTTTCACGTGTTACTTTCGTGAAATAATTTTCATATATATATATACATATATATATATATATATACAGGGTGGGCCGTAAGTTTCCATACATAGGAAAAATAAACATTTTTTTATGGACAACCATTTTTATTTATATAATATGCTCTACATGGTTGCCATTGTTTTGAAAACACATTTCAATACGTGTTCCCCGCTGTTGATGAACACGCATTAGCACAGTTGACGTTATGCTTGTAATGGCGTTGGTGATACGTTCCTTTAGATGATTTATGTCTCGTATCTTTTCCTGATACACCATGGCTTTCAAGTGCCCCCAAAGATAGAAATCAAGGGGGGTGAGATCTGGGGATCTGGGAGGCCACTCCACAGGACCACGCCGACCAATCCAAGCATCCGGAAACTGCTGATCCAAATACCGACGCACGTGAAGACCATAATGAGGTGGAGCTCCATCTTGCTGGAAGTAAACTGGGAAGTTACCTTCCTCGTTTAGCAGGGATGGGAAAATCTCTTCTTGCAACATGTTAAGATACCTTTCGGCATTAAGATTTCCAATGACAAAAATTGGTCCAATAATTCTGTCACCCCATATCCCGGCCCACACCATCACTTTACCGGCACCTTGCATCCTCGTCGGACTCAGCCAGTTAGGGTTAGCATTACTCCAATAATGTATGTTTTGCCGATTAACCTCTCCATTGACGTAAAAATTTGCTTCATCAGTAAACAAGATCTTATGTCAAATGCATATTCTTAGGGTATCTGAAACATAAAAACAAACGTTTAATTTTTCCTATGTATGGAAACTTACGGCCCACCCTGTATAATATATATATATATATATACAGGGTGGGCGGAAAGTAGCTCCCTATTTTGTATTGGTAAAAAAATACGTATATTATCCATTTATTTCAGAAGAAATAATATGAAAAGGTAGGCATACATGGTAGGTTTTCTCTAAAATTCAATGTGGGCTCCAACTCTTTCCACCAGCTTCTGGAGCCGCCCAGGAATGGCGTCCACTGACTTTAGCAGGAACTCCGGCGGGATGGAGGACATGACTTCCCGAATTCGGTCCTCCAGTTCTTCCAATGTCCTCGGTTTGGTGCGGTAGACTTCTTCCTTTACCCACCCCCAAAGAAAGAAGTCGCACGGTGTCAAGTCGGGGCTCCTGGCTGGCCATTGATGTGGACCACGACGACCCATCCAACGCCCAGGGAAGTGGGCATCCAGCCACTCACGGACAACAAGAGCGAAGTGCGGAGGGGCGCCATCTTGCATAAATATCAGATCGTCGATGTTCTCCCATGTGCTGACAACCGGCCAGACCTCGTTTCGCAACATAGCAAGGTACCGCTCAGCATTCATAGTGTTGCGCAGAAGGAACGGGCCCACAACCTGATCTGAGGTCATACCACACCACATCGTTACACTGAACTGATTCTGCCGTTTTTCAGCGGTAACCATGGGATCCTCTCCTGCCCAGTAGTGGCAATTGTGGCGGTTGACAAAGCCTCCGACGTGGAACACCGCCTCGTCGCTCGAGAGGATGTTGCGTTAGAGATGGGGCCAGTCTTCATGCCAAGCCAGCATGATTTCCCCGAACTCCATGCGAATGTCGCAGTCCTCGTCCGAGAGAGATTGGCAGTAATGCGGCTTCCACGCACGCCAGTTCAGCTCCTTCTTCAGCACAGTTCGCACTGAGTAGCGGGAGAGTCCACTTTCCTGAGCTGCCTGGCGAGTTGACTTTCGTGGACTCTGTGCGAACATTTCCTGAACTGCCTGCACCGTCTCCTGCGCCCTGGATGTCGAAGGGCGACCACATCTTCGAACATCTGCCACAGACCCCATGGTCATGAGCTTCGAGTGGCAGTTCTTGATTGTTTTCGGGTCCACTTGGGCACGTGGTCCGTGAATGGCCCGCCACCATCTTTGAACTCGAACGACAGATTGCCAAACTTCGTACCGTGCCGCCAACTGGGCACGCTCCTGCAGTGTTAAACGCTCAGCCATGTTACCCTTCAATCTGAAATGAAAAAAAAAAAATGAACGTTACAATTGTACCACTTTAGAGAACACACCATAACAATACAATCACAATTTATACATAATTTATATGTAATTTAAATTAGGGAGCTACTTTCCGCCCACCCTGTACACACACACACACACACACACACACACACACACACACACACACACACAGAGTTGGGCATGTTACTTTCTATAAATAACGGCGTTACCGCTACTGTTACATTGATAAGAAAGTAATGTCATTACCACTTCAATTACTTTATGAAAGAGTAATGCATTACCGTTACTTTTAAGAAAAGTCTAAAGAGTAAAAAAGCCTTAATAATACCAAATTATACTCTATATGACAAAAAAAAAATCTAAACAAACTCAAATAAAAAAATGGCCTGCCCAAAAAAAAACTAGTCTTGCAGATTTTTTAGGAGTGTGTTGTTC
Source organism: Bathynomus jamesi (assembly GCA_023014485.1). Classification (NCBI taxonomy): domain Eukaryota; kingdom Metazoa; phylum Arthropoda; class Malacostraca; order Isopoda; family Cirolanidae; genus Bathynomus; species Bathynomus jamesi. Next base: position 437,500 of record JAJOZX010000997.1, on the reverse strand, counting down.
GATTTCAGGAACACTATTTTTTCAAAATTGGCATCTGATAGTCCTCCTCATTTGGAGGAGCTAACAGCTAATTAACAGCTTATAAATGATACTAGTCAAATGATTAGTTTGAAAGTAACGAGTAGCGAGTAACGATTGAAATCGCTCTAAAACGTAGTGCCATTACCATTTTCGTTACATCTCAAAAGTAACAGTGTTTCCACTACAGCTACTAAAAAAGTAATTCAATTACATAATGGCATTACTAGTAACGGCGTTACTCCCAACAATATATATATATATATATATATAGACACACGGTATACACATAATGTGTATTAGTATGTATATTTATAACTAAAAAATTTTTTGTAGGTTTATCCGTTTTGAAGAAAGATCACGATATTCTTGCTCTTATAAAAGAAGTTGTTAAAAAGTTGAATCTTCATTACGAGGAGACTCCATGTAAGTATTAAAATTATTTTTTATGAATTTCACTCTAATTGAACATAGTGTTTCAGTTTTGTACATTGGGTTTTCCCCATTATATATATTGGGTTAAAAGTAAATAAAAACCTTTTGGGTCACAGCAAACCCAGCTGTTCATCCTTCATCCTTTCATAGATAAATGGGTACCATACCCTGGGTAGCCTAGTGGTTAAGACGCTGCGCTGCTGATTGGAAGGTTGTGAGATCTGAGTCCTGGCGAGGACTTTGTAATTTCTGACCATTCATGGTTGGTTGTGGTTCAGATTCCACATTAAGCTGTAGGTCTAAGGTGGAGCAACAAGCTTTACTTTTGAATGAACAATTCGGGCGGAAGCAAAACCATGGTTATATATGTATATACTGTATATTTATGGTAGACTCTCGATAATTCGCAAGATAGGTTCCTAGAAGTCTCACGAATATCAACCTCGCGAATTTCAGTTCAATGGTTTTGTATGGTAATAAAAGGTTAGGTACCCGAAGACAAAATAATACACCCCCAAAAAGGCCAAGAAGTTTTTGTACTTTGAAATTTCACACGCAAGTAAGTTCCCAAGCCCTCTTGGACACCATAGACATCGTTTTGCGACTCCACCACCTCAGATTCCGCCTACTCGGAACCCAGTGACTCAGACGGCCCAGCAGCCTGCTCAGCTCCACCTACATGAATGAAAATATGCACATTGATTTATTTTAACACTTAACACTTTTTTTCGTTCCTTTCACTCTCAACTTTTTTCACATTTAATTCACACTTATCTTCAAATAAAGACACTGGTTTAACGGAGTTTAACTAACCTGGAGATGGCCTGAACATGATCCCACCCACCAGATTTGAATTGGATTGCTGGACTTCCTCGCGAATTTCAGTTTTTATCGCGACTTTGTAAATTAATGTGAGTAATGGAAGTACCCGCGAATTAATAAATCACGAATTATCGAGAGTCTACTGTATTTATAATTTCTATATCTAATGTGAGCTTATTTTCAATTCTGAATTAGTATTTCAGCGCGAAGAATCGCCTGTTAAAATTGTAGAAAGCGTGAAAGAGAAGGCAGAGGATACTCTTAAGGTAATAAAATTTAGTTTGAACTTAAATTTTGTGATTTGTGTTTAATGCTTCTAAAATCATATATTCATTTATTTCCATTGTTCTCTTAAGTGTTGAAAATGTATGTAAATTTTTTAGTGTATTAATAATGCATCTTTAATACATTTTGGCATTTGGTTTAGGCTGATGTATTATAAAAGAATATTTTGAGAATGAGTCACATAGTTGCGATAACTAAAAAAGTTTTATTAGTGACTGTATTTCTCTTTACCGTAGTTATTATAATAATTGTATACATGAGCCAAGCACTATTACATGTTCAGTCGGCTCCTTAAAATTTTTTGTCGTGAAATTTTATGGATTTTTGTCTGGTACTTACCAGTAAGATACTTGAGAGTTTCATGATGCGAGACTTTTTGAACCTGACTGTATGTTGTTCTTGTTTTAATTTTGATTGTCGCTACAGGACAAGAGTGATGAAAAGTCTGAAGAGACTAAGACTAAGCCACTGTTCACCTTCAAGTACAGCATGGAGCCAGTCGATTCAAAGAAAGACAACGATGATGATAAAAGCAACAAGAAGGAAATGGCACAGAGCCAAGCGGATAAGTTGGCCGATTACCTCAAGAAAAAGAAGAGCAACGTTCAAGACAGACCAAAGTCCAGGGAAGGATACAGACGAAAGAGCACCTACTCAAGATCCAGATCGAGGTCCAGATCGAGAAGATCAAGATCGAGGTCCAGATCGTATTCAAGATCAAGATCGTACTCGCGGTCTTATTCAAGATCGATGTCAAGGTCTCCTGGAGGACGTCGAAGTTCATATCGAGGGCGTTATCAATCTCGCTATGGACGAAGAGATCAGTTCCCGTATCAGAAGTATAGTAATAAGCGTCCTCCTATACCCCGGAGGCCACGGTCTCCCCCGAGAGAGAGGGCTGTTAGTGGTAGGGCGCGAGAGACCCTGGCCTCCTCCCTCCACGTAATTTCATCGGAAGAGGAGTTCACGGAGGAATCTCCTCGCATGTATGAGATCAAAATTACCAACGTTCCTCTGCTCATCACCGTCAAGTTCCTCAACGACGTCGTCATGGCGTGTGGGTCACCCACACCTTGTAGAAAGAATGACAGAGGACGTAAGGACTTTAGTTCCTACCTTTAGTGATTTTCATGACCCATTTCCATTATACCTTTATTTTGGCTTATTGAAATTCTGAGAGGGAAGAGAGAAGTACCAGTAATTGTTTGAAAACAGTCACGAATTATAAAGATAATGCTTGTATGTTAATGTAAATTGCTAATAAAAACAAACTAAACAGGAATTTTTCAAACTAAAATGCGTGTACCCTATAATATTTTTTAAATTGAGTTTTTTTGTCTTTATAGCTGGATTGTTAGCCCAGTTTACTTCTCTGAAACGAGCTACAATGGTTGCGCAACATCTTAACAACTGGAGAGTTATAGATAAAGTGTTGAAAGTGGAAGTCTTAGCTGACACAAAAGGTCAGTTTTTATCAGTTTCAGGACAGTGATCCATCTGCTCATTGGTTCTGTCATCTTTGAGAAATGAAAGCATTAAAATGACTGGAGAATTAGGGCGTGTTCTTTGCAGTTGAATGTATATATATATATATATATATATATATATATATATATATATATATATATATATATAGTTCATTTAACTTGACTGCTAAGTTAGTTACAGAATTACACAAACTCTTGTCTCAATTTGAATTGAGTTTCATTATCATCCTTCATTGTACTAATGGATTAAATAATAAGTACAGTTCTCCTGATATGATTAGTTGAAGATAGAGAAAATATTAACATCTGTTCACCATCTTTATTTATAATTTAAAATCATACATTATGAAATTTTGTAGATTGAAATTGGTGTGAATCCCTGATCAGTTCTCTAATAATATAATAATAATAATAACCCTTCTAAGAAGCGTTCCTCATTCCTGAATGTTTAAGGATTTTTATTTGTGTTGAAAATTCACAGAGGTCATAGACAAAATCTCGATGGTGGAGGACACGGCCGTTGCAAAGGAAATTGAAAGTGTGTTTGAAGAATACAGAGAAACATTCGTTATTAAAATTCAAGGAGAAATTATGAAAGGTAAATTGATTTCATTTCCTTCCTCTTTATTTAAGGGAACAAAAGAGACTTAATTCAAGGTTGGGAGTTCTTTGATTCTGTAATTGAAAATGGGTCCCATTTCCAGATAAATTGATTGATTGATTGTGCTTGATACAGTATTCTTTAACCTTTTCGTACACCATTCTGTTTTAAAGTAAGCAGGGTGTGCTCGTGACAAATGCGGGCCATTATGTATTTTTACCATCTGTCTCCAGATTTGTTAACTTACTGAACTTTTCTTTGCTCGCAGAACCTGATATTTTTACGTACAGAATTTTCAAGTGTGGTGTTGCAAAATGTCGCGAATACGATTGTCATTATTACCACAATCCCTTCGATAGACGGAGAGACTACTTGGAGTTCAAATATAGGTAACTGTTTAAAAATTACTTGCATTTCCAATTCATTGAATTTTTACATGTTACTGCATAGTATGGAATTTACTTAGCAATTAAATCCAGTTCAAATGAAGATATAATTTAGTACTTAATTATGTTTGTATACAATAGTGAAAGAATGTGTTCTCATGCCCGTGATAATGCTCCGTGTCCCCGAGGAGAGTACTGCAACATGTGTCACACTCAGATAGAGAGAGTTTTCCATCCTAAGAACTACAAGGCAAATGTTTGTCTAGATTGGTACGACTTGAAACGCTGCCCCAGAAAAGGATTCTGTGCAAAGTCTCACCCAAGTAATTAATGAAGTTCTGTTGAATCCATGGACAAAAGTTTTGTTCATATTTTAATTTTTAGTGTGTAAGGTCATTGTAAGTTGGAAGTACATATAAAGACGAAGGAAAACGATTATGTTTTTTTTATTTTATTGCTTCAAAAATATAATAACGAGTTATTGTATAGTTAGTTCACTGTTAATTAACCCTAGAATGCATAACCCGGGCCTCTGAGGCCCGCCGGGTGTTATATTTATCCGAGTTATGCATTCTAGGGTTAAGTAATAGATCTGTGTCACTATGTCCTCGCCAAATAAATTTGGAGGGGCCATTTGTCCGTTCACTCGTCACATTTTCGTGTTCGCGCCATCACTTTTGAACAGCTCAACATAATGAAGCTTCATCCACCCTTGTATTATCATAAGATTGTGTGTCATGAGCAAGAATCAGATACTTTCGTCAAAGGTCAAATGGAGCTTTATCGTATCAGTGTTGTAAGTTTTGAACCATTCAACATAAATTAATGAAACGTCATTCACACATGGATCATCAGAAGACGATGTATCACGAGCAAGATTTAGATCCCTGTATGAAAGGGTAAGGTCACAAATAGAGGTCAAAAGTTAAATGGAGTTCCCGGCAAAACTCTCGAACTGCTCAACACAAATTTATAACACTTCATACATAATGTATTATCACAAGACTGTGTCGTAACCAAGAATCAAGTCATTCCAACAGTGTTTAACTGCTATATAGGAACAGTTTATATGCTAATTACACTAAGTATAACACACAGTTAATGTAATTATTTGTATCTTCACAGTTGCTAATTTTTCTTCATTTGCAGTGAATCCTGACTCTTTTTTCTCTGAGGCTTGGAAGGATGTGTTTGTCGCTGGGTTAGATCAGAGTTTCTTCTTCTTTGCAGGAGCAATAAAACTGCTCTACAAAGTCCCTGACAATGAAGGCAAGTATAATAAAGGTTCCTATTTTGGTTTAAAAAAAAAAAAGGATATTGCTGCAGTGGCTGCGTAGGCCGGAGTCCCCAAGTATCTGTATTGTCGAACCACCCAGCACCTTTTCACGTTTCTAGGTTCGTGATAGTCAAGAGACTGGGCAAAGATGTAATCTCCTCAGGTATCTAGGAATGCCTCTCTTGTCGATGGTTTATTTCCAGGAGATTGTTCAGGTCCGACTCGCACGTTAACTGTAAAGGACTTTCCCCAGTTCAGGTGTCTAAATCTGACACTCCAATGAGTAGGTGAACCAACCACTCAGAGTCCAAGAAAGGGCTGGAATTCAAAGGTAGACCTAATAGAAGTAAACTACTCTGTTTGTTTTTCTCTTTATTATATCTAAAATAAACAATTATTCAGTGTGAAAGTATAAACATAACAAAACACTGGCAATGAATCACAATTAACAAAAACCTCTGGAAACCCAATAACACTTAATGAGATTTGGCAGAAAGGATTGAAAGCAAGTGGGAGACGAGTACCGGAAATGACTTGCACAGAATGTTAACCCTTGTCCCCGCCTAGCTACCCTCCAAACTTGACCCCCCCCCCCTTATGACCTGAATTTCAATTTCGTTATACACTTTATACACTGGCTAGTTAGTAGGGTTAGGGTCACCAGCCTGATTCCAGGGCAGATCCCAGTGGCCAACAGTGGTTGACAACCTCAATGGACTGCTTAGCTCCCACTGGATTGGATCCACAATCCAAGCCTGATGAATCTGGACCACGTGAGTTGAATCCCAACTGGTTGCCTAGACAACACAAGATTATTAGTTACATGCACCAGGCACCATTAATCACAATAATAACATAACATAACAGGCGATTAATCAACAAACATTAACTGGAATCATGACTTCATAATTGATCACTGGAAAACATAATTTACTCATGAAATCAAAGCACATAAATAATAAATAACAAATAACCAACATAAAAAATAATAACTACAAACATTGACAATTATGGCAAACCTGTCTCACATGAGTTAATCAACCTATAATCAGTGCCAAACAAGCATGGGCAAAAACCTAACTCTGGAATAATGTGACTGGTGACCTATAATTATGATAATCGGTTCTCTAGCTAGTTAAATGACAGGGTGGCAAACCTATCTATACTCAGTCACAGTTTCAACAACCTATATATATGTCTGCTTTTAATAATAATAATTAATAATGATAATGGTGAAATACAAATGACAACACCACAATAATAACTAGGAATAAGGATTATGAACAAGTCTTTATTCCTATTGTACACTGGCCAAGGATTACAAGCTAGAGCACTTAACATCATACCTTTAAAGGCTTTCCAAACTCCCTTGACTTCCAACAGGACACATCTGTATTAATCTCAGCCTGTCTATTGGGCCTTCTGGTCAGGTTTCACAACCTTTTAATAGGCTTCCAAGATCAAATAGTCTGGATGTTACACTAGGGGGTTTTTACAGTTAACAGGCCTACTAACTAGATTCCTGTGGGGAAAGAAAAACTTGAGAAGAACCAGATAGGACTTGAAAATTAGGGTGAAGTTTTTGTGAAAAACTCCACAACCCCAAAAGGGGGATTTGAAAATCAGGGGGAGGTTGTGAGAAACTTCATAACCCCCACATTCCTTCCCCCTAAGAAAAAACCCCTCTTACAATTCTTTCTTCCTCCATGTTTTCTACCAGGATAATGCATCTATTGACAATCTAAACATGGGAGTATACATTACAAAAGTTATTACATCAAAACAATGCTGACCCTCCCAATTAGTTAACTTACATTAACACTCAATAGTACCACAAATTATGACAGACTTATTTAACATCAATTGCTTCACTCAAACTGGCCAATTATAACAAATAGGGAAAAACTGTTTACATAACCAAGTCAACTTAACAAAATGCCCAAATCTCACTATTACATTAATCAATTTGGTACCACTAAACATTATACATTAATTCCAGAATATTGTAGCTACCACTAAACATTATACATTAATCCCAGAATATTGTAGCTACCACTAAACATTATACATTACTTCCAAATATGCACATGATAAATACTGGCATTTTCTTTTTTAGCACCACTTTTGTTTCACTTAACCTACACATTGTTCACTGGTATAATCTCCTTGTTTCTGGCACAACCTACTGTGTTTTTCTTGCTTGATTCACTTCACTGTCTCTATTTCCCTTAACACTGGATCAAGAGACCAGGAACCATAAATTTGACTAGTGTTCTGAGGTTTTTTTTTTTTTTTTTTTTTTTTGTTAACCAAAATATCAGTAGGAACAGTGAAAACAAGAAAAGAAGGAAAACCAAATCAAGGCTAGAAGTGCCACGTTATTCCTGTCAAAGGAAACCAAATGAAAGAAAAGAACGGGCCAAATCCTCACTCTACCCCCCCCCCCCCCCTTTTTTTTACCACTGGAATGTCAATTAGTAGTAAGCCAGTAGCATGCATCATTCCATATCTTTCCCTCAGAGGTTTATCCCTGCTGCTTACTCCCCTAGAACAATTAATTATTGACCCCTTCAGAACAAAAGGTTCACTCACTACCCCTCCCCTGGTTATATACCCAAAATAAACACAGAAATCAGTAAATAATCCATTCTTACATCCCTTTCGAGGGCCGAGTACATTGGGTATCCTCTCACAGGAAAGAAAACCCAAAATCTAGTCATTTTAGGGTGTATTTTATAACAGATTTACCCACAATACTCCACTTCAGTTTACTCTGTTGCCTCTGATTCTGTACTCAAGGGTCTGCAGTTGTACATTTGGTAATTCTGCAGGATTGCCACAGGAGCGTGTGAATGGGCAGTTGAGCCCTGACTGGGTTAAGTTAAGTTTCTCTCATCATGAAGTCTTTGTCTCAGTTTGGAAATGATGATGATGACTAGTCCAGGCACGAACCTTTTGTCTATACTCATTTAGTATCTCCTGACATGCGGTAAATCCTGAATGCACGGGGCTAAAACTAACACAGCAAGACTGAGATCGAGGAACTTGAGGTGATCCGGGCATGGAATTGGTGAACCCAAGGAATGAATTCTCCAAAGTACTCAATGCATCATTAGCTAGGTCTTAGAGACTGTTGTACAAGTCTCAATGATTGCTGGGCCAATTTTAATCCATCTACTGGAGCATCTTCTTCCAGTGTGTCCATATGTTCATGCAAATCTGTCACATTACCCTGGACTTCAGTTTCCCCAGACTCATTTTCAGAAGCAGCAACCCACAACTTTTCTTGGAGTGGAGATATGATTTGAAGACTCATGAGACAAGACTCACTAATGGGAGTACTGGGGGAAATTGATTCTAATGACCCTGCCAAAATCAGAGAGTTCTCATAATTAAGTGAAGGTATGTCATTACCCTCTGATTCCTGTATAGTTCGAAAAACTTGCTCCCACACTGGATTAGCCCCTGCTTGAATCTCTTTAACTGGTGTCTGAACATCTGTCTCCCCCAAATGCTGAGTTACTGGAGGCATATCTCCACAGTTTAGCTCCACTGGTGGACACCCTTCCATTCCAGCAGTTGTCTCAGCACTAAAATTACTGGCCCTATCATACTCCCAACACTCTACCAAAGGATCTCTCCAGGTAATACTTTGTCGCGCATTCAGGAGTGTATTCAACTGGTGATATTTCTCTGAACAGTTGATGTGGTCAATTCATAGGATACTCCATTACTTTGTACTTGACTAACATTGTAAGGACCAGTATACTTGGGGTAGAATTTCCGTGAGGTGCTCTGGTCACTGGTAATGATCTTCTTAACTACTTTCTGGCCAACCTGGAAAGGTGCAAACCATGGATGGCCCTCCTTCCATATTTCCTGCAATTGAGGGGGAACAACTACAGTAGCAATATTCTGGTGACATTATTCAAGAGACAGTCAGCAGGGGTTGTCTTTATTTCAGAATGGAAGGTATTGTTGTAGGTAATCACAACCGTTACCAGATTCGTATCCCATTCCACTCCTGTTTGTCCCAAGCTTCTTAAGAACTCTCCAATTGTCCTATTTATATGTTCAACAGCACCATTGCTAGCAGGCTTAAGTGGATTAGAATAAACATGCATAATCCCATAGCGATCAAGGAACTTGGAATTCCTCTGAATGGAATTCAGGCCCATTGTCTGTCAGGAGCCTCCAAGGAGTTCTTAACAAGTTGGGGAAGATATCATGCTCCATCAACTGGATAATGGTAGGAGACCTTTTCGTTCTTAATGGGCGAGCCACAACCCACTTGCAAAAATGGTCAACCATCACCAGACAACCAAGGTACCCTTGCCGGGTGCGTGGGAAAACCACAATATCGGCAGCCACTAATTCAAAAGGATGTTCAGTTTTTATCTTCAAAGTTGGTGGGATGATAGGTTGACTAGCTACTTTATACAACTGACAGGTGTCACAGGTAATACAGATGTCACTAGCTACTTTATACAAATCCGGGTGCCATACAAACAATTGCAAAGCTTCCACCAACTTATTATGCCCAATATGTGCCATTTCCATGTGGAAACTGAGGGCCATATCCACAAGCAATGTGAAAGGTACTATACAGCTAATATACCCAGTCCTACTTTGATGTACTATCACCCCACTCTTTAACTGTAATTCCCTCCAGTTCCGCTTAAACTGCCTCAAGGCAGGTTTTCCCTCTGGTAGGGGCTTTGATTGGGCCGATAGTCCATGCACCTGTCGCAACAATCAGTTCTGTTTTTGCATTAGAATCACTGATTCTGAGTCAAGCAACTCTCGGTTCACTATCCACTTCTTGCCTTCCTCAAATACTGTACCCAACTCTGGCTTCTCTGCTTCTGTGTCTGGTACCTCTTCCTCCATACATGCTGCCTCATCTATCGCCTCTACTCCAAAACAATCCACTAACTCTGTCTCCATATGACCATTCAGCTACATCAAACTTCATTTCAGTGTCAGCCATAATTAGATACTTTGAACCTAACAGGAAACAGTACGGGAGACTATTCTCTGGGGCTATTGCAAAAGGTAGTTGGATCTTTTCATCTCTACCCTGAATAGTCAATTTTACCAGTCCTAAACAGGGTACCAATTTCACACCAATCCCAGTCAAGATTATCTGGCAAAACTGTACTGATACTTCTTCCTCTTCACGCACTTTTAAACCCTTGACCACTGACTTGGATACTAAGCTAATCTCTGCTCCTGAATCCAACATAGCACAGTAATTGACTGCACCCAACTGTACCCAAGTCCAAGCAACTGGTCCTCCCTGGTGTCCACAAGTGACTCTTTCACCCCTGGCTTCCAGATCTGGATTCTGCAGTAGCAAATTCCCTTCACACTGTTCTATATCACTTCTTTCTGCTACCTCATGGCCAGTTTCCTGCTCCATAGTGTCCACCTGTTTCACCATCAACTCTGCTGGCTCAGCAAACCACTTCTGTTCTATCAGTGGATTGTAGTGTACTCCAGATATACACTGCAAATGGACCCTTCTTTCTGGGGTATCAGGAATAGTTACATCCATAACGTACACAACTGGCTTTACACCATAGTGAACCCAAACCCTCAAGGAATAACAATGGCTTGCAGCTAACAGTACTTCTGGAGTTACCAATACTCAAGGTTTTCTCATCATTTTTAGGTCTTTTATGTGGCGGGCATTATTTGAAAGGCGAAACCTCTTGGGAGAGGTGATCAATTCATCCATCAGCTCTCTCTGTAATTCCAATGGTGTTGTGGAGGATTCCAAGGTGGCCCATGCTCGTAATAATGATCCTGCAACACTTGTACTAGGCTAATAAACAACGAATCACCACCTCCATCAACTTTCATGAGTACTCACAGTCCAGGTGGTAAGTGATTAGTGAGGTGTTCTATCTTCTCCAGTTGGTCACTCCCAGCAGGTGTTATTCGTGACAATGCATCTGCAGCTCCATTCTCAGTCCCAGGGTGATATCGAATTTCAAACTCAAAGTCTGCGAGATCTTCATAAGTTTGGGCCAATCTACTATCAACGATCTTCATGTTGCTCAGGTATTCCAATGGTTGATGGTCCGTATACAGTACAAAAGGCACACCATATAGAAATGGGCGAAATGTCTTTACACCCCATCTTAGGGCTGCCAACTCCCATTCTATAACCGAGTACATTCTCTAGGCATTGGAAAAGGTCATCATCATCCTCAAAACAGTACTCCAGTCTTCCTTCACCTTCAATTACATTCAGGCAAGCAAACTGTACAGGAACTCGGTAATATTTGTAGGTACTTAATTTCACATCTGTTGATGCATAACAGGGAAAATTTCGGATCACCCTTCTACATGGTGCAATGGTGCATTCTCACTTCAAGTAAATTTCCTCCATATGCCCATCTTTATAAGCTCGCGTTATCCTCTTCCTTTTCACATTAACTCAGAGACTGTTTTCAACAAGAAAATTCATTCCCAATACAACTGGGAACTTCAACCTTTGGACCACTGCAAACAGAACAGGCTCCATCTCCACTCCATGAATTGATAACCTCAGCGTAATCACCCCCAGTGGTTTAACATGGTTGTTCACTCCAATCCCTCGAATCCTCAGGTTACCATTGAGTGATCCAGGATTCCAACTGTAGCTCCGGAATCAAGTACTGCCAAGTAGTTCTCTGAATGTTCAATCTGTATATCCACCTTCAGTAAAGATTGAGGTACTAACTAGCCAGCCATCTAACCATCCCTCCACCACCACCATCTGGTTGTCCCTGGGTGAGCTGTAATTACTGCAGAAGGAGAGGTCACCTGGAATGGGATTGCTGTCGGCATTTAGGAGTGTGTTTGTGGTGTGGTGAGTGGGATCATTGGGTGTCACAATGCCCTTACCCACCTAATGGGTATGGTCATAACCAGCGATCACGCCAGCAGAAAGGCCTCAGTCCTTGATTTGGCTCATTCCCTCGTGGGCTGGTCTGGTTAGGCCCAGGAAATGGTTCCCTTGAGATGGTAGGACTCGGTGCTCTTGAACTGGGCCTTCTCTGCTGGTGTGATCGCTGGTTATGACCATACCCATTAGGTGGGTAAGGGTATTGTGACACCCAATGATCCCACTCACCACACTGCAAACACACACCTAAAAAAAAAAAAAGGGTATATTTGTCAAAAAACCCAAATATTTCACCTTGTACCAACATGAGATTTTAACTTTTTGGATTTATTACTAATTTTATCTTAATTTTATGTGAGAGTTAGTTTTCAAAGAACCCATCTTCGTTTTCAGGTGGTATCCCAATCATGTTCATAACAACCCTTCCTGAAATTGCCAAGTTGGTATGTGAAGTGGCCAAACCTGTTGCTAGGATACATCGATTGAGAATCGCTATTATCACGGATGTATTTCAAGATCCAGGTAAGATTTTGACATATTTTTATTAATTTTTTTAGGCTTTCTTTCATAAACAGAATCTTTGAAGTTATATTTATTTAATGTTATAATATTATTTACTTTCATTGTATATTTTATATTGTTACTTGTATAATTTATTACAGATTATATTGTAATGTTGTATGTAGTTCCTTCATTGGCTTATGCCGTGTTTATATTTGCAGTTATGAAATAAACGTGTTTGTATTCTGCAGTTTCTTTTTTAAGCATACTTTTTACGAATTAGGTTTAAGCTACAGAGAGAGAGAGAATTCATACTTGTGTTTAATATTTTCTAGTCAAAGGCTAGGTTTTTATTTCCTACTTAAATTACATTTAGGTTGATGCTAGCAGTGAGGTATTATTTTATTACAAAAGTTTTATCATCGAGTTGGTAAGTTTCACGACAAATTATAGCTTTATAATCTTAATAAATAGATTTGTAGGGTCTGTTAATTTGGTATCTCGCCTCTTTAACTAGCTAGTTAGTGAAACAGTAAAAATAAAAAAATAGAGCAATAGATTAATTTAGGCAGAATCCACTTTTAGACCAAGTTTGAAATAGCTTCATCAGTTATTGATGAAAGATATTGATTCAACAAAATATTGGAGTACACTGCTCACTGATTTATAGGTCTAACCTAATGGGGTCTTTAGTTTGCCTAATAATTCTAGTTTCCTCAGTATTTCCAGTCCTCTGCATGGAGGCCTAGGGCTTATTAGGTTTTGTTTGTAGGGTCTATCAATCTTTTGAATTGCCATATCTTATTTCTGCATATATTTTAGGTAGCTGAACATCGCATTAGTCAAAAACATTGTGCGTGTACAACATTTCTTTGTGAATTTTTTTTTTAATTTTTGTACCTTTTTTTTTTTGTAATGTACTGTATCTTTCAAGTATATGTAAACAATGTTGCATAAGAAACTAACAAAAATCGTTTATTCTTCTACAATAAGATGGTAGAATGTGAATATTTACATGATGGAATGTAAATAACGTTGTTTGACCACATCACGCAAATGGAGAAAATATTTAGGCTCTCAACACATATGAGGCCCTCCTAGGAAGAAGTAGCTAAGCGAGAAAAGTACAAAATGTCAGAAAAATGCAGTTAAAGTTATACCAATTTGATAGTGCCATAACTTTTACACATTTGAAGATAATTTGCTGAAATAGCTTAAGAAGTTCAAAAGTTAGGACATTTTCAAATTGATACAACTTTAATTGCGTTTTTCTGGCATTTTTTACTTTTGTCTCTTAACCACTACTTCCTCTGAGGGCCTCATATAATACATAACTTTTACGCAGAAATCATAGTTCGTTATTACTTAAATTTAAGTGGTGATAAAAAAAGTGCTCATCATATTTGATAATAAATTATAGTAAAATTGATGCTTATCCACTGAAAGTAAGTATTTGATAATTAAAAAAAATTATTTAAAAAATTTATTTAATTTTGTGCAGATTAATATTAAGGTAAGTATAATTTTTTTAAGCTTAATGCTATTAAAATAACGTACAGTATATCTATTGTTTATTGACTTTGGTTGACTACTAGCTTTCTTTAATGATATAACAGTACCAGGACCAATAATACTTCTAGTATGAAAACAGGCAAATGCACTGGTATTTCTCTACTTCATATCTTTCTATCTAATGCTCACAGTACCAGGTAACAATTATGATAGTACTTCATTTGCTTTAAATGCATTATGCAATTTTCCTAGTTTTCTAATGCATTTTAAAGGATTTACTGTTTATGATTTACACTGACAATTTAAAACGTTAATAGATTTAAATTTAGTAATCAGTCTGTCAATATTGATACTTAATCTGTAAAGCAGATCAGAGTAAAACAAATAGAGAAAATAAGTTAATAGGATTAAGAAACTTTATTGAAAATAATTCCATTCATGTATATTCAGTAGTAATACTGTTTGTATACAATATAGTAACTAAACACACACACACACACACACACACACACACACACACACACACACACACACACACACACACACGCGCGTATGTTAGAGCCCTGTCCAATGTTACTTATTTTCAGAATTTTAAATGAATACTGTACTAGGTCTTTATTGCATCAATATGCATTGCTGAAGCTGTGGTGAAATAGAAGTCAATCATTCAATGAATTGATAAACAAGACAAACAGTTATTGATATTGGAATTTTGATTAACAAAGATATTAACCCTCTAACGCCGACTGGGTCGAATACGTACCGTTTCAAATACACGCATTTAGACTTAACCCTACAAAAATGTTCGGCGTTAAAGGGTTAAATAGTTTTGAAATTTGGTGGAAAAGGGAAAGTTCTTAAATTACATTTTCATTAAATAATAAAACACATCCAAATAATTTTAAGTTCCCTCTTTGAAATACAACTTCATTGGTATTGCCATGTATCAGAAAACCAATTAATACCATCTCTAAGAGGACTTTAGTGCTGTTACTAAATTCTAGCTGGCATTATTTGGTACTGGGAGTGATTGATACCTGGCCCTCTGTGTAATTGAAGGAATAATAGTCTGCCATAATTGATGTCCTTTTGTTTTATTGAAAAGAAAATTACTATCCATATTAGGGATGCTATAGATTTACAAAAATTGCTATTCATAGATGTGGATGTGGATGCAAAAAAATTGATATCCATGGATTGTGGATATTCAGCTTTTATGTATGTGGATGTTCCACAGATGCAGAGGTGAATATTTGCAATATCCCTGATCCTTATTGGAGTCATTATTTTGGAGTTTAGTAAGATTTGGTAGATAGGTCTTAACTGCATCAATGCTATCCAAGTAATGTTACTTCAATTTTACCAGTAACTAGAAATTGGTAAATTTATTTATTTGAAACATTAGTTGATTTCAGAACTTAAATACACACACAGAAATTACTATTAGTTCTAGCTAGGTGAGCCATCCTTAATTTAAATATTGGAATATTTTCGTCAGAATAGCTGTACTTCATGCCAGTTGCCTTGTAGTATCCCCTTATAGTTCAAGTAGTAATAATAATAATAAGACAAGCACTTATTTTGTACCTAAGCAACCCATAGTTGGAATCAACACGTATTACCAGTTATTATGAGGTTGTTAATATCTAGGCCTAACTGGGTAACCAGTGGTATGAAATTCAGTACATCAATGGCACATCATTACTCAGAAATAGCATACAGGTTTCATTTGATTTTATCAGTCAAACTTAAAAAGTTCTAGGGTGATAGATTGATACAGTCAAATGAAACCTGCATGGTACTTCTGAGTAATGATGTGCCATTGATGTACTGAATTTCATATCACTTTGTAATTTAAATATTCTTACCATGAAACTGCAAAACTGAAGATGATGACATTAAAACTAATCTAGCAAATAATAATTACACCATCTTTCTGAGGAAGTTCACAAACTTGACAAGTGTTAGTAAAGTCATTATCAGTACTCAAAATACATAAGTGATGTTATAGGTAATTTCTGTTAATACCTCTCTCATTCCAAAAATTATAAGGTGTTTCAACTCCTTTGACCATAACTGGAGTTAAGCTGAGATATTAACCACCTCATAATAACTGGTAATACAAGCTGATTCAAACCATGGGTTGTTTAGGTACAAATGAGTTTTTTTATTATTATTACTTAAACTATAAGAAGATACTACAAAGCAACTGGCAAAGACTAGCAAGGACCTTGAAGATGAAGGAAAAATTTCTAACACACCAAACTATTTACAAGAAAACAAAATGAATAATGAAATTAAAAAACACAAAGGGAGTTGAAAAGAAAAATAAATATACATAAGGGTTACAATGAATTAAATTGGATAGGACTCTGAAGGACTAATGAGCCAGGCTATTGCCAGTCAAAAGCAACTTCAGAGAAACTTATTAAGGATCAAGGATTCAGAATCATCCAGAATGATGTCACTTAGAAGTAGACCTAGTTATATTAAATTGTCCTAGCTCAGACTACTTAAGTTATGGCCCAATGTCTGTCTGTCTACAATTTTAGATAGTTTGGGGTGTATTAGACCTTGTGCAGTGTTGAACCCACTGTCTCAAGAGTTCTTCCAGAGGGGTTGAACTTCTTTGAGTCAAATTAACTTTTCTAAGTTGTGCTTTTTCCTCCAAGGCTGGAGGAGGGAGAGAATGAGAGGCATTTTCCTTGTGATTGCTTTTGATCTTCAATTCAATGTTTTTGAATTTATTAATTCCAGTAAAAAAGGAGAAATTAGCATTTGGTATAAAATTCATACTATTGAATAAAAATATTAAAGTACTGTAAGGATCACTTCTTCAGTATATCATGTAGGAAAAAAATAAATATATATATATATATTTTTTTTTTTTTGCCAAAAAAAAAAAATTATTTCAAACTGTCAGGTGGGGGGGACTTAACCAAAATCTTTAGTTAAAAAAAAAATCTTAAGTAGCTACTAAAAAACTTCAAAATACATATTATTATTATTATTATTATTATTATTATTATTATTATTATTATTATTAATAAGCATTTAGCATTTCTGAAAATATTTGTCACTCACTGAAAAGTGGATTACACATTATGAGGTGTCCAATCAAGGATCAGAAACTGAGTTACAGATTATGAATTGACCAATTAGGGACCATGTTTCATTTCTTTCAAAGGGTGACCAATGAGAGGAAGGGAAGTATTTTTACATCTTAAATCCAGTATTGTATGTAAATGTATGATGATTCAGTCTAGCATGAGATATAGGACCAACTAAGGTTAGATATAGTCTTTATAGTGAATCAAGGACATAACTTGCTTAAAAAAAGAAAAAATCAGTAAATTAAGCAGTTAATATCATTGCATAGCTTTCAAATAGGTTGGGACATTGGGTAGGATGTAGAGATGGAGGAACTTGACAAAGTCACAGTTGAAGTTTTAACAAATAAATTTCATTGATGGGGATTGAACACCAAATGTTATTTTTTTAAGGGTAACACCATGAAACTACAGTCTAATACATGTTCAGCTTAGCCTAGGGTGTATTCTCCTTACCCTTAAAAGAAAAGCTGAAGTATGCAATATTGAAAGTTAAATAAATGGCCATTAAATATATTTTTCTTCTTTAACCCTTTGAGTACTGATGGTACAAATTGCTAACGTTTCAAATACACACATTCATAACTTAACCCTACAAAATATTCAGGGCTTAAAAGGTTAAAAGGACAAACTTATACCCATATGCTGCTTTTTTTGGTTACATGTGCATTATATTATTACATACATATACATGTATTTGAATCTACTATATTAAGGCTTAATTGGCAGAGGTTCATGTTGTTCTCCCTAGGCATTGTTTCTGATGTCAGAGGTTTCACCATGTACATGCAAGATGGTATTGCCAGATTGCTATCTGCCCTTGCTATTTTATGTATCATCAGAGGGGGACACTCACTCTCCCTTCTTCCTGTCCCAGTTTTTCAGGCCTCGTACCTGAAATACTGAACATACCTTTATGAACTGGTCATCTCCCTCTGTATGGTACATAAACTGTGGATTAAGTAGGCATGCATGCAGGTGTGATGTAAGTTCCCTCACACTGGGATCACCTATGCTCATTTTTTTATTCTGCTACTGTTCAGCAAATGGGCTTGCTCCTTCCTCCACTTACTATGTCCTGTGTGCCCTCTCAGTCAGGATTATTTCTCTGTCTTTTGATTATGCTCCTATCTCTACACCTCCACAGACTACCCTTCAATACCCTTCTTCCAGGAAGTTGGGGAAATCTAGTATCTACCCCTGGCTCCTCTCCTTCTCAGCATATCTCAAACAAGCCTAAGCTGGATCCTTCTCCCCAATTCATTACTATTTCTAACTACTTTGTTACCATTCTCTGTTAGGCCTATGCCTCTTAGCCTTATACTCGTGTGATCACCCGCTCAGCAATCTTTGCAAGTCTCTATGCACCAGGGTTGGGCCAATAACTCAAAATTAACTACAGTATTCTCTCTACTATCTACACACGTCCATTCCCAGAGGTGTGTGGAATGTTGAAAAATGTGGATACTTGATGTTCACTTAGAGAATGGCCATTTTCTGGTCATATTTCATAGTATTTTTATAGAGTTATACTCTAATAATGTATTTTATTTCATTTTATTGTAGTAGGTTATAGAATAAGGATAAATAAAAGTTCAGTATTGTATTGTGGAATAAGGAGAAATAAAAGTTTGAATATAAAAAATATACAGTATAAAGTACAATATACAGTAGTACATAACTAAAAACAGCAAAATAATTGTAGAAAATAGAAAACAATTATACAATTATAGAAAAATTACCAGTACATGACAGATGTCATACAACCAATTTTGTGTGGATAGTCAACATGCAGATAGTTGGGAGTCAACTGTAGTTAAATTAAGTTAATTTGTAATCTTGCCAAATAAGTTAACCCATTTTTTAAAATTAACTAATTAAGTTAATTTGAAAAGTTAACTAGTTAAGTTAATTAACTTTAGCTTTCTTAGAAGTAGTCTGTAGAACCACCATCATACCTAATTAATTGTGGTACTGATATACCTGTACTTGTATAAATTTAATTGCTGTATGTGTGTGTGTCTGTGTCTGATAAAAATTATGTAATTCTTTTGCATAGGGATTATCTTATTCTATGAGCTACTATGATACTATTTTTGCATTATTGACATCCAAAACATTTTCATTACATTTCATAAACCATTTCAGCAATAAGCACAGGATTTTTCACTCAAATATTCTCTTATTGATATTCAATGCAACAGCAATTAACTTAATCAAAACCACAATGATTTTCTCTTTCAAATGAAATAGTCAAAACTGAAAGAAATAATCAGTAAAAATAAATGGGTAGGATAGGTTTCCTCTTCAGCTGCTAACCACTGTCACTGGAAGTGTATCAGATGCAGTGATGTAGTCAAGACCACAATGACTGAGACCAGAAAAAAAAGGTCTCAAGACAGGTCTTGAGTTCTACATCGCTGATCAGATGATGCACTAACTCACAAACACGGTGATGAGGTTGTTGTAATTCTTACCAAACACACTGAATTTCAGTCAGTTTCCTTTTTAATCCTTTTTAGTAGTGATTTTTATTTGTGTTATAAAATATAAATATTGATTTATGTACTTTGTACTCAAAGACACACACTTATGGAAGGTAATTAAAACAACAAAAAATAGTAATGGAATACTTGCTCATGCATACAGACACCTTACCACTAGTCTCAAGGTCTCGGGTGGTAAGTAGGAGTACAAATAAAATCGTGACTGAATAAATGAAATTGCATTTTTTTTAAAAAGGAAAGTTAATTGAAAATTAATTTAATTTAATCAATTAATTTGGAGAAATTTCATTTAAGTCAAGTCAACATGTATTTTAAAATTTAACTAGTTAAGGTAATTAACTTAATTAATTAATTGGCAAAACATTAAGTTAATTAACTTAACTGATCCAACCCCACTATGCACCAATTGTTAGATCCACCTGTGGGTGCTGAGTACCTCTTTGTCTCAGCCTCCTCCAGGGGTTTCCCTTCTACACTGGGGGAATGTCAAGAAATCATCTTCGTTGCACTTTCTTCATTGTTTAGATCGATGTATGGTCCCTAATGGTTGTAAACCTGTTTCCTCCTGTAATCAGGTTTCCTCCAAAGTACCTTTATCCAGCAAAGATCCACCACTGAAGTCTTCAGTTCCTTCCGAGACTATTCCTTCGAGTAAGAGGAATGCTTCCTATGTTGTAAACACTACTACACCTCATCATGGGGCCCCATATAACCTCCAGTGGAACTGCCAAGGTATCTTCCTTAACTGGTAGATGCTTCATCTTCTACTAGCTGACACAACAACATGGTGTTCTCCCTCTCATTTCCCTTCATTTGGGTGGTTCTCCTTCATTTTGTTATGGAGTTTTGGTAGTTCGGGATTATATTTGATAAGTTCTGAATATTTCTGCTAAATATTTTAGAAATAAGTGCCATCACTGGCTTGACCTTTTTTGCATCTTTTCTTGTATTGACTTTTCTGCTTCCTATACTTCCATTTGGATGCTGGATGCAATTCATCATACTATCCTGCAATTGTGTATAGGTGCATTTTGTACCTCTCCCATTGAGAGTACTTGGATAATGGTCTTCCTCCTCCCTCCCTACGAGTGACAGAATACTATTCCTCATTTAACTGCTATGCAAAGCGTTTTCCATGTGTCTGCCTACTCCTCTCTTCAACAGACTTTCCTATAGTACTTTCCATTTAACCAGTGATGCACTTTAATACCCATGGAGCTCAATCTCTCACTCAATGTAATTCCTCTTGAAATCCCTTAGAAACTCACTTGGTATTTACCATGGGCATGGGCAGGGTGGTGTATTGGGGCCAAAAAAAAGTAATGTGATACAATACTCGATACATTGGCAAAAATGTATCTCATTACGATACTAGATATATGAATAATATATGTATCGCAATACTATATGATATATATATATATACACAGTAGGTCCCCAACCTACATACTGCTACTGTCCCCAACCTACATACTGCTAGCATGCACAAAGTGTGTGCTAGCAGTATGTAGTTACACTGAACTGCAGATGGAACTGGAGGAAGACTTCCATCAGTTACTAAAAAGCCACTCGCAAGAGCTAACAAACAAAGACTTGATGGAACTTGATGCACAGAGGGTGGGGGTGGAGGTTTGTTTTTTAATGAATAAAATACATACATTAGTGTCATACATTGTGCAGTTTTTTATGCCCTTTTTTTACATACATTACATATTTTTATGCATTTTTTGCTGATATAAGTTATTTCCAACTTGCGAACATTTTTTTACTTATGAACAGACCTCTGGAACACATTAAGTTCGTAAGTTGGGGACTTACTATATATATATATATATATACACTATATGATCAAAAGTATTCGGACACCCTGGAAAATCCACATTTCTGCAAATATCACCTTCGCCAAAAGGTATGCTGGGAAAAAGCACGGCAAAACTATAATGCTGAGGTGTTCTGTTAAGTTATCAGTAACTGTTGTGAAGCCATGCCGCGCGGACGTGAACTCTCTGAGTTCCAACGTGGACTCGTCATCGGATGTTATTTAAGTAACGTTTCTATACGAAACATTGCAGCCAAACAGGATATACCAAAGTCGACTGTAGCGGATGTTATCATGAGATGGAAGCACGACGGTGCAACTAACGCGAAAAAACGTTCCGGACAACCACGCAAACTGACGGAACATGATAGAAGAAGTCTGGTACGACATGTCAAGAAGTCCCGCACGTCCTCTGCCGCTCCATCGCTGAGGAGGTAGGAAGAGCATCCGGTACCTCCGTTAGTACTGTAACTATCCGCAGAGAGATGCACAGACTCAGTTATTATGGTAGAGCAGCTGTACACAAGCCACTGATTACAAAAGTTAATGCCACGCATCGTTTGGCCTGGTGTGTCTCCCGTCGTTCCTGGACTGTGGAGGACTGGAAAACTGTTCTTTGGAGCGACGAGTCGCGGTATTCACTCTTCCAGTCTGATGGGCGTGTTTGGTTGTGGCGACAGCCCGGAGAACGGCTTCTTCCTGACTGTGTACGTCCAACGGTGAAGTTCGTGGAGGGTCCATCATGGTATGGGGTTGTTTTTCCTGGCTAGGGCTCGGCCCGTTGGTTGTTATACCCACTACCATGAACGCTGACGTTTATCTCGACGTTCTGGACAATTCGGCCCTCCCTACACTGTGGCAATACTACGGAGATGGCCATTGTTTGTTTCAATAGGATCGAGCTCCCTGCCATACTGCAAGGCGTGTGCAGGACTGGTTTCGTGAAAATAAGGTGGATTTGTTAGACTGGCCTGCTCAGAGCCCCGATCTCAACCCAATCGAGCACATGTGGGACAAACTGGAGCGACGGATACGAAACTGCACACCACGCCCGGCTTCACTTGCATCTCTTGCATCAGCTCTGCAAGAGGAATGTGAGCCATTCCTGGACAGACTTACCGAAAACTGGTGGAAAGTATGCCTCGACGTGTTGACGCTGTAATAAAAGCAAAGGGTGGACCTACTGGTTACTAAATGCCATAATAAAACCATTTTTCCCAAAACCATGCGGTGTCCGAATACTTTTGATCATATATATATATATATATATATATATATATATATATATATATATATATATAATATATATATATATATATATATATATATATACTATATGACATTATGAAACAACTGAATTACTTTCTATTTTTATTGAATTTTACAAACATTGACTTCTCAAACAATTCATCAGACATTCTGGGAAAGATCACTGACTGAGTCTACGATAAAGTATTGGGTTACTGACACTTATTTGTATCATATCTTTCGATATGATACAAAATAGTAAAAAATGTATTGTGATATGATACAAGATACAGAAAATGTATCGCGATACTACACCACCCTGGGCATGGGCAGCTCCTTATTTTTGCTCAATAAAACTGGAGATGTCATTCTGTCTTGTTGCAACTGTTTCAGAATCATACCCATTGTACTATGGCACTGTTACTACTGTTTACATGAATGGTTCCAAGACTCCTTCTGGTACAAGTTGTGGGGTTTACTCCCTTGGATGTCATTGAAATTACCTTATCATGTGCCTTTATTTACACAGAATTGTCAGCCATTTTGTGTGCCCTTCAGATGATTGCCATCCTCATTGTCATTTTATCTTCACTGATTCCAGAAAATCTGTTTCCTCCCTTCTGTTCATGTTACTTAAACATCCAATTGCCCTTCAGATTCAGTGACTTCTCTCTGCCAGGCAGAAACTGGTAACCACTTACTCAACTTTGGCATGTATTGGTATTCCAGGGAATGAAAATGCAGATTTTGCGATTAAATGTGCTGCCATTGGAGTTCCAAAAGACCCCATCCTACCCCTATGATAAATACATACTCAGTGGTTTCTTCTAAACTATTTAGCTCCTGGTTGATATCATGGCCAACACTCGCAAGTAATGAAATAATGAGCTGCTTCACATCAAATTTACTACCACACTGTGGCCTACTTCTTGTCACTCTTGTAGGCATTGGGAAGTGGTGGTGTCCCATTTCCATATTGGACACACTGACTTGTGTGCTCCCACCTCCTTTGTGGTGACCTCCCTCCAGTTTCTGATGAGTGCTTTGTGCCATTAACTGTTCTCTATTTCCTCAAGAAATACTTCAAATTTTCCAAGAATATTGTCATTATTTCAGTCTCCCTAACCCTGATCCCTCCTTCCTGTAATTTTGGCAGACACTCTGGCCATCACTGTCTCATGCATTTTGGTTTTTTGTTGGCTATGAATTGCTTAATGGATATTTAATTTTGTGTATTTTGCCTTTCAACTGCTGTAGCATTGTGCTTGTGCAAATGTTTCATGTACTTTTTATATGCAACTTTCTCCCTTCTTGAATGCATGGTGATATGGTTTTTCAAAGTTCAGAAGATTAAGTAACTGATGTAAGTTGTAACTCAATATTTAAAAGTAAAATGCCAGAAATGTGTGAAACAAAAAGGAAACCCAATTTTTTGGCACTGGCTCATCTGTGATAAATACAGGGTATTCATAAAGTCCTTATCTATTTTGGTGAAAACATAGCAAAAAGGGTAAAATTCAATAACAATATAATAGAAGGCATATATTTAATGAATACTTAAGCATATGATTCTACATGAGCACCATCAGTATCTTTACAGAGTTTGAATCTGTCAGCAGCATTGTGGAACACATTTTGGAGCATGACAGGGGTTATTTATGTAACTACTGTTACGATATGAGCACGTAAATGTCCCAGCTTCATTCAGATGGCATTTTAAACACCATTGTCTTTCAACAAGATGGGGCACCTTGTCATTACGCAAACATTGTTCGGGAGTACCTAAATGAATGATTTCCAAATTGGTGGATTGGACATGGAGGCAACAGGCCCTGGGTGGCTCGATCTCTTGACCTAATGCCCTTGGATTTCTTTGCATGGGGCTTTATCAAATCAAACGTCTATCAAACGAGAGTTACAGATCTGCAAGATTTATGTGCTCATATCGTAACAGCAGTTACAAAAATAACCCCTGTCATGCTCCAAAATGTGTTCTGCAATGCTGCTGACAGATTTGAACTCTGTAGAGATACTGATGGTGCTCATGTAGGATCATATGCTTAAGTATTCATTAAATGTATGCCTTCTATTATAGTTACTGAATTTTACCCTTTTTTGCTACATTTTCACCGAAATAAATAGGGACTGTATAAACACCCTGTATAATAATATTTGTACCCTTCTCACACACTACCTGGTAATTACATTATCACATCTCCACCCTCTGCGAGGCAGAAGGCCACTGTTTTCATGGAATTTCTGAAGCACCCATTATCTGAGTTGATAGCATAGGCCTACTGATTTTTGGACTCCAGACTGCATTTTGTTTGAAGTTTTCTGAGCTAATGACATTCTCTCAATTTGACATTTAATTGACAAGTTATAGTGTGTTAGATTGTTAGATGTAGTTAGGTTAGATTAATTTTTTGTGTCAAAGGAATGTCCCATGCCATGAATCAAATGAGTATAGGTTTGAAGTTTTAATTGGATTTCATAGGATCCTATTTCCAGAAATTTTAGGTAGTTTGAGGTCCATTGACTCGTACAAGGTAGATATGTGATATTTACCAGTTTCTTGGGTTTGCTTTTAAGTCTTGCATTCCTTAGATTTCTATTCTGTTCCTGAGGACAGGATTTTGCTCTTCTGTATCATGTTTAATGGAGTTGTGTTTCCAACTTCATGCTTTTAGCATTCTTTTTTATGCAAATGGAATATATTTCTAGAAAGGAAAACCCTCACCTTGCAAAATTAGTATGAGGAAAGAATGAATCTCTAATAGTAATGGACAGTGGTCAGGTGTTTAATTTGTCTGATTAATTTGTCAATTAAACGTGTTCAGTTGTGGAAAGAAGCTTGCTGAAAAGAAATTAAAAGACCTGAAAATTACGAATAGTATTTTTTTTTAAATATCTGTTAGACAACCTGTCTGCAACTATACATATTATAGCAATATGTATGTAGACAGTATATACTATACATTATTTGTTTATTTATTTGTACAGACATAAAAATGTATACCCTGTGTCCTCATGTTTATAATTTAATTAAAAGTAGATTGAAATTAATAGCATGCTCATTAGAAGTATTGATTCTGAAACCACATTTCATGGGTTTGAGTCTCATTAACTCTGAGTTCCCAATTTATTGCCTTTTCCTTTCCCATCTTATGTAAGTGTGGTTATTGCACTGAAAAACTACATTTGTATACTCAGGATACTTTTTTTAATATTGTATATTGCTCACTTCAGCTTTCGAAATGTTTACTTGATGATAAAGAGATTACACTATAACCAAGGTCAGCTAATATATATATATATATATATTATAAGATATATATATATATATATATATATATATCCCCCTCCCCGCGGGCGGTCTTTCTTGGGGTGGATCGCCCGAGGGCTCCTGCCTCCATGTGGCGAGGGGGTCAGCCGCGGCTGGGGCCCTGCCGGGTCCCCCGCCCGGTTGTGCGAAGTGGACTTTTAACATACCCTGCTATCCTACAGCCCCCTCTTTCCTGTCTTCCCCTCTTTCCCCTCTTCCTTGCCCCCTCTGTTTTTTTTTTCTGCTTTCTCTCTTCACTTCGCGCGCCCCGTGGGCTGCCGGGGCTGGTCGCTGGGGTCTTGCCCCCATGGCCGGGGCCGGACTAAGTTGGCTGGTAGGGTGCCCAGGCCTGGGACCCTGGGGGCCTTGGTCTTTGCTGCCGGCGGGGGAACTCTCGACGCTGCAAGGGCCCCTTTTGAAACGGGGGTACCTGCATGGGACGAGGCACCCACCCCCCGCCGGCGTGCGCTTGGTCCCCTTGGGCCCCGGGTAATCGGTTCCCCGCGGCCCCGGGCGCGAAACTACAATAAAAATTTTCTATGGAAACACTTACAACTCTAATGGACCTCGTTGACGACCCGGCTTGTGCATCTGACCTCCCTCTGACTACCTCTTTGGACCGTGGGTCTGGTAAGGGCAGTCGGCAGCCCTCGCCCACCCCGTCTGCTCTTCTTGCCGACGCCTCCTCTCCCTCTCTTCCCCAGGCTCGTGGCGCCGCTGCCCGACCCCCGCCAGTAGCGGATGGACCTGCAGTGGACCCCCCGACCCCTGGATCCCCCCATATTCCACGTCCCGATAGGGACCCACCTGCTTTTTCGCCCTCAGGTGGGAGGCCCGCGGCCCCGGTCGCCTCCCACTCCGGTCGGGCCTCATCGCCCCCGGCCCCCTCGGCCCCTGGGGGACGTGGGACCCGACGTCGCCGTCCGCCTTTCTCGTCTTCTCGCCCCCTCGAAGTTCCGGTGGTGTTTGGCCAGACGGCTTCACTCGGCCTTAGGACGATGGACAAGTTCCTCGTCCTCCGCCCCTCCTCCTCCAAGCCCCTCCCCACTAACCCACGAACGTCTCTTTCGAGCGATCCATGGGAAGACGGGGACGGCGCGTTTTGACCTTCGGCCTCAGAGGGATGGCTCCATTTTGATAAGGTCGCGTTCCTCTGCCGAAACCTCCTCTCTGCTCGCTATACCCCGATGTCCTGGGCTGCGGGATCACGGTGACTCCCCACCCCCGCCTCAATCAGTGCCAGGGCACAATTTACGCTGCTCGTCTTCTACCCATCCCGGTGGAAGACCTCCAGATTGACCTCGCCTCCCAGGGTGTTGTGAGGGTGTACCGCTTTCCCGACAGATCGCGGTCCCCAACTGCCCCTTCTCCTCGCCTGCTCCTCACTTTCGACTCACTGGTGCCCCCCGTTTTCGGTATTCTGGGGCTTTGGTGAGAGACGAGCGTGCGAATTCTCAGTACGACCATACGTGCCAGATCCTACGCGCTGTTTTCAGTGTAATAGGTTTGGCCACGTGAGCAGCTCCTGCCGTCAGCCGGCCCCGTTGTGTGTCCGCTGCGGCGGCCCTCCCCACCCCTTGCCCTGTACTGCTCCGCCTTCCTGCACCACTGCCATGGACCACACCCTGCTTCATCCCGCTCTTGCCCGTCCTTCCTCTTTGAAAGGGAGGTTCGGGCCCTCTGTTCATCAGAGTTTCTCAGCGCTCGGGAGGCGCGGGAGCGTTTGCGTGGCGGCGAGGCCCGGCGTGGTGCCTCGTACGCCGAGGCTCTCCGTTCCCCGACCCCGTCCTCACCGGCGGTTCCCAAAGCGCCTCCACCCACCGTGTCCGCTACTCCCAGTCCATCCTCTGCCGCCCAGCGGACTCCTACCGCGGCTCCCCGTACTACCAGCGCGTCCCCACGTGCTCCCTCCGCGAACGCCGATGCTTCGTCGGCAACCCCCCCTGCCCCTTCTACGCCCTCTCCACCGGCGCCTTCGGCCACCCCCATTCGGCGGATCGTGACCCGCCGTCACCCCGCGGGCCGCACGACGGAGGGATAGGGGCCGCAAGCGCCGCGCCAGTGGTGACCCCGAAAGGTTCGACGCCATAAGCCTCGCATCACCTTCCTCTCCTAAACACAAACGCCCCCTTCGCCCTACCGCCCTCGGTGTCCTCACCGTCCCCACTGCTGCAACGTTATGCACGCTCCCCCCTGGGGTCCCGTCGGCCCTCGTGGTGGGGGCTGAGATACACCCCTCTCTCCGGCCCGGTCGATGGACCCACTGGAGGGGGAACTCGCCCGCCTGGTCGGCGTGGGTGGGACGTGCACGCCCCCGCGTTTGACCCGCCCCATCTCTCTCCTCGACCTGCCAATGCCTCTGGGTGAGGTATTATTTTCCACTCCCCCTCGTAGTCCTCTGCCTCCCCCGCACCTCCGGTGAAGGGAGGGGCATTCTGGATACCTCTCACATCCCTTCTCTGGCATGCGCTCTCCCCCGGACGTCCGGGAGACTCTCTCTGGAGGACTTGCCGGCGTCTGGGTTTCACATCGCCCCCTCGTTGGGGGGACCCTCGCCTTCGCCCTCGTTCGGCGTCCCTCACTGAACTCCGGGGCTTTCCGATTCCCTCTTTAATCTCGGGCCGCCCGATCGGCCCACCCCCCCATAATCATCCTTTACGCTGACCTTCCTACCCCTCCCTATACCTCGCTCCTGCAGTGGAACATCCGCGGGCTCCTGGTAGGCCTCGAGAGTCTCTCCTCTCTCCTGGCCTCCAGGTGTCCGGCGTGTTTCTGCCTTCAGGAGACGATTCTGGGCTCCCGTTCCCTCCCTCGAGTGTCCGGTTACTGCGGGCTCCCTTCCCCGCCTCTCGATGGGGCGGGGAGGGGGGCGCCGCGGTCTTCGTGCACCGCTCCGTCCCTTTCCGCCCCCCCCTCCCGCTCCGTACAGTCCTGCAAGCTGTGGCCGTGCGCCTTTTCTTGGGCGCCAGCTCACGGTCTGCTCTCTTTACCTCCCCCTAACGTACGCCTCTCACCCGATTCTCTCCGTGACCTAATTCTCCAGCTTCCCCGCCCTTTTCTGATTCTCGGGGACTTCAACAGTCGGGACCCGGCCTGGGGGGACGTTTGCTCCACCTTTCTCTCCGGGACCCTTCTCTCCCTTATGGACGAGCTCGAGTTCACCTTTCTGAACGATGGCTCCCCAACCTGCTCTTCACTCGGCCCATGACAGTTTCACCTGTATCGACCTTTCCCTGGTTTCCCTCGAAATCGTGACGGAGTTCACCTGGGAGGTCCTGCCGGATTCTTCCGCAGTGACCATTTCCCAGTGTGTCTTACCCCGACCCGTCTCCTCCCCCCCACCTCTGTCCGCCCGCGCTGGCTGTTCGCCCGAGCAGACTGGGCCTCATACGCGAGGGGCACGGCGATCTCGCCATCAATTCCTGCCTTTCCCTCCGTCAATGAGGCCCTCGCCTTCCTCGAGAGTAAGATCCTCTCGGCTGCCGCCAGTTGCATCCCCCGTACCTCTGGCTCCCCCAGACCGCGAAGCGTCCCATGGTGGACCCAGAGTGCTCCCATGCCGTTCAGGAGCGGCGCCGTGCCGGCCGCCGCTTCTACCGGACCCGCCAGCTGGAGCACAAGATAGAATTTCAGCGCCTGAAGGCAGTGGCCCGTCGGGTCCTGAAACTGGCCCGGCGTACCTCCTGGCGGAGTTACGTGTCCGGGATCTCCTCCTCGACTGCCCCCTTGACTGTTTGGCGCAAGGTGCGTAGCTTTAGGGGGACCCGTGTCCCCCCTCGACCCCCGGTGCTTCGGGTCGGGGACGACGAGTTCGTGTCCGATCCGGAGGCCGTCGCGAACGCACTTGCGGCGCACTTTGCAGCCATCTCCAGTTCCGATTCCCCCCACTCCCGCCGCGACCCACCGGAATTTCCACCTCATAGGAATGACCCCTATAATCACCTCTTCCACATGACAGAGCTTCGGGAGGCCCTCCGCCCCCGACGCTCCTCCGCCCCCGGCCCCGATAATATCCCCTATGACCTTTTACGGCATCTCCACCCCTCTGCTCTCAGCTTTCTACTGGACCTCTATAACCGGATTTGGTTGGAGGGTTCATTTCCGGACCGATGGCGTGAGTCCATCGTCGTCCCCATCCCGAAGCCCGATAAAGACCCCTCACTCCCGTCGAACTATCGCCCCATTTCCCTGACATGCTGTGCCTGCAAGGTGATGGAGGCGATGGTCGCCTCGCGGCTGTCCTTTACCTTGGAGGCGAGTGACCAGTACCCTGCTACCCAGGCTGGTTTCCGGCGCTTCCGGTCTACCACCGACCCCCTCCTTCTCCTTAGCCATGACGTGCAGGAGGCTTTCTCCCGGCGTCAATTTGTACTCGCCGTCTTTTTCGACCTCCAGAAGGCCTACGATACTACCCGGCGGAGCGCGGTCTTCGACTGCTTACGCTCCCTGGGTTTCGTAGGCTTTCTCCCTTCCTTTATTTATAACTTCTTGTCCGCCCGTTCTTTCCGCGTCCGCATCGGTTCTGCCCTCTCGGACCGCTTTCCGTTGGAGGAGGGTGTCCCTCAGGGTAGTGTCCTTAGCGTCTTGTGTTTCTCACTCGTGATGAACACAGTCGCTACGGTCCTGCCTACATCCGTTCGTAGCTCCCTCTATGCCGATGACCTGGCTATCTATTGCTCTGGCCGCCTCCCGTCTTTGGCTGAACGTCGGCTCCAGCTAGCCATCAATGCGGTGGTTCGCTGGGCGTCCTCGGTTGGCTATGCTTTCTCACCCTCTAAGTCTTCCAGTATGCTTTTCCGTCCTCGGCGCCTCCGTCTGTCGCATACCTTCGCTCTTACCCTTGCCGGCACTCCTCTTCCCCTCGTCCCATCCGTTAGATTCCTGGGTATGACCCTCGACGGATTTTTCGGTTGGGTTCCACACCTTAGGCGGTTGCGGCAAACATCTCGCCGCACCCTCTCCCTTTTGGGTCATCTGTCCCACACGACCTGGGGGGCGGACAGGCGTACTCTGCTGCGCCTGTACACCTCCCTGGTGCAATCCCGTGTCGACTACGGCTGTGTGGTCTACAGTTCCGCCTCCTCTCCGGCACTCCGTATGCTCGATCCTCTTCTCCACCGTGGCCTTCGCCTGGCGTCGGGTGCCTTCCGCTCGTCCCCTGTCGCTAGTCTTCAGGTGGACTGTGGACACCCCCCCCTGCCCCTTCGCCGGGGCCTTCTCATGGCGAAGTGTTACCTTCGCATCTGCCGCCTCCCGAAGTCCCTACTCTTCTCCGCGATCTCCCAGGCGCTACCCCGGCCTGACACGTGGCATTTCGCTGCCTCTCTGGCCGAGATTTTCTCGTCCCTGGGGATCCCCCCACCCTCTATTCTCTGCCGTTCTCCTTCGATCTGTCGCCCCCCTGGCGGACCACCCCTATCTGTCGTTGCCAGGCGCTCCGTGGCCTGCGTAAGGAGTCTCTTCCTGCCGTCCTCCGGTCTTCTTTTCTGGCCCATCTTCCCATCCATTCGGACGACGTTCCCGTCTACACCGACGGCTCGCGCTCCCCTGCAGGTGTCGCGGCCGCCGTCTTCTCTCCGTCATTGTCACCTACCTCCCGGGGTATCCCCCTGCCGGTTCAGGCCTCCATCTTTTCCGCGGAGCTCTTTGCCCTTCTGGAAGCCCTCCGTCTGGTATCGGGTTGTTCGCGGTCCTCCTGTACCATTTTTTCGGACTCGCTGAGCGCCCTTCAGGCGCTCGAGCGCTATGATTCCCCGGACCCCCTCGTACGCCTTATTCAACAGGAGTACCATGTCCTGCACACCATTCACCGGATCCGGGTCACCTTCTGCTGGGTTCCCGCCCATGTTGGTGTTTCCGGTAATGAGGCGGCGGACCGCATAGCCCGGTCCGCCGCCTCGCTGCCTCCCCTCCCCCGCCCGCTCCCCTTCTCAGACTATGTGCAGGTCTTTCGTTCCTTTTACGATCGCATGTGGCAACAGTCCTGGGACGATGCCACCGAAAATAAACTCTGGTCCATCCGCCCCCGTCTGTCATATTGGGTGTCCTCTTTCCACCGCTCCAGACACAAAGAGGTCGTCCTTGCGCGGCTTCGCATCGGCCATACGCGCCTCACGCACGGCTATCTTCTGTTCCGGCAGGAGGCTCCTCGTTGCGCCTCCTGCCAGTCCGCCCCTCACCGTCTCTCACATCCTGGTGGAATGCCCCACCCTGTCGTCAGTACGTCGTCGCGCTTTTCCGTTCCTTTCTGATTTCCCCCTCCCCGAACGTTTACGCCTTATGCTCGCTGAGAGCCCTCTCTTCTCGCTTGACCGTCTTTTCCTCTTCCTCTCCCAATCTCGCATCCTATCTGAGCTTTAGGTGGCTTCTCACCTGTAGTCCGCTGTTCTCCCTTTTCTAGTGCCTTTTCTCCGTCTCCGTTTCTCTTTCTCGTATTCCGCCCGCCATGATATCCGCTACCATATAGCGGGAAATGGCGGTAAACGCCCCAATACAAAAAAAAAAAAAAAAAAAAAATATATATATATATATATATATATATATATATTTTTTTTTTTTTTTTTTTTTTTAGGAAGAACCGATTCGCCTCTATTTAAAGGGCATATCTCAGCGGAAAAACAAAGAAAAAGTGAGAGGAAAGACAGAGGAAAAAGAAAGGGTGGAGGGGACAGTCGAAGTGGAAAAAGACCAAGGATGACAAGGACTGCAGGGTCGAGCCCCATCATCCTTGGGTGCTAGGGCCGGGAGGGCGCACGTGAAACCTCCAGGAACAAGCACGTACAAACGAGCACAAAGAGCACTCAAGAGCACGAGCTTAGAACCCCCTTGCGGGGATATATATATATATATATATATATATATATATATATATATATATATATATATATATATATATATATATATTAGCTGACCTTGGTTATTAATAAATAATAATAATAATAATGAAATTGTTTACCTCTTCCTTTCCTATTATTTTAACAATTATTTCAATTTTGATTTGTAATGACAGAGTTAACTAAATGCAACTTTATTTTATTTTCCACAAATTCTATTTACATTTTTTAGTTCCCTTTGTAAAAATAGAAATAAATCTTAAAGATTTTTGCCTGAAAAGCTGTCATGCTTCCCAGTGGCATATTCATATAAGAATACTGTAATTAATCTATTTGTCACTAAAAAATGCAAAATTAAACGTTAATGCCAACATTGTGTAAACCTATATGGATATAATGTATATCTTATGTAATGTGTTTTTTCTGAATTATTATTATTATTATTCTTATTATTATTATTATTTATTATTTAACTGGGCTTCAAAAGAGGTGGTCTGGACTGGTCCAGACCATTATTTTTCAATTTTTCCTGTAACATTGTGTGAATTTTAGCTAAACTACTTGTTTGCTTTAATACACAACACAGATAATGCTTGAATAACAGGTTTTGGTACAATTTGTGTCAACTAAATGAATAAGCATATTGGATTCTGGACCAGTCTAAGGTTTCTCAGTTCATGTATCACTCATTCATTATATATATATATATATATATATATATATATATATATATATATATATTATATATATATATATATATTATATATACACAGGGCATCCCAAAAAAATGTATACACACTTTAAATAATTATAAAGGCAGTGTTTATTAAAATACATTTCATTTTCAAAATGTAATAGAATCTGCAGACATTATTTAATTGTTTTGTCAACGCCTGTTTTCAAACTGATGTCCGTTCTGGTCCAGGCACTGCTGATAACGCGAAGCAATGGAATCGCAAACATCACGAAACATTTCGTTTGGTATTTGTGTGCATTCTCGTTCAATGGCTGCTCTCAATTCAGCGACTGTTGCAGGTTTTATAGCGTAGACTTTGTCTTTTAAGTATCCCCATAAAAAAAAGTCTAGTGGTGTGAGGTCTGGTGAACGCGGAGGGTATTCTACAAAACCCCTTCGTCCAATCCACATCCACATCGTGCCAAGTACCACTCGCAATACTCCACTCTTCGGTCCGGATCATCTTCATTAATAGCATGGACTAATCTTGGAATGTAACTTTTCCATTGACAGCGCTTCAAAATGCGTTGGACAGACGATTCTGAAATTCCTACCTCACGACTCGCTTGCCGCTGCCGCACAGATTTTCTTGGACTTTGGTGATACGTTTCCAGTACTCTTTCTTGCTTTGTGGGGCTTGTCGATGTCCGTGGTCTTCCGAAACGCTTCTTGTGGACATTCTGAACAGTTCCATCGGCTTCAAACTTATCTCTAATTCGAGTGATGGTAAGTCGCGTTGGTGGATCTGTTTGAAACTCCCTCCTAAACTGTCTTTGCACTTCAACTGCGTTTTCACACTTCCAGTAGCATTTTAGAATGAATTTCCTTTGTTCAAAGCTTAGTCTGACTGCCATTATTAATTCTAATGGGTTTAACTTGGAAAGAAAGATCAATTGAGCTATCAGCTGTTAAAGTGTGTATACATTTTTTTGGGACGCCCTGTATTATATATATATATATATATATATATATATATAATATATATATATATATATATATAATCTTTTAACCCTTTAAGGACTAAAGGTACAAATTGCTAATGTTTCAAATACACCCATTCATAACTTAACCCTACAAAAAATTCAGGGCTTAAAGGGTTAAACTTCAGAATGAAATAGATATATGAGGGGTATTATTTTAATGTAGGCATAAACCAACCTAAATAATAGTTTATTAAAAAGTGGTATTAAAATGTGAGACTTCA